>VWPW01011395.1:0-106339 GCA_013389825.1 Crypturellus undulatus
ATATATATATATAAATTGTTATAACAATTTTGCTATTAAAGATTTGTTACAAAGGGACATGTAAGAAAATGGAAAGGTGCTGGTGAGAACAGTTTCATGTTTTACCCTGTTTCACTGAGATGAACAGTTTTACCCTCTTTTCTTACTACTATCACAGAACAGAAATCCGTACCCACTGGCTAATCTCCAAAATCTGCTGTTTATAATGATTCACAGTGTTCCTTCCTTCCTTCCTTCCTTCCTCCCTTCCTTCCTTCCTTCCTTCCTTCCTCCCTTCCTTCCTTCCTTCCTTCCTTCCTCCCTTCCTTCCTTCCTTCCTTCCTTCCTCCCTTCCTTCCTTCCTTCCTTCCTTCCTCCTCTCTTCATTTTTCTTTCTCTTCTTTCTCCATTTCATTCAGAAATCACTTTTCTCTCCTACTACAAAGAAGCAATAAAGCTGACTACAGCATCTATTTCACAAACATTATTTCCTGTGTTTGGAAAAATATAGTTATTGTTTCTCAAAGGGCTCTTTAATACAATGAGTATACAAGATGCTATCTTGCTTGCAATTTGTATTAATATCTTAACTATATTTGTAGTATTATTTTAAGGTGAAACATCCAATATCATCTGAGTATAACAGTCTGGCACAGGCTCTCAAGGAGACATCAGCTTGGCTGGGGTTATGAAATTGTCTTTCTGCGGTAGGCAGGTGTTAGTAGTGAGTGCCCCCCTACTGCTGATAAGATCCACATTATCCATTCAAAAATTCACCAGAGGATCACTTTGCTGCAAAAATATGCCTTTTCCCATCTAGTTAATTTCTTTGTTTCTTCAGTCCTATTTCAGTTGTACGTTTTTTGCAGCTCCTGGGTTATTTTGCTTTTCTTCTGGGAGAGAAAAGAAGATGCTTATGCAAAGTAATAGCTAATAAGCTGGAGGATTTTGGTATAGGTAAGATTTCATTTAGATAGCTGAACTGAAGTCTTACAGCAGTGAAGACACAGTAATCTAGAATGAGTGTTTCTTTGTAAAACAGCATCAGGTTTTCTAATGTGGAAATAAAAAACAAACAAACAAAAATGGTTGGTCTGGAAAGGACACAATCCTGAATCGCTTTGTCATCCCATTTGCTACATCTGTGATGGGGAAAAGGCAATGACAGCTTGCTCTGATATTTCCCTAATCTTCTGAATTGAGTGAACTGTGCTACAGCATATAAATACTCTTAATAAAACTCCCTTGTAGTCTGGTCTTTTCTCATCTCCAGCTGACCTTTAGAGTAGAAAGCTCAGCTTCTGTTTCTTCCCAAGAAGGTTGTCCTCCCTATCATTTGTTCCCTATCATTTTTTCTATTGTTTGAGTATTCAGCATGTCTACAGACCTCCACTTCCTCATTTAAAGTGAGAGAGGACTACCTCTGAAAGTCCTTTCTTTCTTTTTTTTTTTTGTCAGTGAAGGCCTGTGAAGGAGTATACCCACAGTGGCCACCATCCTTATCAAGCTGAGAATCAGATTACTCAGCTGAAAGTCACTGCATATGAGGACTCAACCTGGGAAACATTTTTGAAGTAAACTTCTTAGTCTTCAGCAGTCTTAGCAGCTTCTACATGAAAGTTATACAGTGAGAAGGCCAGCACCATGCTACTTTTCTCCAAGCAGTCGATTTTGTGTCAGTGCCCAGGAAAGGGGGAAAAAAAGAGCCAACCCCAGCCACCAAATCCACCTCTGCCTCTAATCAGGTGATACTGCTCACAGGGAGAGGTGGGATCCAGACTTGTGGTGTGATGTGAATAGCCCATTCATCCTACAACCCTTTCTGAAATATGGAAGCAGTTTCTGCCCTAGTTGAGAACTGGAGTCTTTGTTTCCTTTTGTGTCAAATTAATATTTGATTCAGGCTTATGCAAATTCAGGGACACCCTTTTTTAAGAATGTGAAAAATCATTTGTGCAAAAGAAAAAGACTGTAGTATTGGCCAGGTTCATATCCTCCCAGATCTGCCACCATGTTGCTAAGACAGCGTAAAAAGGAAGCTAGAACTGGATGAGGATGGGAATAACAAAGAGCCCTTGCAAAGAAGAGTGTATGCTTGTTGGAGAAAACCAGGAGATGCATAAATTGGTTTTCCCAAAATTGTGGTTTAAAAAACAAACAAATAAACAAACAAACAACAACAACAAAAACAGTACAATATCTTCCTACCCCTGGAAATGCAATAGTCCATCTGACCTTAAAAAATGTGCTTTTAAATAATGAATACGTATTCCAGATTGACTCAGACTGAGGCCAGTGCAGCTTGTTTGAGCCTAATGAGGCCTAGAAATTAGGCAAAGCACCACTCAGGCTGTCCTAATGCAGTAGGTAAGCTCTGAATATATTTGGCTGAACACAAAACATAAGTGTTGCTGTTGCACTCCTTTGAAGCTAACCTGAAAAAAGTGGATACCTCTTTTCCTGTGAGCACACCTAAACTACCAGTGGAGGACAATTTCCACGTGTTTTACTGAGGACATGGCACTGCAAGTCTCAAAGAGACCTGAAACAATCTTACTTTAGGTCATGATTACTGTACTGTAGTAGCCAGTACCCTGGTAGACGGTGGGCTTGGGGTGTGATGCTGGCTTTCCAGACCACGTATGCATTTTATATGGAATAGAGTCTAGGCCAATAAGACATACCTCTCCACCCTGCCCCCCTCAAAAACAGCTTTGATGTGCTACTTTAAATCCAAAGAATATTTGGCTAATGTGAACCTTTTCTTTTCTACTCACTCCCTTTTCTTTCTTTTTTTTTTTTTATTGACTTGCCCTTTTCATGTCCCATTGATGTCAGCTGTAAGGGTATAGCTCTGATTTTCACTCCACCTGAGGGCAAAGGTGGCTAAAAAATGAGACATGCTCTCTTCCATCTCTACTTGTGTCTTTAGTAGGAAGGAGAGCCAGATGCTCAAAAACTGCCAATATAAAGTAATCTGTGGCCTGAGAGTTTGTAGCACATATTGTAGCTGAACAGAATAAATCAGTTCTATGAGCCCTTTATAGATTTTATTAAAAAGAAAAAAAGCATAAGCAAGCAAATATTCACTCAGCGAGACATATTTCTAAGCTAATGTGTTACAGTTTTATTAGCTAATTAAAGATGAACAGTACAATGATCAAATAATGGGCACATTTAAGATTGAATCAATAAATCAATTGGTTCAATTTATTCAGTCACTAAGCTAATGCATTCAGTAATCAGCTCAACTTATGGGTTTGACATGGGAAGGAACTGCTCTGTGTTAGTTTAGCCTTAGGAGAATTTAAGAGATGCTTATATTCCCTTCAACTCTAGAACCCATCCAAATTACAGTCAATGCAGTATATATTCATTATTTCTTTTGTACTTGCATCTTATTTGAGGTGAGTGTCGCTGGGGAAAAGCCTGACAGCCTCAGGCAGCCTTTGTCCCATGAATAGCCACCTCGTCTGGGGCTGGAGGGCTGTTTTCACCCTTCAGCTGACAGTAGGGGTAAGGAGACAAGCAAGAATAAGAAAACATAAAACTAGCTCCAAGCAGACCTCAAAACTGCTGGGGATGAGAGTGAATGTCACGTTTATCCTGGTGAAGGTCTCAGGGCACCAGCGGCACCCCCATGTCCCAACTCTTCTGGAGGAAGTTTCGTGACTGAAACTGTTGACCTTGTGACTCAGAAGGATTTTGGAAGGATGAGTATAACATCGGGGAAAGGGGATGGTAATAAAGAGCTTTTGCATAATAATTTTAAGGATATTATCAGACAGGTCTTTCTGGGTAATTTGGAGTATTAGACTGCTAAAACGCTAATTGAACTGCATGATAAATTCAGATGTATCTGGTACGTTCTCTTTTACTAAGGGGAAGATTTCTCGTGTAACATCAACAATGAGCAAATGGGCTCTGAGTTCCAATTCCTGATCTCATCATTGCTTATGTATATTTGCAGTAAACCATCATTATGTATATCACAGAAATACCCCTCTTCTCATAAATATTTTGAATAATATTACCTTTAATGCAGAGGAGTCTAATGATTCATTCAGTGACAGTTTATTACATTAAAGAAACTACAGAAAGTAACATTTCTTCTTTATATACATGCATCCCAGGAGACAAGTCTTGCTTTATTTCTTCCAGCATATAGATATTTTAATTAATAATTTGATCATAAAAATAAATAGATAATTTACTTCATGTAAATCATGAGAAAAAAGCTTTCCTAGACTCGATTTAAATAGCAAAAAAAATCTAAGTATTTTAAGGTAGAAAGAACACCACTACATTAGAAATTATAATTTTGTAAGTTTACAAAATTACAAGTTTCTAATTTTGGATTGATTTGCATTAAGATTGTTATGTTATAGCATCATATGCACATGTTTAATACTGTTGCAGTAAAAAAGTACATGTATATGTGTCTACCCAAAGCTTAAATATTAACCAGAAATGCTCATAACCCAAAGGTTAACTGTTTTGTTGGACTATTATTCATTTGATGATTGTTTTCATATTAAAATTGAGTTACATTTGCTATATCGAATTTACACTGCAGTTATTGTCATTGGTATATTGAATTTTCCAGTAAAACAAATCCTTGGAAATTGAACTGTGTGGCTTTGTTTGTTTGTTTGTTGCTTTTCTTTTTAATACTTGTAACTGTAATACAATTCCTTTGTAAGTAAGACTATGGAAAATGTAATATGTTAAATTTGCCTTATTTTAGGCAAATTAAATAGCTGAGTGATATCATTTAGCTCTTTTTGTCTGTGGCTTTGTTTCTGATGATACCTGATATGCAATTTTCCTGGAAAATGTACTATTCCTAATTTGGATGAGCACTTAAAAATCATATCATTAATCAGTGGTATAAGCAGCATGACATTTTAAAAATAGTAAGTGCTTGTCTCGTACGTACTCTGGTCCAAGATTCTTGAGTGTATGATAAGTAGAGACTCAGAAAAACAGAACAACAGGATTCTCATCAGGGAAGACTTCAGACTGATAAAATGATTGTAATTGACTTAGATGATTGTTAAGCTTTCCTGTTTTTTGTTTAGTTGTTTGGTTGTTGTGTTTCCTTTTTTTCCTGTCAGTTTATTCCCATGCAACAGAAGCTGCATGGTACGTATTCTGACTTCATACTCTCAGATATTTTGATGTTTTCTTCTTGGAAAACCTAAATTGTACAACTTTCAGATTTGCATATAATTATCCTAATTGCAGCACCTTTTTAAAGCCTCAAATGAATTTTTAACTAGAGATAACATGTTTAGTGGGAGTACTCTCTTTTAGTCCAAGCTGGTCATGGTTCTTTTTTTCATAAGAGGATTTAAATGCAGAGAATGTTGCATTTCTTCTGTCTTATTGATTTCTTTCTTTTGGTGCTTACAGAAAGAAAATTAGGTTGATTATGTATCACTTAAACCTACTTCAAAACAGAGTGCAACATGAATGTCTGTTTCTATGTCTTATCTTACTTTAAAAAAATATATAGATAGTCCATTATACGAATAATAGTAACAATTGATTTTCTTAGGTCTACTAAAAACAAAATATATGAAGATTTCAGTTACATATGAAATCCATTTGATTAGAATTTTGAGCATATTTAAGAAGAGATTCCCTCTAACACAGGCCATTTAATGGCAATCTTGGATAGTTCATTGAAACATCTTTTACTTCCTCCTGTCAGAACTGGGATACAACACAACAGAGGGTATTGTTCTAATCTAATTAATCAGTTCCCCACTTCCCCAGAATTGCCCTACGAATCTCTGCTGAACAAGCTCATGCAGCTCTCATGCCATTTCTAGTAGCCCATCAATCTTCACAGTGTTTTGTGAAGCCTACTGCATATCGTATATCATTTTAGGCAAATGGCTTTTCATTAAAAACAGCGTCAAAGCAAAAGCTAATAATGGTTTAGCTAATATTACTTTATATTTTCTAGAGGTATCATTTTGGGAATCATTTTTCCTAAGTGAAATAAAGTTGTGAATGGGATAAATAAGGCCTGCTGATATGTTTGCAGTAGTAACTAGTGTTAGCTCTGTGATGTTTTCTGATAGTTCCAATTAGCGTGGATCCATACAAAGAAAGGTATTGATCAAGTAGTTTCAACTGATGCATTAATGCTTGAAAATTAAATTCCAGTAAGTTTATTCACAAAAGAAATAAAGAGAGTTTAATGGCAGTTGCCACTTGCAAAAGGCCTGATCATTCATGACTCAGCTGAGCATCCAAGATTGTTTCTAGTACAATTTGCTTGTTTGGTGGGAAGTTCACTTACGGATTTTTCATGCTGATCTAATTGATTTGCAGGAGGGCTAACAACCCTATTTCCTGCACCTGGTTTGACAATTGATACCATCTGGTTCATTGGATTAGCAGCTGTAGTTAACCACTTCTATCAATTCAAACACATTTGACAAGAGTTCTGCATCTTTGGTCTCTTCCAATTCATTTCCCTCTTTATATGCTGAAATCTGCAGAGCTTCTTCATTGCAAAACAAGGTTTTCTTAATTTATAGCATAGAGATAATAGGATGATGATAATTATTATTCTAGTTTAGTTAGAGCTGAAAAAAAAACATGCATCATGCCTACAGCAAACACAAGGGGATGAATTAACATGGAGGGTCACATCTGCATTTTATTTACTTCACTGGAGCTGGAGGGTGCTCAGCATCTCAAAGGAGCAGAACATTCATCATGAAGAAAGTAAATATAATTATCCCATCTTAGAAATTAGAAAGAGGTCTTCATGTTTCCTTGTTCAATGCCTCATCTGTCAGAACACAATGACTCCCTATCAGTTCAATAAATGTTTGTACATATGATGTGTGAGGCTGGGGCAAATTTGAACCCGTATTTACCTTTATATATGTGCTATTTGAGAATTAAGAGGAATTGCTTAAGGGATGCACAGCTCTACTGGGGAAAAAACCTAGCCCTTAGGTACAATTTCTGTTCTCTGTGTGCAGGATTAAAACCAGTTAAACTTTTTGTTCTTATACTTCCCATCCCAAAAGTATGATGAAGCATGAATATTCAGTCCTACCCAGTTAAACCTTGTTTTATGATGATTAGCATAGAATGGTCTCAATTGGGGTGATTTATTAACCACCACTATTTGAGGTGAATTCTGATAGATATGATAATTATGGAATTATGGTAAGAGTTGGACGGCGCTTTATGAGGGGAGGGGAATTTCACTGTAATCTTGCCCTGTCTTCATATCTTCTTTCCTAAGCTTTTGGAACTTTTTCATAATAAGAGGTAAAAAATAGTTTAACTAAGTAACAACTGGACTATTTTCACATTACTATTTTATTGTCTTAACCAGGATACTCTCACTTTTTGATGGTAGGTAAATTTTGCCAAAGTAATTATCTTCACTGGCTTAACAATGCTGAATAGTGCTTTTTTCATCTAGAGGGTGCTAGGTTTTGTCTCACCTACTTTTTTTCATATATTTTCCATATTTTCTGTATAATTTCATAACAGCTATGAAACATAAATGCTTATGAACTAGAGTCCATTAAGAAAGGGAAGGCATTTGTGGCATTTCTGGCATACTATCCTGCATGAAGAATCCTGAAGAGAGCAAATGAATATGAATGAATATGCATGATAGGCATATAATATGCATGAACAGGTTGCTATTTCAAGATGTAGCTTTCACAAAGAAAATGAACCTACATCTCATTCATATTTATATCTTGATTTTTCAAATTTTGAAAACATCTCAGCTTATGTTACAAAGTTGATATGTTCTTTAGATATCTCTGAAATATTAACGTATAATAAAAATTCCAGTGTTACTGTGTTTACATGTATTCAAAAAAAGACTGATACAGAAATATGTATTTCTATTAAGATATAATAAAAATTCCACTGTTAATGTGTTTACATGTATGCCAACAAACAAACAAACAAACCAAAAAGACTGATATAGAAAGATATATGTGTCTTTGTAGAAAAAAATATTTATAGAATCTTTTATAGACATTGTCTTGGATGGAGGCTAGGCACAAAACTTTGACAGAAGATGTGATTTAGAAAACCACAAGAAAAATGCAAGAAAATAATATTCCAACCTTATCCTTTATTAAGGATTGTTATAACCTGTGTAGTTATGCAGTTCAAATATTAAACAATTAAATATACAATGTTTGATTAAAAAAATGACCTTGCTAAAATATAAGGTGTTGTACATCGCCCATTAGCTCTTTAAAAAGATGTAAATTAATGTTTTGCAACATTATTCTTCAGTGACTACTGAAGAATAAATTTCTCAGTAGAGAGAGCTGCCTACCATGAAACCTTTCCAATATATTCTTTCCTAAACAATAAAAAATTCAGGTCTTGTGAGTGCAAATACCTAGCAACCTTTTTCTGCTCTTGCAGCTAACTGTCAACAGTCTGGTTTTTGCAAACATGTTAATTAGAAGTACTGCAATTTCCTGGGAGAGAAGGCTATCTTAACTGCCAGCTACTATCCAGAAAGCCATTGTTTCAGAACTATTTCAATTAGAAAAAATAAGATAAATGGAAACTCAGCTTTTCCCATGGTGTCTAGGTATTTTCTGTCATAGAACTTTATAAATTGCTGTGATAGTTGCAGCAAAACATCTCTATTACAATTTGAAGAGCTTTTTAATTATGTATGTATTCATTTATTTTACATATGCTGCATACTTAATAGGAGAGGGGCCACAATGTTTAAAAGATATAAGGTTAACATATACCAGGTGTTTATGCATATATACATATATATATACATATATGAAGAGAGACAAGCTAATATTTAGGCTTTATTTGTAATGTAATTGTGGAAAAAAAAAGAGAGATGTTACCTTTTGTTCTTGGCAAACACTTGGCAAAACTCTCCTTTCTTGACAAGATGGGAGACTAAATGCAACAAGTGCAAAAACCTTTCAAGAGTTACTATAACTGAGGAATCCCTGATCATGAACTTTTATTTATTTTCTGAAAGGACAAGTTTTTCTCCTTCACTCACATGACGTGTTCCCACTTTTATAAGAAAAAAATGACCCAGTAGGCTTTACAATGAATTGTGGAAGTTCTTCTGAGAGATGCTGGTGAAAGGTTGGTATGTAAAATCTCTCTAGCTCTTCTTGATATATTTTTACTTTACTGTAGCTTCTAAACTCATGCTTATCAAAAATTACAGTAGCAACAAGATGTTTCTGAAGCCAGTAATTCTAGAAGAAAACTAATAATTACTGTAAAAGTACTATTCATATACTTTTTTTGCGAAATGTACAGATCTTTGAAATGTTCTCAAACAGAGTGTGGTATCTTTGCCAATCCAAAATTATAATGGACATTTGAAAGGTAAACTCATCTTGATTTGGATATTCCCTCTTTAAAATGAAAATAGAACAACTGTAAGTAAGGTATTCAATCAAATTCTAAGGACGTAAAGTGTCATTGTTATCTCTTTGTTGACTCAGCTTCTTCTCTGGCCGTATGCTCACACTTTAGCTGTATGAAAGTGCTTGTACAGCAAAACATAAGCAAATCTATTAAAATAATGCTATTAAAATCTAAAAGAAATGGTACTCATGATGCAACTGGATTTAGGGCCAAGTGCTGTTTGGAATACCTCATAATTCCTAGGTAGTTCTGTCCTTGCCAAGCGTGATGAGAGATGATTTCAAACAATTTACTAGCTATGCTCTCTGTAAGTCTAGAAGTCCATTGACACCAGTGTGCTTTGGTTTAAACTGAAGCCTGCTCTAGAATCACTTTCAAATGTTCATAAGTCATAGATAAATTAAATTTATCATCCTAATTAAAAACTCCAATAAAACTAATACTGGGATTTAAGAAGAATACTTATCTTCTGGCTCTTCAGTCTCTATAGTATACTTACTCTTAATGGTAAAGTAAGGTAGTTTAGAACTAATTGAAATAGGAAGAGGGTTTGTTTGTTTGTTTGTGTTTAATTTTTGCAATCACAAACCTTACAAATACTTCTGAGTTTGAATTTCAGTAAAAATGCCAGCCTTCCTGGTACTTGACAAAACTAATTTTGCAAAGCAACTTGTTACATGCATTGTAATGCCATTATTAAGTGTGGTCCGAAAGTGGAAATGTTTCCAGTATGACTGGATCACTTTCTCCCTGAGAAAAAGCTGAGGTAGGTAGACTGAAGAAGTGATGGCTTCAGGATGCTCAGTAGCGACCTAGCCATTCCCACAAAGAGTGTATCAAAAAGATTGAATCGAGCTCTTGACAGAGGTATATGATGTGAGGACAAAGCATAACACGCATAAATTGAAACATTTTGTCTGGACACAAGAAGTTTTTCCACCCTGAGAAGAGACAGATTTTTGAAGACTGCATAGAGAAGTTGCGCATATAAGTCTATAAGTCATCTGATGCCCAAAATTGGGCATCTCCTCTGATGCCCAAAATTGACCGTGCTTTGAGGAGGATGCTGGTCCTTCCAGGGTCCCTTTGCCACCCGAGTGACTTTGTAGTTCTCAATAAAAAGAGTTGTAATACTGCATAATTAAAACCTACAGAATTTGATATGGCTTGATATAAGCAAACTTTCAAAATACGTATTTGTTGCACTTCACTAGAAAAAAGATCCATGCACATGTATGAAATTTCCTCTCAAGCAAGCCTTTGTAGCCAACATATTTCTAGAGTACTGCTTCATTATGCTTCCCAATATTTGGCCTAAGTGATGGAGAGTTGTAAGGTCTTTTTTGGAGGAGATTATTGGGTGTGGTTCCCTTTGAAAACTCTTCTGACTCTTATCCTGTACAGAAGTATGAGTGAGGAATGGGGACTGTCCTGACTGTTAACATTATACAGTCCTTATTATATTTCCTTCATTTTAGATATTTCTTTGTTGAAATTCCTGAATTCTCCCATCTGACATAGATGAGGATTATGCAATTCAACCAGCTTTATAGTAATTCAGGACTGAATTTCTGTTTCTCATAAACTTAATTTGACCTACTACACTGCATTTGCCATTTGTAAGCATTTCTCTGCAGGTGCCTTTAATGCTATCTTTAATTGTACTGACACAGAAACAGGAACTGCAGAACAAAGGCTGTATATGCATGTTTTCATTCAAGGTAAATAACAGAGAGAGCAAAAAACGATAATGACTCTCTGTTTATTTCTCTTTGTCCACAATTCTGCTTTCAGTATTCTTTGCATGGTTTTGTGGATTTGCCACAGTCTTTCTACCTTTTCTCCCTTACTGCTTTCGGAAGAAGCATGCTGTCTCTGCATGCTCTCAGTATGTTCCATCTTTCTCCCCATGTCTTTTTGTATTCCTGACAACTTTACTGATGTTTTGTGGGTAGTCCAATCTTGCAGCAGCTTATCATTTGGGAGTTTTGATGTCATGCCAGGCTTGTGGGAATCATTCAGTCCTGTGCCCCAACGTTGTTTCTGTGAGCATTTCTTCCTCACTGATTCACTTTCATTTTTGTTTCATCTATACCAATGTTGTTTAACAGCAAGTGGTCAGACATTAATATCGTGAGGATATGTCTTTTTTTCCTGGAAGTCACATCAAATTGCATGTTGGTGCAATCTCTCAGACTATAAGACTCAGACTTCTTATTGTATTGTAAGATTAAAGAGATTAGCCATTCCCTTCTTGTGCAGGCTATTCAGTGGCAGAAAGTTATTTATGTTTATGTATCTATATGCTTCAGAAAAATCCAGCAAGTAGAAGCTATACACAGCATTGACATATTACTGCAAAGATTTTCTGTGTCCATCTTGTTCAATTTCTGCTATAGCAAGAGTTCACCAGTTTTTAATTTATTCAAGTAGGAAGAGAAAGAAAAACAAGTTAAAAGTTAGAAACTATGAGAAATTGTTCTGGCAATGTGGTGCACAGCAGGACAACATACAAAAAATGTATCTAAATGTATCTATGTATCTAAAATAGTTAAGGGGAAAACATTAAATATGAAAATTTTCTTCTCATCATTTTTTTTAAGCTAGCACAGGTACACATCACATAAAAGGGTGACAACATAGCTGGGATTTTGAGAGAAAAGGTAGCAGGCCCTATGCAATAAAGCTGGGTTTATCTTTAGCAAGTTTTTGATCTTAAGCAAGTCTTACTCACTGAGTATATATTTGGAAACCAGAGAGAAGATAGTTGGAGAAACCATAGTGGGATACCTACAGATACTCTCTTACCATACCTGGAACTCACTGCTTGTCAAGTCATAGATGTCCTCTGCTTATGCCATGTAAGCACCAGTGCAGCTTTGAAAGAAAGATGCCCCTCAGCTAAGATATCCGACAAATATATGGGCTGATTCTGTCTCCACCGTCTCTCAGCATCAGGATCACTGCATTTCAAAGAAGATCTATTTACTGATGCCTTTATTATCATTCTCCTCCTTTGTCAATATTATCATAGGATTATAAGATTGCTGTGAAGCTTACATGAAAGTGAGCAAGCATTTAGATTGTCCTTTATTTCCTACAGAAGGGAAGTTCTGATTTTGCCTTACAGTGTTAAGATGTCCTGCATTTATCACAAAGAGAACTAAAATAAAACATTGCAGAACAAGTACAAATATTAGCACAACAAGATGAGAAATGATTTGAATTGTAGGTGTAATCAAGGCTTCAAGATCAGAGGTTAAATGCCTAAGTCAACCAAAATTTTCTGATGATCTGTTTTTTAACAGCTGCTTTAAAACCGGTCTTCCAGGGCCAATGAAAATAAAATAACTGGACTATCTGTTAAACATACTAAAATCTACAAGGACAGTGAAGGACTGTCTATTTTTATCAAAATCATATGGTAGTTCAGATGCTATAGCCTTTGCCCACAAAGAAATACTTTGTCAGAGTGTAGCAAAATCACCACAGAGAAAATAAATATTTTATTTAGTTGTGATATTAAGAGATATAATGGTGTTATAATTAGATGGTGCAGTCTGTCATGACATGAATTGTAGGAATTCATCTTTAGTCTCCAGTCTACTGATATGTTTTAGTGCAGCACAGACTGGAAAAAGATTAGTGCCTATCTCAAACCTTTGACTCCTTGGGAATAGTGCCACATTCAGTACTCAGGACTACATCCCCCTTTTTCTGGGGTATAGGAATTGAAATGCAGTTATCCTAGGTGCAGCTGGACTTCATAGTTTGCCTCAGGTTTGTGTGATGCCCACCTGATTATCTACACACAGTCAAAAATAGGCCTACCTGAGATTTAATGTCTAATTTAAGGAAAATGTACGAGAAAAGAATCAAAAAGTTCAGGGTAAAAAAAAAAGTACTTTTCCCTTGAGCTTTACAGACGATATAAAAATCCTGCCAAGATATCATTGTTTGAGGGAAACTTTTTTAGAGGAGGCCTTGTAGCTACGAGACCTTGGGCTCCGTGGCTGTCTGCATGCATCCCTTTCATCCATCCCATGTGCCTCTCTCCTCATTGTTCTTGGTCTTCTGCTGCATTTTTCCCTTTCACTGGGCAGTCACCAGTTCACACTCATGTAGAGATGTTGACGACGAAAGCAAACATTCTCTTCTTGCCACAACTCAGAGCGCTGTTGATCTGTATTTTATAAACCATTCTGATAAAACTGTTGCCTGTTAAAGTAGATTTTCATCTAGGAAAACCATTCTGAATTGTGAACAATTTTTATCTCAAGTAGCTCACTAAAAGCATGTAATTTTTCAAGCAATGTGAGTAAACGTTTCTAGCATTTGTATTTTTTTCCATAGAATAGAATAGTATACTATTTACACTGACTAGCTTTATTTTCTACCATCCTTGAAATAATGCAGAGGCAGCAGGTTTTTAATACATAACAGACTGAAGCAGCCATTAGGGTTAAGTATGAGGGGTATATCTTTCAGAAGTGCTTTGTGACTATTAATAGATAGACAGAATAGACCATCTTTTCCTCTTGACAATGAAAAAAGAAGTGGCAAATCCTAAGATGACATTTAAGATACGACCCTTGAGCAAAGAAGCAATAATACTGCTTATTGAGTCATACTATTATATTGGAGTGTCAGATCCTTCCACTACCTGTCATTCCTATTCTTTTAAAGCTTTAGACAGATGTAAAAAAATACATATACTTTTGAATGACTTTACTTAATGGGACTCAATCATTTCATATTATTCAAACCAAAAATTTTAATGCTTTCAAAATAACAGGGTTATGCAAAAATAATGACTGACATAAATTTTTAAATTAACAAGCTGTAAATTTTTCATCTAAAAATTCCTATGGCCTTGTCGCTGTCATTGGCTCATTTTATGATGGCATGAAAATGGATAAAGACAATGCATGAGGAACAAGATCATCATAAATCTTCATTCAGAAATCTCCTCTACCTCTCAGTATAACAAGAAAAGTGAAATGAACAAATTGCATACTGCTAGGCAGAGCTGTATTACTTCAAAAAATAAATGATCAACATGGTATAATGTCAATTCATGTTGTTGCAGTTCACAGAGTACTTTCAAAATGAACAGGTGTGCCATCAATAAAATAGTATGTGAAATTTCCCTAAAATTAGAAGGTTGTCTAGGCAAATAATTTGCATCCTTTTTGTGAAATAGTTTCTATAGTTTTTATAGTTTCTTTCTCCCCCAAAACCATGAGGGATCTGCTAGAATGGGGTGAGCAATTAGGCTAGTAGAGTTAAATGCGTAATGTGTGTTGTCACAATGGCACTTGCATTGGCATCTAATAAAGAATTCTCTACCTGAATAGAATTATATTGATTTCACGAGGACATTCCTAGAAAAAGCTAAGAGATTATTTTCCCACTGATTCTTCATAAAGCCCATGACGTAGTTCTGAAAATATCTAATTATAGTACAAAAAGCATTTTATTAATATGGCTATTCCAGTAAGAAAATAGATAGATGGATGGAAGCAGAAGCTCTCATACGAGTTATGCAACATCTAAAAAGAAATTGCTGTT
The DNA here is from genome assembly GCA_013389825.1 of Crypturellus undulatus. Lineage (NCBI taxonomy): Eukaryota > Metazoa > Chordata > Aves > Tinamiformes > Tinamidae > Crypturellus > Crypturellus undulatus. The sequence goes on from VWPW01011395.1 coordinate 14,977, forward strand.
TTCTGAATACAGCAGATTTGAGCATCTTTAGGAAACAAAGGCAGCATATACTGATTTGAGATCTGTTCTTCATTTAGCAGTTCACCAAATTATACCTGCTGTGTAGCATGTGAATGTAAAATGGGGCAGTTTGATGAATTATAAACTTATGGCTTGATGGAGAAGATCTGAATAAGGCTCCAATTCTTCCATTGCTTTTGGTCGTCTAGTAAGAATACTTATCTCAAAAGTCTTTGTCTGCTAATTTCCTTGAGCCCAGTAGACTTAAAAAAAAAGGAAAAGAAACTAAGGAAAAGTGTCATGTGAATCCTTAAAAGCATAAAAGGACAAGAATAATTTTTGGTTCAAGGTGACAGACATCTTCAAAATAAAATACCACCCCGCTCTAGCACCCTATTGAGGAATTCGGCTGTCTTTCCAATCATATTTTTGAGCTTTAGAGACCTCTCCTGAGGTATGGTATTCATATCATCATTCTATAGGTGAGAAAAGGAGTCAAGTAGAAGATGAAAGGTGCTGTTGAACAGCTGGCCTGACATCATGAACACAGAAGTAAATTACGAGTTTGCATTAATGAATAATAGACCATAGTGCAAGTAATTTTATCTAAGAGACTTCTGAGAGGATAAATTATTAATCCAGAAATGTTTGATAAAGAATTATATACATCATACAGGAACAGATAAATAGAATACTCCAAGAAAGGAGTATTTAAAACATTAAGAACTTTTACTTTAAGGCTGCTATATGTTGTGAAATGAGGAAGAATTCACAAAAGCATGTGTGAATGGATATATTCAATGAAAAAAATAAAAAGAACTATTCACTTTGTGGTTTGTAAAAACGGATTCCTGGTCATATTTTGCACACAGGTCAGTGTATTTCCTAACTGTGTTTACCTACCTCTTCCCATTCATAACTATCTGAGATGTATCTCTGTCCCTCTTCCCTCTTCTTTCTTTTCTATCCATTCCCTCACGCCTTGATTTTCCCTAATCACACAGAGGAGAGAAAGGATCTGTGTTTCAAAGGAACTTATCTTTTTCCTCTTAAATGTCAGCTATTTGGACTCAGTCTCATTCCCCCGTTCCTTTCCCCTTCCACTTTCAAAATCCAATTTCTCAACACTTTTCCACATAATCTTTTTAAAAAAGCCTTTTGCCTTTTATTCTGAGGCAAAAAAAAATCCGTTTCTAATTCAAAAAGAGCATTAAAGAGAAAATTTTTGGTCTGTGATTCTGTTTCTTCCATTTAGTCACAATGATTCTCAGGTCTTCATTATACTAGTGGTTAAAAGTAACTGGTTAATATTCTTAAATTATTTAGCTTACATGGTAAACTACTAAAGTGATGAAATTCTAACTTAAAACTGGCACATGTTTTAATGGAAGGAGGAAAAGACTGGTTTTGTTGTGTCCCATGACACTGATACAATATAATGACAGTAGATAGGTCTTCCCTGGAGAAATTATTGTCTGACTATAAACTCCTCTTTAAGACTCCTTCATGTGGAAATTATCTTAGATAAAAGCCTAAAAACAGCTATTTTGTATTCTTGAATAGTCAGAACATTTCTCCTTCATTTCTGTAATTGCAATTTTACTTCTTTCTGTTCTCCATTCTTGGAAAGTCCTTTTGAAACATGTGTGAGCTTAGATTGTTTGATGTGCAGTACCTACCTGATCTCAATTTATTCTCTACAATTTCACATCTCTACAGGTGGCTGTTATCAGACTTTTAAGCAAAACAGCTAAAAGATTTTTTTTATTACATGCCAATACTTAGCAGAAATGTGTTCTATGCCCGTATACATTTTTTAACTGGAGCAAATTTTAGGGTGGAGTAAAGTTTACTAAATAGAATGATTAGTATATTAGACTTGTCTGGGCCCTAAAGGACAGTGGAATGGGTAAAGAGTAAATTAAAATATTGCCATTAATATCCATAAAGGCTCAAATACATTTTGAATTGCAGAAATTCCACTGATGGACATCTATTCACTGGATAGAAAAATTAAAAAGGAGGTACAAAATTACAAGCTGCTTTATCAAACGCTCTTAGAGGCAAATGCTTTATGAGCATCTCTGCAATATGGGAAATAATAATCAGTAATTAATATTGTTTATATCCTATAAATTAAAGGTTCGGATATCTTCTGAAAGGCACACTTTGGTCCATAAGATGAGGTGAACATTTGGAAATATGTAAGTCAAGTTGCTGTATGTTTCATCATTGGTAGAAGAGGATCACCTGTGACAATTCTATGAAAGTTCTGATGTTGTGCAATAATGACAATGAAGGATCACAACTGGAATGTTTGAGGCTGCAGCTGGAATATTGTATACAGTTCTGGGCTCCCCAGTATAAGAGGGACATAAGAGGGACATTCTAGAGATGGTCCAGTGTAGAGCAATGAAGATGATTAAGGGATTGGAGCATCTATTGTATGAGGAAAGACCTAGTGAACTGGGCCTGTTTAGCCTAGAGAAGACTGAGAGGAGATCTGATCAATATACACAAATACCTGAGGGGAGAATGTAGGGAAGATGGGACCAAATTCTTCTCGGTGGTGGCCGATCATAGGACAAGGGTTAATGGGTGCAAGCTGAAACACAGGAAGTTCCATTTCCATATGAGGAAGAACTTCTGTACTGTGAGGGTGACAGAGCCCTGGCACAGGCTGCCCAGAGAGGCTGTGGAGTCTCCTTCCCTGGAGATCTTCCAAACCTGCCTGGATGCCGCCCTGTGCCACTAGATGATCTGTAGAGGTCCATTCAAACCTTAACCATTCTGTGATTCTCTGATTCTGTAATTCTGAACCATCTGGTGTCTCCAGACACCATTAGGTGTCTCTGAGAAATTTAGTTTGTATTTTACATTAAATTATGTTATTATTTTGAAAAGAAAGGATCTCAAACCATCCAAATGCATGTAATTAACTGAACAATAAATGAATAAAGCAAAAACACTCTCTTCATGTTATTTAATTTTGGTTCCGTATTAATTTAAGAAATTATATTGAGTATTGAAGTAGTAAAATAACTGCAAGATTCTTTTTTGTCTTAAAAAAAGTAATTGTACTTTTATTTGCTGATAATATTTGATGAAGAATTTAAGTACCTACTTGAATAACTGTTGCATTTGTCCATTCTCAGGTATGGGTTGTGGAGAAATATGTACTTTTACAATGCTGAAGTTTAATGAAATTACAGTTGGGAAAAAATATTAAGGACTGTAAAATAACCTGAACTTGCAGATCTTTGTTCAATATGTTTCTTACCCTAGTATAAATCAAAACGTTGATTTCTTTGGTTCACCTATTTCAGATGGTAACTAATGAAGGTGTGTATGTGTGTTGGAGTACAAAGAAATACAAGAACCCAAACAACCCCTCCAAATTTCATTACACATTACTTTTTACACAACTAGTTTGACAGAAGTTTGTTGGCTAGTGAAAGAAACTAGATATTCTTCAAAAGCAAAAAGTTAAGCTACTGTTTTTTATTAACAAAGATATCTTACATCTGAAAAGACAGAAAGTCTTGTGTTTATTGTTTTGCTTTCAGGGCTTGTCTTCTCCCAAGATTTGTGATTATCAAAAAACTTTATTTAATTTGAAAAGAAAATTTCATTTTGTACTACTTTCATGCTGAAAATTCTTTTCAAAAATAGCCTTCTTAAAATTTTCAATATTCTGTCTGCTTTTTTCTACCTTCTCTCTAGCTGTCTTATTAACTCAGGCTCATGCTGAGGTGGTTGAGCAGATAACTTTGGTTAGCAATTTTTTTTGCATTTGGCACTGAAAGTGAAAAACAAAACACTATGCACACCAAAGCTAACTTATAAAGTTTATAAGTAGGTTTAGTTTGATGTAAGCTCAGATCTTTTTATTGCTTGATGAAATCTTAAAATCACATATTCTAGGAAGAAGTGAAGTGAGAGACTACGCTCTTACTCATCATGCACAGCTGATTCAGACTGCCTACTGTTTCTTTTATTCCTTCTCCACACAGTCTTTTATCCTATCGTTTTTTACTCAGGCATTAGGGAAGCTGCTCAATGAGCTGTTCCACAGCTTCAGGTTCCTGAGGCACAGTGTGGGAACACACTCAACCTCCAGCAGGAGTTACCTCAGTCTCGCTCTTTTTCCCTCACCCCTGTTCAGAGAATTCTGTGCAGCTGCATGGATAACCAGTAATCCTCACCTGATTGAGCAAGAAGGAAAGACCAAGATTCTTGGAGCTGAAGATACATTTATAAATTGTAAATTGAATACCTAAGCATTGAGCAGTTTGCTAGTCATTTTAATGGGAATAGTCACTTATTAGTCACTTAAACCCTGAAACCTTTGATTTCAAGATGGATAATGTGTTCTTTGTGTTCTCATCTCTATATAAAAGTACGTTTGTTTCCTTAGTTAAAAGAATCTCTTAGGATATAGTGAGAAAAAATATGCACATATAATATTTTACCTTTATTTTTTTTTCTTGATAGTAGAAGATACACACCCATATTGTATTTCCTTTTATACAGTTTTCTGTTTACATCGCCCAGCTGGCTTTGATATGATGTAGTTTCAGCACAAGTAAATGTTACTATATGAAAGTCGGACTGGTATACACTCTTTAGAAATGTCTAAATATCTCAGAGTCTTTCTTTTTTTGTCCTTTGTCAAAATGTATTTACCAGCTGTCATATTAACTTCAGTAAAAGGCATATTTCTGTTGTAAATTATCCAGAACATTGATTTGAACATGGAAACCATTGTGGCAATGTGTTCATGGTGGCAGTATTGGCTGTTCTTAGTAACTGACAAACCAGGCTTGTTTCCTAATCTTTCATGTTACATTCAACAAAGAAATAAGCTGCTTTTTCCAAGCACCATAAAAAATGCCCTCTAGCAAGCTCGTGTTAGTGCTCACCCACTCCTATTATGCCAGAATATCTCACTATATACTTCTCATTTTTACCTAATACAAGCTATTGTGAAATGTAACATGTAATTGTCAGCTGAAGCACCACAAATATAATGTGAGCTTTAAAAAAATTTATCAGCACAGTATTACAGAATTGATAGTGTATATACTTACATGTCACTGTCTATATAGAGATACTTAAAACAGAAATTTGCAGTTACTAATGGAGCTATCCTTTGGCGGCTCAGCAAAGAGCAATTTTCCATTTCCAAAATAATATAGCTCACAGTTCAGTTGCTGGAGGACTTTTTGGAGATCTGTATATCTCAATGATGCTGAAAGGACTAATACATTGCCTTTCGTAAAATAACATTTAATCTGATGGTATAAACATATTTATTCTGGTAATTCTCCACATTAATGTAACCTTTTGAATTCTGCACCAAGATTTTCAAAATTCTGAATGCATTAAAGTTGGATCCAAAGCTTAAGGACCATCTCTATGCATACTGACAAGCCTGATTTTCAGATGTACTGTTGCAATAGGGAAGACTGTGAGATTAGACATATGTATTACATTTGCAACTCTTTCTTGTGATTTCAAGCACAGTGCAATTAACCACGGCCCATAAATAACTTCAAAAGTAGGGTGAATAAAAAAAACATAACTGAAATTGAATACTGATGAAAAACAGTGAACACACCAAATGCAGTTACTCTTTAAGAAAATTAAAAGTTAGCATAATCCATTTCAGAGCTATTTTAAGAAATGTCCTTAAATTAAATATGACTCTGATGGCACTAATTTCCATCAAGGTTTAAATATATGCTTGTCCCATATCAAACCATGCCTGAATCCATAAAAATCTACCCTTGTACAGAAGCCATCACACAAGTCCCTTTGCCCAGTGAAGACCCCAGTTAAACTCCATTTAAGGTAGAGCAGGTAAGTACCATTTTGGAGAAGGCTTCAATAGAAGCTCCAGGAGTGGATGGATTTTATCAGATGAGCTTGCAAATATCCAAGTAACATCTACTCAATTGCCAGGGAACGATGGAGTTCCTCCCTCCCAGAAAATTTTATAAGTGCCGTGAAAGTTCGGGAGCTTTTGAAACAGTTATTAAAACTCAGATACCATTTATGACACATTGAAAAGGTAAGTTTCTTAGCCTGGAAGGCTACATCACCCAGCAGTGAGTATAAGGTTGTCTTAAATCCTCATACATCACTGGAAGCAGTGAGGACCTGTGACGGATATGCTCCTTCCCCAGCTCAACCTGTCTTCTCACATGTAGTACTATTCAGGTGTTAACCACCACATTATCTGGTCCGGGGTGTTGCCTCCCTGATTTCTTCTCCCACCTAGACATAAACCATCAATAACAGTCCTGATGGCCGTATCCTGATGGGGAGATAAGGCGAATTGTGAGTACAGCAGCCAACAGTCATTTCTGAATTGAAAGAATGACTATCAGTCAATCATCTTATCCCCATAAGTATGGGGACAGCCGGAAAGCCCATTGAGCTCTCCTTGCATCGCAGCAGGCTGCATGCCAGGATCTCCCCTTGAGCAGGGACGCCTCTCAAGGACTGAGAGATCCTTGCCACAACAGACTCATGGTAAGTGACTATAGCGAGCCTTTCTCTTTTTGAATTTGTAAACTTTGTAACTGTGCACAAATCCCTTAGTTATAAACCGTCGAACAGGTTTGGTACTAGAACTGGATCCAGCCACAACCAAACTCCTCTCAGAAGGTGTTTGGAAAGCAAAGGGGTCCAATCTGAACCTCATGACCCAACAGGAGGGTGTCCTTGGTAATTCTGTGTGTATCTTGAACCTCCATGCAGTAAATAATAAATGACCTTGCTATAGAATCTTGTGAAACCACTGTCATTATCAATAAAACCTTTTACTATTCCTTTCCCACAAGTGAAGTGCATTGTGTCACTCAATCCCACCACCACTTGTTCTGTGACAGGATCACCCCATGCTTTCAGCTGCGCTCCTACTGAGAGGTATTATTTTCAGGTACTGTAACCAAAACCCAACTGTTTATTTTTTTGTTTATTCTGCTTTTAATTTTTAGCCTTTAAAAGTTACTTATAAAGCAGAAGACAAGAGGAAGAAACAATGTAGCTATGGTATACTTTCTTATAGAAACCTAACATTAGCACATTCACTTGGGAAGCAGTGTGGGTAACCAGGGGAGGGGAGAGTCCCTAGTTCAGAATTTTGTCCCAGGAACAACTTGTGCATTTTATATTGTGCAGTCAATGATAACCATCAAATCTGGCACAACCTTCTCTGCTTGTCTACTTGGTCATATTTATTTTCGTTTCCTTTAATTGGGCATAGGTCATCATTAAAGGGACATCCTTTATCCTTTCATGCAGAACATGTCAGTGATAATCTGGGTAATTTATTGCAACATGTGAAAATGTGAGGTTTTGATCTCTCTACCAGCGGATAATGAGCAGCATCTGAATCTATTATGGCTGAGTTTTGCAGTCATGAGTCAGTTCTATGAAAGGACTTGGGGAAGCTTCTGTATCTGCTTGGTTGAAGCAACCAGCATTACACTGCAGTCTCTTAAAAAATAAACACATACACTATATTGTAAATGTTTTCTTATGTCAAGCTGTTTAGATAAATTTATATATGTATATATAAAAACCTATTCTTTGGTTCCTATTTACATCTAAGCTGGCTAAGAAATCCTAGATAGTAATATCAAGATGGAGCCACATGCAGGCATGCGCAGGAGCAGAACTCTGAAATGTCTTGAGGCTGTAAGACAAGTCATTCTCCAAACAGCTGAACTATGAAATCATATCATCTAAGGAGCTTTCCGCTCTGCAATACTTCTCTTTTTTCTCCAAATATATTCCATATATCTTAAAAGAATTTAGTAAAGCCTATATATTTTCCATAGATATTAAAACCTATTTCAATTTATTTATTTGTGATTTTCTAAATTATTTTCTGTGATATCATTTCTTTGTATTCTATTTGTGGGTCACCAAAAGAAACCACATTGAACCAAATGGCATAGTAGAAATACCCTTTTACATTATATTCCCTTACTTTATATAGTATAGCAAAAGGAGCTGGATTCAACCAGACTGCCAACAAAACTTTAGTTGGAAAAGTTAAAAAGCCACTTTGCTTTGTGACAAAGTAAAATACATCTTCCAAAACTCTTTGAATTGTCACTTGTTATTCAAAAGAAGCAAACAAAGTTTTAGACCTGCTATCTGTCTTTCTCTGAGTGAAGGAAAGTTAAATATTTTATAGGTAGGTTGTGTAGAGACCAACAAATCAGAAGCAGTAAGCTTTCAGTTCACTTGGCAAGCCAAATGTTTCACAATGCTAAAATAGTTTTGAAGTGGCAGACTTATTTATTTATTTATTAAAGTAATTTCACCAGACTGTGAGTCACGGTTAGGAGATATTTCATCAGAAGCGTTGGCTTGTTCTGATCAGGGGCTTTTCACTGCAAATTAGAATGGAAGGAGAAAGCTAAGGAACACAAGGCAGGATTAGAAAACTTTTCATTTTGATCTCTGAAGCTTCATTTCAGAATGTAATCTCAAGCCGATAACCTACATTATCCCTATGTAGGTATCAGATGCTAAAAAGGGAAGGAAAGGGGTCAAGTAGTCTTTTCAAAAGCAAAGGAACATTTTTAATTTTGACTAGTTATCCTAGCAGACAGGAATTTCCATTTCACTCCTCTACCTACATCAATAAGCTGAGCTAAGAATCTAGTCTTTGGTTTAATAAAATGTGACATCCATATTATGTAACTATTAAAGATACTAAAAAAAGCAGTCAAAAATCATTATGATGTTAGTCTCTTGTCAGTTGCATAATGAGATAAATTAGAAACATTACAAACCTGCCCTTCTAAAAATGAAAAAAAAAAAAGAACTAGCTTCTAAATAAAGAAGCGAAGTCATTAGACATTCCCGTTATTACCCAGTTTTTAGAGGAGAGTTTGGCAAAGGTGCTAAATTTATACATTTAAATATAAATAAAAAAAAAATAAAATAATTTTAAATAAAATGAATTAAAAATAAATATACATTTATATTTTATTCAATATTTCTAATTTATTTTGTCTTATATATATAAATGCACACATACAGTTTAATATGAGTTAAGGTGGTTAGTTTATAAAAGTAGATTTTATAACTTCTGTAAAAGGAAAAAATGTACTAATAAACTAATGTAAATATATCATATGTAATGTATGTAATACAAATGTATCATATAGGACTAATTGCTGTGCACACTCATCCTCATCATGAACTATTTTGGGTAAATTCTCTCTTGGTCCCCAAAAGTTAATAGATGTAATAAGAGGAATTAATGTTTTGTTCTGATTAATCTAAAAGTCTAAAAGTGTGATGAATCTAATATTTCTTAACTTCTTATGAAGCTCTTTTATGTCTTACTGAAAAGTTTATAAAATAATGTTTAAAACAGTGAGTAAAAGACTACAGATTTTCAAATGCTGGCAAATCTAGTTTTATTTATAGTATATTTTCTCAGTGAGATTTGCACTCTCTTAGAGATAATGCAAATTAATTTACAGAACAGGTTCTTAATCAAAAACAATATATACATATATATAAAATACATGTACCAAATGGTATATACATATATATTAAATGCATGTACTGAATGGGAACATACATATCTATGTATGTATATGTGTATAGTGTGTGTGTCTATGTATATATACATATATATACATGTACATAGATACACACACACACCATATATATATATGTATATATCAAATGGGAAGACAAATGTTTGGTGTTCTAATGAAAAATGAAAGATTTTTTTATAAATATATACCTCCTACAAATAAAAATAAATGGAAATCAAAAAAGAACTTTTGCTCACTTTTTTGTTAGTCTGAATATTTTGTGTGTACATTCATAATCACTTTGAAAACAGCGTAAATATTGCTTAGGAAAAGACTGAAAAAATGGAGAACTTTATATGTTTCAGTTTTTCTTTAAAGGTCCAACGATGAGTCTTACTAAAACCTTTGCAAATTATTTAAGAAATTAAGATAGGATATACAACTGGTTTTTAAATAATACCCAAGGCACAACATGGCTTAAGATTGTGAATTATAATAGTTCCTCCACAGACCCATGGCATACATGCTCATTTAAAGAAGAAATAAAAACTGATCTCTCAGTGAGCAATGTTTGTTTCTAGCAGCCACTTTCTACAACTTTTTCCCACATGGTGTAGCTAGTATCACTGTCAACTTAGCACATAATGTCATCAAAATAGTGACCACAGCAGGGGAACCACTAGTAACGTGTATAAATACCAGCACCACGTAGGCATCTAATGCCTCTGTGGAGCATCGCCTCCAAGATGAAGAGAAGCATGAGCATGAAGAAACCAGAAGACATGAGGCAGTGAATGCCAGTCGCATCGTCACATACCATTCTGTACCTCAACATGAGACTAAGCATCAGAGCATGACTCAAGTCAAACTGCTAGGATTTCATGCCTAATATTTTGGGTAGTCACTGTAGATTATTTTCATTCTTTATACATGTTAAATCCAAATAATCTCAGTGTTCTCTGAACTAAAGACTACCTCACCCTCCAAATATTTTTGCCTGTATTTTTCATTAGCTTCTCAGTGATATCTTTTCTGGATGCATTTCCTTCTCCACAATGTTTTCTGGTTGTGAATGCCTTCTCCTTGATAGTCTGACCAAACATCTTATCTCTTTCATCCCCCAAACCAAAAGAGACTATTTCTTCTGCAGCATTTTCGGATCTGCTTGGTTCAGCAGCACTCCAAAAAACACAGCCTTTCTCCTGTCCTTGAACAAAGAAATTCTACAACTGCAGCCTGGGTAACAGAGTCCAGCACCACCTAGGCACTCAATGCATCTGGGAGGTATCTCCTCCAAGACGGCAGACCTGCCGCAAGGGAGGTGAGTGTAAAGAAACCACAAGACGTGGTAGTGAATGCTGGTCACATCCTGACATTTGAAAATCTGATTGGTTACTGCTGTTAGTCTTTTGAAATGTATTGAGCTATCTCCACACAGGACAGCAATGTCATTTGATGCTCTCATACCTGCTTATCTAGTTTGTAATAAGAACTGAACACATCATATGTGCAAGAGAGTGAGCATGGTGAATTAGCCATCATGAAGCTGCAAGCAGATATGTTTGTTCTTGTCACACTTGATGGTCCACTCTGTTCAATCAGATGTCCAACAGACACAGTGTAATATTGACTGTCTTTTTCCCAATGTTGTGGTCCTTCACCATACTAATCCTGAGTTCTCTGTTAAACCAACTCTAAAACCAACTAAAAGCAAAATAATGTGTAACAATTTACTCTCATCAAATAATTACTATGTGTATCTGAAAGCAGAAGACATAAATGACTTGTAGAATCAAAGCAATAGAATCAAATATTTGAAAGGGAATACATTTTATTTTCTCTGCCTAGTTTCCAGTGACTGGTGTACAGCATAGTATAGTCTCCAGTAGCTAAACTGCTGCTCCTGCCCTTGATGGTGTCATTCCTACTGCTTTTGCAGCTCTCAACAAAAGAGCCTCTGAGCTATCTGACAATTAGATTTAAAAGGCACAGAGGAAATAACAGTCCATAAAAGTGAATGACAATCTCTGCAAGTCTCTACTTGCTTTTTTTTCCCTCCATGGAGAAACAAAAGGATGTCTGTAGTGAGGAGACTGTGGTTGTAATTAACTTGTCATTTGTAGTAATAATTACACAGTTTCAAGACTGAATACTTATACAGCTAAGGTCATGGACTAAAATGCAGGTTCAATTTTTCTGTCTTAGACTTCTCATGAGACACTAGACAATGAATTTATCTTTAAGTGGATTTATTCTTTTTACTGAAAATCAGAGTAATATTACTTTTGTCCTGGACATTTCTAAGGATCTGTAGTTCTGTTTTAAACTTCTTTGGGTTATAAATCAGATCTAATAAGAAACTTCAACAAATATTTTTTGATGAGAAAATGCTGAATTTGGGGGGAAATTGTTTTATTAATGAATTTAGTTTGACAAATTTCCAAACTCAACAAAATTCTTTTTATGTTCCCTGTTTAAGTTTAGCCAAAAGGTATGAATATAGGAATTTAATTTTTCCCAGGCATACAGTTTTTTTCCTCCCTGTGCTTCATTTCAGAAGCTTTCAAGATTTACTTGTTTGTTTCAATTAAGATAGGAAATAAATATTAAATTCTTACATGGCTAACTGGTTCAGTATTTAATTTGGGATCTTATATTAAATATTAAAGTAAGTATGTAAAGAAAAAAATACCTGAAATAGTATATAACTTCCACTTAGATTGAGTTAACCAGTTAATTTAATGGTAAAGGTTACAAATTTTGTAAAAAATAGATCATGTAGTGTCACTTCTTGCATGAGAAACCACTGAAATTGTAACTTTATTTCAACAAGAAACTCATGAATAACGATTTTCAGTTTCAGAACAGACCAGGGTGTGGGATGTTGTTCTTTGGATTCACACAGTCTGGCTGAAATGGAAAGAAAAGGGGTATGGAATGTTAGTGCATGAAAACAGCAAAGAGCATGTTTAACATTGTTCACAGAGTGTGTAGTGGGTTCTACAATTTTAAGTTAAGATTAACTCAAGAGTTCTAGTCTGCATGAAAAAAGCCCTGTGTTAAGAAACAAGCCTTTGACTATAACAATAAAATGGAACATAATATTTTTTCATTTATAATGAATGGATCAGAGAAAATTCTGTCAGTAGGTACTTATCTAATTTTCTTCATCTTCTTTCAGCTAGTTTATTAATAAAGTGGGACTAAAGTTTAACTTCTGGATTCTTCTTATGAATCTCAGGGGATAGACCAGTGGCTTTACTGAAAATATTTGAACTACTCCATTTAGTTGCCTTGAATGATAAAAGGATATTTTAATTTTTCCTTCAAAACAGACTTCATGGTTAGTCTAAAAGAAACTGTAATTACACCATTAAGTCTCATTGACACAATTTGGTTTCCACATATGAGAAGAAATAAGATCCAGTGTTTAAGAGGCTGTGATGTATTACATCACCCTCTTGTGTTTTCTTCTTCTGTTCATTAAGAACAGAACTTTTTATACCTATTTTGGCAAAAACATTTTCTGTGGAAAACACAGATTCAAGTTATGAAAAAATACTTGCAAATTCTACAAAATATAAAGTTGTTTCACTTGGAAAAAAAAGTGACATTTATTTTAGACACATCCTAAAGGAAATGCTTCACTTAGAAATGTACTTCAATTTTATTAAATATTAAATAGATTGAAAAACTTTGAAAAATCTCTTTTTATCACTTTGTCCTGGTCAAACTGTTTTGTTTTCAACTGCATAGTTTGATCTATACTTTGCATTCTGTATTTTGGTCTATATTTTATGGTTATATTTTCACACTCAAACATATATATTTCTATTACATATGTATGTATGTATGTATAGATACACACAAAAGCTCTAGCATATATATAAACAGAGTAGAAGTGAAGGTTATTTTATTTTATTTATCTTTCTACTTTTCTTGAATTTAGTACTAGCTAATCAAAAAGTGTGATATTTATGCAATTGTGCTACTCAGTTGGTATTAACATATATATGCAGATGGCATTAATATTTTTAAATTGGTACCAAAGTCTAAGTAGTGTTGAGAAAGGATCCCATTTCAAACTCTGCATTGCAATAATTCATGAGCAATAATTCAAGAGAGCCACTTATTGATGTTCATTCAGCATCATTTTGTATTAATTCCCTGCTATTGATACCAGCATTTGATATTTAAGTAGGTAATGGACTGTGGGACTAAAGACTCAGGAGTGGGGGACAGTTTGTGAGAGGTTTCATGTCAAAGTATATCCCAAAGGATTTTTTTTTTTTAAGTAAGTACTCTAAAAGATAACCTTCCACACCACCCTCTTGTTTCTCAGTACCTTTCTTCTTGTAAATTAGCTATTGACTTTGAGGACAGCTTTGAAAGACAGAAAGGAATGGTTCAGATTTATTATCAGCTCTACTGTCTAACAGGACTTGACAGAATAAAACAATGAAGTGCAGGGAATGATTGAAATTTAAATCCAGATGTATTTACAGTAGACATTAAAGTCAATGCAAAAAATCACTGGGAAGAGTTAAGACACAAGCATGGAGCCTTTTCAGGTTCATAAATTACTATTAGTTTTCTCTGGTTTTATGGATCAGTACTTGGACTCTTCACTCTGGTGTTCATGAAATATCAGTACATCCAGTGACAGTTCCTGAATATAATGACCTGCATATGTAACCATAACTTAGACACTTCTCAACTTTTAAAGATAACCTCACAAATGGATGCCTATTAGAACTTGATTTGATAATAATCTGCTTTGCTTTTTTCAGCTATTTTTTCTTATGTACATAAATATATATTATCATGTATCAGTGGTGCATACAGTGGTGTGTACAAGGGCATATGCATTAGTATGCATAAAGAATGTAATTAGAGAGACTGATAAAAGTATACAGACATTTCAAACAATTAGACCATCAAGCTTTAGAGAGACAGAAATGAGAATGGAATATTTTTAAAATTTGCTGGTCTTTATAGGCAAAGCAATTAATAAAAATAACACAGTAAAAACATTTTTCTCAATTTTCTAGTAAGATACAAGTTTTGAGGATAACTTCTGGAAAGGATGTTCAGCAATGATCATTAACAATGAAGTGATTCACACAGAGCGTGCTTATAAGTTTTGGGTTTTTTTAGTTCTAAAATTAGGTGGTGTCTTTTTTCTGTGAGGTGAAATAGCATAATATATAATACTTGAGGCAAAATTAACCCCAGCTGATGTGCTGAAATGCATGTAGAAAACAGAATAAAATGCTCTCTGTATCAAAGCAGGGTTATTTAAAAATGAAAACTTATACACTAAAACCAATTTGTTTGTTATTCATAAGAAATGTCCATTAATAATTTGAAAACAGAAAAAGTGACTCATTCTCATTTTAAAGGGCAAGCCACCAAATCAGGGAAAAAAATTGTTATATGACTTCAGTGAGCAGTCACATTTTTTACAAATAACAGGGACAAAATACCAGCTCAATGCAGGATGAGGGAGAAAAAGGGATAATGTTTGTACAAATTATGTAAAAGTCTAGTGAGTACAAACATAAGAGTTTTCAGCAACCAATTTTTTACTTGTGCTTGATCAAAAGATGATTAAATATGCCTTAGGTATAATTGCATCTGTAGTAAAACTCAGAATTATATTTCATTTTGAAATTCAGACAAGTATCAGTATATTCTTTTGACATGAAGCAATACTGCAACCACTGAAAGATAGCATTTGGCTGAGAACTAATTACCTATGACATATCTGAATTTGTTACATGAATACAGTAATCTACTAAACTATAACAAACTTCTAAAATTATTTTTTAAATTAAGTAAAAAAAAATGGGGGAAAGGGGTCAGAATAATTATTTAGGCTTATAGAATTCATTCATTTTATTAAATAAAAATAAGATTTTGTTCTCTTCAGTAGAATGATAGATAATAACCAAGCAAGCATGCACCATAGTGAGCCTTTATCCTGTTGTCATCACTGTCTCTTTTATCTCTATTGCATTTTCTCCAGTATTTGCATTTTCTCCAGTATTTATTTTAGAATGCTGACAAATAGTTCCACCTTATATTCTATCTTTGCAGTGAATTACCAATGAAATTAGTTAAAGCTCTTGAAATATGAATCTGTTTGAATACATGAATACAGGGTCAGTTCAAGAGCATTTAGAAAATGTAATTGTTCTACCACTGACAGATAATAGTGGACAAATTCTGTCCTTACTTAAGATAATAGTTGTGTCATTGCTTGTCTGATTGCTAAGATGGTTCACACTGTCTCTTGAAACACATACCTACAGCATTACCATGATGCTTCAAGTTCAGGTCCTGAAATTCCCCATTGCATCTCTAAACCACCTAGCAGCTGATAGGCAAAAGGGACTAGGGAGTAAAGTGTCACCTCCTAATATTTATTCTTGACCATCTTCATGGAATGTAATGTCACAGTCTTCTGTGTTAATTTAGTTCCAAATATTGTATTATATGCTCTTTAGATGATTGTACATTCATGTTTTTGCAATGTTTCTAACAAGTATGCATAGAATAGGAAGCAAAGAATACAATCAAGGCAACGCAGAAGCTCATCCATCTATTATGTTCATTCTGCCGTTAAGGATCACTGACTAATGGATTCCTGATGCAAATGGAAGTTTTTGTGCCATGGAGAAATTACTGTGACAGATGAGGGAACAATAGTTGTAACTGTTAGTCTTTCAAGCCTGAAGAGTTTACTTTCGTGGTTTTTGCTGAAGCCTTTCCAAAGCCATGAGATATTCACAGCA
Organism: Crypturellus undulatus; assembly: GCA_013389825.1. Classification (NCBI taxonomy): domain Eukaryota; kingdom Metazoa; phylum Chordata; class Aves; order Tinamiformes; family Tinamidae; genus Crypturellus; species Crypturellus undulatus. The sequence continues at coordinate 31,349 of VWPW01011395.1, forward strand.
ACCAACTTCTTAATAGAGAAAAAAAAATGTTATTTTCTTTTTTAATTACAGAGGACTTAACAAGCTTGCTTCAATGCTGCAAGAATAAATCATTCTAATTAGATAAAAGTGAAGAGAAATACTTAAAGGACAAATAAAGATCTGCAGGTCCAGGTAATGAAAAGTCATCTCTGAAGAAAATGCTTCAGTAACTTGAAATGTCATTCCATCAATATCAAAAAGAGCTTCTATGTACTAATAAATAACTCTATAAGGTTTTTTTCAGCTTATAAGCTATATCACTTACTCTAAGTTGCTGTAAAGGAATAGACAGGTATCTGAATACACTATTCTTTACAGAAATAAATACAATAACTAAAAAATATTAACACCAAGATATATTCGTATATATATGTATAAACATTAAAAACAAAACAATTCAAACAATGCAATATACCTAAGAAGAATTTATCTCTCTGCATCTCAACCAGTAGTGTTCAGTGAACAGCGAACTATGCTGCCTTCTTCTCTTTTCCTTTTCTTTACTCTTTCCTGCTATTTTAATTTACAGAGATTGAGTGTATTATAAAAGACGGGATTTGAAATTAAAAAAATATATATATTTTATTCTTTTAGTTTTCTTTTTAAACACTGCTTTTAATTTTTATGGAAAACATTAAAATATATTGAATAAATAATATACTTTAGTCCAAAAGAAATGGCAAATAAATGCATCATTGTTGGAAACCCTCATAAACCTGTATACCACTATTGTTTCTCTAAATAATGGTGTGGAAAGCCATTCATGGAACTGATAAGACACAGAAAATTCTAGTATGATTTATAAGAGCAATGGCACAATTTATTTTAGATCATAACAGGCATCTAATTTACAAGCAATGCAAAGCACTTTTAAATCCTATGAAATAAATGGGAGAAGAGAAGTACCTCTATATAGTAAGTATGAAGCTAAGTGCATTGATACTGTTGGTCTTCAGCGTCTTCTTATTCAGTGGTAAAATGAGCTAAACCAGCCTCTTGGTTCATAGGGCCGTTATCAAGGAAAGAAAATTTTAAGTTTGGAAGGCATATGAGGTCCTAAAATAATTTAAAAGAGTAGTTAAGGGATCTTAACTTATCAGATACACAGACATGTGACTCACCAATGCCCGAGTGCTCTGGGTTATACTCCCATCTGCCTGCCTGCCTGCCTGCCCGTGGTCCACGCAGTCAGCACAGGAGGTGGAAAGCACATTGGAGGCGGGAAAGCCCCAGAGAGTTTCCCAGACTCAAAACTGCTTAATTAATATATCTTGTGCCTTTTCAGCAGCTATTCTCCATTAACCTTGATCTCATTACCATCTTCTATTTTTCTTGCTCATTTCATTTCAGATATCACTCATAACATTTAAGATACTTAGAATAATTAATACCATAAGTACTTATCTCTTTATTTAAAAGTTTAGTTTATAAAAATCCATCACCTGTTCTGTATCTCTTTTATGCAGGATTTTTCTTTTTTTCTTTAAAATAAAAGGTAGGTAGAAAGCCGATGATTATATTTCTTCTCGAATTTAGTAAAATATGTCTTGCTTTTATTTCAAACAGTTCTCTTTTATCCAACTACACATATTTGTCTCTGGATCTCTTCAAATATTTTCTTGAATGGTGCACTCACCACTTGTTCTAATATCTTTCTTTCTAAAGTCCAACACCGTTTATCAGCTTTATCTGAGTTATTGTTGCCTTTTGTGAATTATCATTGTAAATGTCTCAGTGCTCTGCCTAAGGTTCTGTCATTTATAATCATGAATCTCTATTGTCTATATCTGACCAAAAAGTCCATCTCCTTTTGTACCTAGGACACAGTTTATGGAGACTGTGAATAGATTCTGATATTAGGCATTATATTTTATATGTAGAACTACAATGAAATATTCCACTGTTAGACTTGCTCCAAAGTGTTACTTACTGAAATATTTAGGTGTCTGATTTATTGTGCATTAAAATAAACTAATCAATTTTCAGCCCATTCCCAATTCCAACCCTCTTGGTAGTATCAACTTTTCCTGTGCTGGAAAAATAAATTAGTAGGATGTGATATTGTATTTAATCTAATTTAACTGAGTCCAGATTGAAAGGACTGTGAATCTTTAAGTAGGTGGCAAAGAGTAATATAGCCTTGACCACAACCTGCAGCTATCTGGTTTCTGTTTTTTGTTTGTAAGTCTATTTTTACCAATTCCTGCTTTACACTCCTATTCCTCCTACCAACTCCTGTTTTGGAGTTTAGACCAAATCAGTTTGCTTGTCCTAACTACAGGCTCACTACAGGTTTAATTATTTCCCAGGGCTTACTGCCTTGGGTGGCATACACTGTTTTCAACAACTTCTAGGTAAATATTTGTTCAAATTGTGAAAAAAAAATCCTTTGCTAAGAGATTATTAGAGGACAAATTAATGGAAAAAAAGAACAAAGAATACAGGATTTGTTCTGTAATGTGCTTGTGCTTTATTGTCTTTTTGTTTGTTTCAATGTAAAAAGAATATGTTACACCTATAATTAATTTTTTTTATTTTTTTACTAGCCTGACCCTTTATTCAGTTATCCCTGAAAATCACTCCACTTGCTCTGCTAAACTCAAAGAAAATTTATGCTGGTACATGAAAATACACAGTTCTAAAACCAAACTTATTACCTTGCACTGAGTGGAAGGCACAATCACAGACATCAGCCTGTCTATGTTTCTAGGTTCAAATGACATCTTGGAGAGGTAAGGATTTCTCCGGTAACATTGAAGTGACCAGACCCAGCAAAGCACTCTAGTGCTTCCGAGCTGTCAGCAGGTATTTCTTCCTCCTCAAACCGCAGGTACAGCTGCTGGCTCACTGCTGTCAAGCACAACCAAGGTAGAAATGGTGAGACAATTTCAGCATCATGGTGTCTGCAGCCCACATACTCCCCTACAAAAGTAATGTTTACAAAAGGAAACACTCTGCTTCCCATGAGAGAAGAAAATGCCCAAACCAAAAGAACAGGGATGGAGGAAATCACATTAAGATTTTAACGAGCAATGTGAGTATCAAAACAATGTTTTCTTCCTGGCAGGCATGATTTGACTCTGTGTTGGCCTATTGCTATCCTGCTAAATCAGAGCTAGACAAAAAACTTATGCAGGTAGCAGCAGTTTCCTTGAGAGCAGAGGAACATCTTCATCTTAATCATAAAATAAATGTTCTCCATTAATTTAATTCTAACAATAACATAAATGCGCTTATTTTGTCAGACTCAAACTATCTACTCTTCAACAGAAAAATGCTATTTTAACACATTTACTTAATTAATACACCTTCACAACACCTACATGGAATGCAAGTGCAATCAAATCTGTTGAAGTTATCAGGTCAATGATCCTTGATCTAAGAGGGATTTATGTAGAGATGTAATGAAGTAGTCGTAGCTGTGATTTTTTTTTTCTTTTTCTGAATATTTTGTCATCTCATGTTCTTAGTAGTAAAAGACTGAGATCTGGAATTGAGTCAAATATAGTCACTGATAAAACCTAATATGCTCGAAGTATACAATAAAATAAAATATTTGCTTGCCATGACATTATATTGACTAGTGGTTTGATCGAGAACTTTTCAGAGGGCCACATATTTCATAATAACTTGCTACAGTCTTGTTACAATCACATTAATTTATGTAGTTACATGTTTTAGCTGAAGGTCAAAATAAACAATTAATTAGAATTTTGGATGCCTGGCCACATGGCTTGTTTTCTGTATTTTAAAACTTACTAATAAATAAAGAAAAACACTGAAAAAGTCCCAAATTCAAAAACACAAAAAACAAGGTAAGAGAAATCCACATTTCTTAGTGCTCTTATGAATTTATAATACTAAAATCTAGAAGATTTACAATTAAAGTATAAAATTATAGAGGTATATTTAAGGTATATAGAAGTATCTTTAAGGTATAAAACCAGTGGTTGAGCCTATAATGTATTTTAAAATGTATGTAAAGTGCCACAACACTAAAGGGATAAAGAGGCAATAGTGTTGCACATGTTTCTGTGTGCAACACTATTGACATTAAATAAATGTACTAAAATGAAAAACTTTCAGCATTCTGTAGCAAGCACTTCTTAGAATAAAATGTTTTTGTGCCAATTCCCATTAACTTTATGACGCATTACCTGCTTGTTTAACTGCAAGAAAAAAAATGCTGAATTCCTGTAGTCAGTTGGCAGACCTGAATCAGATCCCTATATTTTCGTGAGCATCTGAATGTTCATGTTCTCTTTGCACCAACAATTCACCTTTGTTTTCATGCACTGTTAGGGGCAGGCAGCAATAACGGCAGCGTCACAGAAGTCTCCACCTGTGTAATAATGCTAGCTTTATTTTAAATCCATCAATATTTTTATTCTTTTTTATTGCAGAATCAGTTCCACAGCTCCTAAATTGAATTCCTCCTGTGTTGAAACACAAGAACAGCAGTAGGAATAAGACTGAATTTAAATATGATGAGGTATATCTAAACTAATGAGAAATTTGAGAGCTTTGGGCTTTTGCTGTTGTTGTTTGTGTCTTTATGGGTGTTTGGATATAGGTTTCATATTTTCTTGTTTTCCTTCAGCTGAATGAAGTAATGTAAAAAAGAGATTCTGATGTAATGACATAGTTCTCAGGAGTTTGAAAAGATTCAAAATATAATGGAACAGGCAATAAAATTGCAAGATTTAGCAACGCTTCTGTGGTATTTCCTCTTGCGATATGTCAGACTAGGTCACTGAAAAGAAATTGGCCTCTGAGACACTTTTATAGCTCAGCCTCCCATCTGGTACTGCTTGTTTCCACTGCTGCTCAGTCTGTTTATCTTCCCTTCAAAACCAGCACTCCACCCAGTAGCAGCTTTTAGTTCTCCAGCATGCTGCTTAATACAGATGTGTTTGTAAGCAGTTATTTTTCTTCAAAATAAGGTGTCACAAATGGAATGTAAATAGAAGACATCTCTACAATAGTGACAAGCTTTGTTTTCTTGCTAGCAGGACACTCTAATTGTACTGCTTGGTACACTGTACTGCTGTACTCAGAAGCCATTAACTCTGTAGGAAATAATAGCAAGAGGATGCATTAATCATGCATTTTGCACAGTAATAATGAAGATAAGATGTGTCTACATCTCTGATTCACAGCTCTGTGAATCAGAATAGTTAAAGAATGTCATAGTAATTGATTTCATTTTATAGTAAATAAATACATCTGGTAAACAATGTGGGCAATGAAGTGATACCTAGAAAGATATATTTCAATTAGGTTATTTGACACTGAATTTCACGTAAGAGACTTTCTACCTCACAGGTCTTGGAGAAATCACAGGATTTCATTGCACCTAGGTTCTTGCCTCTGTAAAGCAATATTGAGGATAATAGCAAACAGGTCCTCAGTGTGTGATGATTAATGAAAGTGAAACTGCTGTGGTGACTAACCCTTTAGCATTATTATCACTGAAGTTTGTAGACTGGATTTAAAAACATAGATGGTGTCATTCAAATGAAAATCTATGGCTAGGCTAAGGCTAGATCTAAGGCTATTTAATAGTTGACCTTAGCTGTGTCAAATTTAACAAGCTATTGCTAAAGAAATGAGAAGACAAAAGAAGGGGATAGGAGGAAGAGAATCTGAAGACCATTACTATATTTAGATTGAGACTATTCAAAAAGCTTCAGATACATTTTTCCTTAGTGCTATGACTCTATGTCTCAGCGCAGCAACTTTCTGAAATACTTATTCTGCATTTGTAAGGGATCACTATTTTACAATGTAGCTGACAAATAGCATAAGCATCACCATAAGTATGCACTCAAACCTTTGCCATTAAATATTTCTTCAGTGAGGCTTGAAAATGCAAAATTTCCCTCATATGCAAAAATCTAAATCAAATCAATCTGATTGTGTTTCATCTGAATCTGGACAAAATTTTTCATTTAATAAAGAAGAGATAAGAGAGAGATGTGTGGAATGAAATAGGACAAGTATAATCTCAAAAATATAGCTTGGGAGCTTCTTTAGAATTTCACATGTATTCAAGACTCCTTACTGGAAACAGGAGATGAAAAGGCCTCTTCAAGAGATTAGTTATTGAAACAATGTCAGAGATAAGATCACTGTCCTTGTAAATCCATATACATGTTGCATACTTACTATAAATTTAGCAAAATGCAGCCATGTTTTTTTTCCTTCCTCCCTCATTCACCCTATGTGTTAGTATAGAAAAGCTTGGTATGACTAACATGGAAGATGCAGGAAATTTGACTAGATCCCAGTCTGCTGGATTACCAGCAGATCAGAATAAGAGGAACTGTTATGTACCACAAAAGCATGCTGTGAGAGCCCAGTAATGGTTAACAAAGGAAATAATATAATTGCAGGTAATTATGATGGGGAATGGGTTTTGCAGGAGAAAAGGAGGAAAACAAAAAGCCAAGCTCAAATATGCGACTGGAAGTAGGAGAGCAGGGTAGGATTGTCTAGTAAGGTAGCATTTGTGCGAAAAGAAGATATCAGGAGGAAGGAAGTGTTGGAGCTGACGTTAGGGAAAGCAACCAAACAAAGCACAGTCAGATGCATGCAGATGTGAAATGGTATGCTATAAAAAGAAGATAACAGTTGAAGCCAGACATCGCTGTCAGCAGTTCCAGCCTGAATGACTCTTTCTAACAGTTTACTGACTACTCACAATATCTCTCCGGGAATTTAGGGAATCCTGATCCAGCTGTTTACTTTCAAGTCCATGTTATACAAAGTGATGAGAAATCTAATGATTTTCTCATAACTGCAAAGAAACACAGTAGTTCTTCCTAAGAACATGAGGCTTTAGGATATAAAGTATTTGCTCAGTGGATGAGTGCACTGATACTGATATAAAGAAAACTTTGCAAAGTATCACACATAATCACGTGAGTTCCTCTCAGATAGCAAAGTGTGTGTTAAAGTCAATTGTCTCATTCAATTATAAAATGTCAGTTGTCTACTCTCAACTACTGTCCTGACTGACAATCAGTCAGTCTTATATAACAGTCCATGTGTGTTGGTGTGTTGATAAACACTTTTTTTTTCCCTTGTAAAGTGCTAACGAGGTACAAAGCATAAATTACCTTTTATTTAAACTGCTTCCCATGAATGAAGATTTCATTTTTCCAGTCAGGTTTTGTTCCTACTTCTTGGAGCCCCCAGGCTCAGCTTGTATAAATATCCATATATACCAAAAGTGCAATAAATCTATAGCAGTTAACACAAGGAAAAGAAGAGGGCAAAGTTATGTATCTAGAAGACTGTTTGCTCCCTTATTTGCATAAACATTCTAACGTATACATGCTGGCTCAAAAGAACTGAAAACTCTTTGAAAAAAGACAAGAGTGAAAATGCAAAGCAGTAGTGTTACATAGGGCATTCAGGGACTATATTATATAAGAAGGATACTAAAGAAATGATCCAAGGGAAATGAATCTTTTGCTGGCATTTACTATGAGGCTAGTAATTCCCCACTCTGCCTTCGCTGCACTTTTGCCTGTGACTCCACAGTGAATACTTACAATTTGTAATAGAGTTCTTCCTGAAAAGAATTCTAGGTGGGAGCTTGACATTATAAAGTCATGAAAATATGAGATGTTTATAATGAGCAAGAGAGGCAGTTGTGCCTATAGTGTACAAATATACCTGTATCCAATTAAGGGACTATCCTGAAAGGCTATTATTCCGCTCTCTTGACATGCATGCTATTTTTATTGAGCAGTCAGCGCAGTAAGGGCTGCAGTCAGGTACCCTCTGTATGACTGCCCTAAGCATTTGGCCAGAAAGAGGCACTTGCACTCCTTCCCTTTCTTTTTTATTATTCTAGGCAGTTTGTTGTTTCTGCAGCGCAGCCTTTGAAACTCCCCTTAGACTGATGATCAGATCATGCTCCTACACAAAATGGAGAGTAAGTCCCCAGCATCCTTTGGGTAAAAGTGTGATAAGCGTCCACTCAGGCGTACCTGTCCATCTCTGGTGATGATACAATAACAAACGCAGAGATAAGGGCAGAAGCAGAACTCTGAGAGTTTGTTTTAGTATCAATAAAGTATCCTAAGTCTATAGGTTGATAGTTGACCGGAAGTTGTGGTTTGTATGGATTTAGCTCTAAGAATAGTAAACCTGGTAATATTATTGTTATGTGATAGAAGCAATGAAAGTTTCACTGTTATTTCCTGTGTGATACACAGTCAGTCTTACCTGGAGTTAGGCCTTATGCACACATAAAATAGAATTACTTTAGTATTCAAATGGTCACACTGTTAGTCGTTTTTCACTATGAGTCAGGAAATATGCAACTTCAGGAGGTTATAAATACAGACGGTGTGTCAAAATATCTAACAGCCACCATAGCTCTTTCTTTGAGTCACTGATAAATTATTTATCATAATCTCTTGGTTTCATTAGAAAAATGAAAGACAATATTGTTCGCAGCTATTTCTTCAGAAGTCATATTCACTTTCACTCTGTATCTAAAAAATTCTTTTTGTAAGAAATAGTAACAGTTCTAAGACAGGTTAGCATCTTATAATAATTTAAATATTGCTATTATGATTATTGTAATATATTGGAATGGAGGTCATGATGGCTGACAGCATTTGCAAGCCAGACTTCTAATTCTTTAGTTAGGCTCTGACAAGAGAATTAAAAACAGATAGTTTGATTGTTTTCTCTATGGGAATGCTGCAGGTATGAACAGGAATCTCTGGGCAAATGAAAATTCAACACTAACCTCCCATTTGTGGCATAATATATCAAATCAGCTAAGTTTATAGTATAATAGTGTGTCTAGATAATATATAATATTATAATAATTATATTATATGTTAGAATAATTATAGTATATGTCTATAATAGTCTAGATAATGTGAGTTATCAAGAACTCTTTATTGTGATAAAGTATTATAAAAATAACAAAAAAATTAAATTATTTCTTATTTCATGGGAAACCATAGTCTCCCATAAATTCATTCCATGAATTTCTTTGAATATTCTTGGTAATAGTATTTAGCTAAATACAATAAGCTTGTACTGAGTGTCACAGAAATCAATGGTAGTCCTTCTATTTGACTTTATATTACTCCAGCTCAATGCAATTTTAATTTTCCCTGAAAGGATTTAATTTTTGCTGAAATCATTGTCATGTCACTCTTCAGTTGACTAGATTCTTCACATCTCTTTCATAAAATAAGATGGGAGGAGTAACAACTAAATGAAATAATATATATATATATTTTTCTCATTTCTTTTAGCCCATATAATTTGTCATTTGGCAAGTTATAGACCTTTGTGAACCATGCAATCAACATCAAATTACAAGACAAAGTTGTTTTCTTAAGGTTTGAAGATATGACCTTTACAGTTTTCCAGTAGAAGGCCTTTAATATAATTTCTTATTCTTGTCTTTATCAAATCAAGCCCTTGTCTGTGTTCAAAGGATTTTACTTGAACCTTGCAAGTCAAGTATTTTGAACTGAATATTTAGCCCATTAATAAAAGATAGTTTGTCTTATTTAGCATGGGGAAAACTAAGCTAGTAATAAATCCACAAATGACATTCTGTGTATATCATACTACCTCTGAGCCTAAGATAAAATGAAATTCAATAGTAATTCAGAAAACACTGCAGTGTTCACTGCTATATAATTTTGAGTGCTCAGATTTCTGTGATCTGGAGAGCTAAATTTTGTACTTTTTTTTGCAGGCATTTGAAAACTTCCTTATTGCTTGTAAAAGGATCAGGGGAAGAGTATGATCATGTCTGCAGGGTTAAATTTTAAACTGTAAATTTGCACTGTGAAAATGCAAACTTTTTTGCGCCATTGTCTACAAATCTACATTTATGTTGCGTAAAATGATGATGGTTCAGTCTTGACAGGTGCTATGGCAGTGCAATAGTAAGATATGACTTACTAAAAGCAGGGCTCTGGTAGTGTCTAAAGGAGGAGGGGCTTTATCCTTTGGATAACAACAGTTACTAACTGACTAATTTTTCAGCACTCTATTGCTCTGCCTCATGATAAAGGAAGTATTTTCTTCTTCTTCTTGTCCCTGCTGGAGCAGAGGGTTGGACTGATCTCTAGAGGTCCCTTCCAACCTCAACCACTCTGTGATTCTGTGATTCTTCTTCTTTTTTTTTTTTTTAATCCTGCACAATCAAGAATCCTCAAAGAGGAGATTTTTTTTTCTTTCTCACTCTGTGTCAATCTGCATGCGAAGTGTCTAGAAGAATCCAAATTAAGCAATATGTCAGAAAAGTCTAGCTTTTGCTACTAATCTTTAAAGCACCTTGATAAAACTTATTTTACACAAAGACGCATATTCTCAAGGATGATTGGCCCGCTGATTTCCTCTGATTTCCACGAGCATTTTCCTTGGATTTTTTCCCTGCTTACCTCATGTAATGTATTTGTATGAGTTTCTGCTGTTTTGGGCTCTGAGCTATATCAACTAGGTTAACATTGCCTTGGAAAATATAATAATTAAGGGAAGAAAATCCCTTTAATGGCAGAAAGAATGAGAAGAAAAGGATTAGTTTTAGCACTTATTTACTCAGAAAAAAATCACCAATAAAATCATTTTTCAGCTTTGCTCAAGTAGCTTATTAATATAAATGAGTATACTTCCTATTACTCCAGACTAGACAAGTAACACGTGAATTCCATTCTCAAAAAGTCATTTGGTTAGAAGAAAGTCCTCGTGTGTTGAAAATGAAATCATTTGATTTCAGATAATTTTGGTTGGTCAACATTTTCTTTCTACTTTTTCTACCTTTTTATATATATAGTTAGAGGCTTCAGACTTTGATTACAAGAAGCACACTTTCAAAGTGGCATTTTCCCTCCTCAAAGTTAAAGAAAAAGTATTTTAAAAGTGAATCCTACCTCTTTCAGTGCATCTGAAAGGGTTCAGAAAGGCTTCAGAAAGTCTTTCTTTTTTGATGTTTACCTGGAGTGTGCTCTCTATAGCCATTGGGGTCTTTATTTATTAACTGAATTGTGAGCCTACAAACTGCCAATATTAGACAGTTTTAATAGGAAAGACAGAAGATTGATTTCATTGCCATTTATCTGATGCTCAGATGTCATATATCCATATCTGAAAGGCCTAAATCTTTCAACAAAGTGGGTTATAAAAAGAAGAAGAATGTAATCAATAACAAATGAATTCAGAAGGTATTATTAATGGCTTAGATGGAAATCAAATTTGAGCATTTATACTGTAATTATATTCTGTCCTCACCTTGCAGCCAGGGTGAGTTTAAAGTTGTCTTTTAAAAGTGATTTTCCCACCAGAATTAATTACCCTTAATCAATACAAGTCCCTTCCTTTTGTGACATAACTTCCCAAGTGCAAAGTAATTAAAAATTTATGCTTGAATATGTTGTTGTTACTAAAAATCTGAAGTCATGCTGTACATATTAATAAAGACTTCCTATTCACATGTGTAACTGGAGGTGATCCTAAATTGCTTATAACAAAGTCAATAGAGGTTTTAAAAAAAAAAGCAGAATTCTATATTATAAAGTTTTGTGAAACTTTAGGAGATTTTTCCTATTTCTCCTTGACTTATTTATTCTCAGAAGGTCTTCAGCTGGGAACACTTAGCATAAATCAGCTGAAGCATTTTGGTGCCTTAGAAGGACTCCAAATTATCAAATTATCATGGTTAAAAATAAGATTTTGAAAAAGCCCCGTTCAGACAAGGTCCTATCAAACTGAAAAAAAAAAATGAAATAATAGTGACTGAACCATAATGTCACACACAAACAGCTTTTTGTTTGTCAAAATATTCTCAAAGGTACTTCCAAAATATACAGTGAAATTTATCTTAGATTTCAGTTCTTTATAAGTCCATTTGGTTCGCCCTGAAGAGACAATATTTACAAAATGAAGCAGGTGAAAAACAAAAATTAAAAATATGAACTGGTTAACTGAAAGAAGCAACTGTACAATCTTATCTAAAAATTAAAGTTTTATCTATAATGGGGATATTAGACATGGTGTAAGTACCACTTCAATTTCATTATGAAAAAAGTTGTGATTTTTAAAAATGTTGTTCAATACTGTTTAATGACAGCCCTTCATGTCTAATTTTCAGTCATATCAATGGCTACAAATTCAAAAATATGGCTTTTATGTAGGTAGAATTCAGATTTCTCTAAATCCGCCTTGTACACTGCTAATAAATGAGATTACAGCATGCTAATAAATGGGGTTTAGATGTGTACATGGAACTGATTAAAGAAGTTATTGCATGCTGTTCATAGAAGGTTAAGGACAAGAAGGATATGGAAGGACAAACACTAAGGTTGTTCATCAGAATATCTCAAAATGAGCCTGAAACCAGAATAATGCTTTGTGATATTTTGGTATAGAGAGCAGTAAAAGTAGCATTTGAGCAATAAAGCATTGGCAGTTCAGGGAGCACGTGGGGAAGAATCACCATACGTTTGCTCTGTATTTATACTCTTCCCTGGGCATCTGCTTTTGATCACTATCATCAGACCTGAGAACAATACCAGACGGACCTTTGGACTGTTCTTACATTCTCTTTCTTTGTTTGAAAGCAACACAAAGAAAGCAAAGCAAAAAACCATTAGTATCTTGCCAAATGTAAGACAGTTAATGGGCAAAATATAATACATCTGAGATTTTCTGACTCCCCCTTGATCAAATGGATTGTATTCATACATGAAGTCCATCTGACTGCTTTATCTAAACTTGCCCACAAATGACCAAACCATATGTTTGAGGGCTAATTTTTCATATTTCTGGAACATACATGTAACAATTTCTGTTAAATTCTGTTAAATAAATGAAGTAAGTTCACCAGAAAAATTCAACACAGGACAAAACAAAATCCTCTTACTGCATAATTTTACTTCACAGTAAGTTCGTGAATCTTTTCTATATTTCAGTATGACTGACTTACTGCAACATACAATATACAGTTAATGATGTCAGATGTCTTGTTCTCAGGGCATTTCCCCTCTCTGATTATTTAATGTTGTGGATTTATTTTTCCACCAAGCATTGAGTTTGCCTAGTGCGAGCTGTATCATCGCATTCCATGTGGTAGACAGCCTCTCTGTAGGTAGAATACTATAATGATGAGCATGCAGATGATCAGTGCAGCATGAACAAAAGACAAAATATTTTTCACTTTGTTTCTTTAAATAAAGATCAATGCACTATTTCCTTTAAGCTAGAAACACTTTGAAGAATTCGAAGGTCCACTGGTTTAGAATGGTCTGACAATTCTGTAAGTTAAAGATATCATAATAAACCAGTTAGTAAGGATATTTTAATATATTTTTTACATTTATATATATATTATAGTTTTTTCAATGTAATGGTGAGTTTTATAAACAGCATTTCAGAAGTCATCTAATAAATAGATAACCAATGATTATTGTACTAGAATGGATAACAATTTAAAAAATATTTCTTGGAGATTCAATTTTGTTTTTTAAAATGGTTAATTATTTTTAAAATTGGGAATTAAAGGAAATTATGTTAATAGCTTTGGTCTGGTTTTGCCTTAGAATTCAAATTCATGAGAATGAGAATTTTTATTGATATTGTCAGATCATCCCATATCATAATCACATATTAAATAATTTGTGTTTTATAGATAGTACCAGATGTTAAGTATCAATTTTTTTTTAATCAATTATCTTGTTGTAAACTTTAACCATCTGTTATTTTGCGGGGGTCATTGCAAACAGCAGTTCAAATTAACATATATAAACTGAAAGCAACATGGTGACATATTTTAAATTTGATTTTTTGAAGAAAACATCTACCTGATAAAAAGCTTAAAAGATATATATATATTACCTTTATAAATAAGCTATCCAGATCTTTGGGTGCCCCAGACCTCTGAGGTAATTAGAAATCAACTGAGATCTTATTGCACGACCAGTCAAGAAATTGGAAACTGAATGAATGACTGGAACAAAATGTCTTTTAAGAGGTAAGAGGCAGCTAATAGGGATTTGTCAAGAGAAAAAGTTGTGTCAGACCAATCTAATTTCCTTTTCTGACATGGCAATAAGGCTTGTGAATAGAAGTAGCAAATGTTAGTTTTTCATGTTAGTGAAGCTTTTGACACATGACATTCTTATGTGCAAACAAGGAAACATGGAAAGATTACCAAGGAATACCAGGCTTTTGTTGTTTTCAATATTTTCAGTATCAATCAGGATGATAAAATGTGCTTATTCCATTCAGTTTGGGAGAGATTGCCCATATACAGTGGAGAGAAAATAGGACTCAAAATGATCTTGAAAAATTGGTGATATGTGAAATGAAAAATGTGTGCTGTCCTTCAGCAGAAGAAATAGCAAGATATTGCCACACAGACGAATTCAAGTTGGATCTGGAACTTGGTAGATAACATTATCCACAGAAGTCTATTGTGTATCTTTCAATTGCAGGCTGAGTATGAATCAAAAATATCCTGATGTCCTAAAAAGAGAAAATTTAATCAAGTTAGTGGCCAGTAGATCACAAAATGGTTTAAAGCTGTCAAGAAGATGTGGGAAGACATGTAAATAAGCAAATGTGCTCTCCCCTGGACTAATTTGTCCACATGCCACACATGAGAACAATGTGGGCCAACCAGATATATCACAGAACTAAGAAGTAAGAATGATGGTTATTGATTAAATATGTCCTGTCAAGGCAGGGCATCTTTAGTCTAAAGAAATGAATAGTAAGAATGAACATAGAACAGATCTCCAAAGCCTTAAAAAGGCTGCTGCAATAAAGAAGACATATATATATATAATAATAGGATGTCCACACAATTTCCTAATGGCAAAGAAAGTGAAATAGCTTAATCACAGGAAAATTTGAAGAGCAAAATAGAAAAGCCCATGACAAGAAGCATATCATCTAGCTAATCATACTGATGTCTCACACCTCAACCATTCTGTGACTTCAAACACTTTCACTTATATTCACTTTATTTGGTGGGAATTAATGGGCTTCTAATTAATGTAGATCAAATTTTTCAAGTGATTTTTTTCAGTTGATTTCAGTAGTTTTTCAGAGTTTCAGTAGATTTGTCTTAGTCATGTATAAGGTATCTTTTTAGGCTTTTTCTCTAATCAAAGGGGAGAGAGATACTTCTGGAAAATGGTTCAGTTCACCTTTTTTTGGCAGAGAATTTGGGACAAAAGTTTCTTTTACACCTACTACAGGAGGAGTTAAGAATTTTTTAGACCACACGGTTAGCTTTTGATGGCTAGCATAAGATGAAAGGAATCCCGCTCTCAAGTGCTGGAGAACTTCTACAGAAGAAAGAGAGAGTATCTGGTATTTTTAGATCATATGCAAACTCCCAGTACACACATCCTCAGTTTTCTCCAATAGAAGCACCTGTTTCTCACATTAACCTTCTCTTTCAAAACGCTGCACGTGCATACCCCCATCTTCAACTTCTTCCGAAAAGCTAATGTTATTTCTCCTTCTCCTTCACATCTATTTTGAGAAGTTTTATGGTCAGTAATCAGATTGTATTGTATCCCCTCCACCTCAGTCAGCAGAAGCATCTAACCAAAAAAAAAATTATTGATCTCTATTTTTCCTATAAATATTTTGAATTAGTATATTTTTCAATCTATAATGAAGTTAAACACATGCCTTGCTTCAAGAACATGTGGTAAATAATTCTTTCTGATAATTATGAAAAGTATTCTCCATCAATACTTATTTATATATAAATTGATTATAGACACTTATTATTGCGTTGGTTATTTACATGTGGAAAAAAACATTGCTAGATTCAGGTTGAGGGCTGTAAGAGAAGGGGTTATTCAGTGGTATTTGAACTGTCTGCTCAGTTTGGTGAAATCACGATTAATCTGTATTTTGCAGAAAGTCCTCTTGTGTTGTTGCAATACGGACAGGCAAAACTCTGAAATCAGACAATAATTATGGTTTGTGTCCTTTTAAAGTTCTTGTATGAATAAACAGTTATTTTTACCTTCTAATTTTATCTAAAACAAAAAAGACAATTGTGGTCCTCCTTACTTATGCCATCTATGTGCTTTGCAGTCTGGCCTTATCTAGTAAATTTATTAGAAAAGCACTGACCTCCTACTCTCCATTCTCAGAAAATGACAGGTTGTCATTTGTGAGCAAAAGCAGTAGTATCACCACTATAAAGAACTACCATGTGACAAATTCACAGAACATTAATGGGGAGAAAAAAATATTTAGCTGTAACAGAAATAATTGATAAAACTTGAGTATTATCTGTCATTTTTTTTTATGTTAATACTTTGCAGTCAGTCTGATTGAAAATAATTAGATGTTGCCAGCATGATAGATGACAGAAGAGAGATGAAGAGAATATTGCTATGCTATTTTTATTTTATAGATAACTAAGTTAGAATAGAATGTTTCATTCATTCAATTAGAATTAGAAGATACCCTTTTCCAATGATTAGGACTAATCTTATGGCAGACAATGTTTTGCAGTCCCCAGTGATTCTAGGCAACGATGTGAGGGGCAGCAGAACACCCCGCCGTGACAGCCCGGCGTAGAAATTCTTCAGGATCTGGCCTGTTTAGCATCTCCCAAATCCACAGCCAAGGCATGTATGTATTTAAAAAATCTGTTTTGTATTAGAAATAGGTTAGTAAGAAATGTGCGTTGCATAACTTAATCTTTCCCTCCTTTTCTATGAAATAAGTAAAGGAATGTTACGATCTCCTTCATAACTGGAGCCTTGCTTCACTCAAAATATCCTTTATAAAATATTAATTTGCAAGGTGAACAATGGAGAAAATTGAGCTGTGTTCAGGCCTCTTAAGACATTCTGAATGAATGCTAGAAATAATTTTCAAGAGTATAGCTTTCTTCCATTTGAAAGTTAGTATGACAAAAAATAGCAAAAAGAAAGGAACAGAAATGACTGAACAGTCAGGACAAGAGTGTGCAAAAGCGATATTTGCTGTGTAAAGATAGCCTGACCAGGAAACATGACCCCACCAAGGGGTCCTGCTGGCAGATGGGGCTAGAGTCAGGTCTAGAGCTTGGGTGTGTGATTTGTCTGAAGGGAGGGCCAGAGGCAAGGCTGGAAATCAGGCTGCACCTTGGAGAAGTTAGACCTGAAGATCTGAATTGAGTGAGACAGATGGGGGTTGGGGTCAATAGGTAAGGTTGGTCAGGGCAGGACAGGCCTACTGGTGCCCTCAAGGCCATGACAACATCCTCAGGTTGAACAAAAATATTATTAAGAACACATTGCTTTTTCTATAAGTTTGTTATTATTGGGACCAATGTGAAATTATGAAAATTAAGAGTGATATCCCATTGACTTTAGTAAATTATGCAACCAATGTTTATGGAGTTACACAGTATGGCATCCTTTATTTGTCATCTCACTATCTAATACATGTAATTATTTCATGGACAGGTTTTCCAAAAGCTAGCTAATATGGGCCATCTTGCTAATTTCTGAGTAAAGTAAATCTTTAGATTGCAACCATATCAGCTTTTCTGCAAGAAGACTTCAGTGTGGATGTGTTTGAAAGTGGCTAAGTTTCAAAGATATGAAGGACGAGAAAAGAGCTGCATGAAAAATTTCAGAGTTCTGCCAGAGAAAGAAGCACGATTAGTAAAAGTAGTAGGGGTAAATGTTTGGTACTGAGCATCAGAATGAAGAAATCAGACAATGAAGAATAGTAAGGTAAGGAAAGAGAAGCTAGCTGGAAAATCTAAGGAAAAAAAAAAAAAAGACAGGAATTAGAACCTGTGCTCAGTGTTGTGTACCAATGGCTTAATAAAGACTCATGTTTCTCATATTTAGAAGAACTGGCGAAAGTGTGATTTGCAGATTCTCAAGAGAAGACACCTAAGATTAATACAGATAACAGAAATGGGTAGGTTGATGATCAACAGTGTTTACTGGGTTTACTTAGCATTTAAGCAGTGTTACTGACTTCAGTTACAGCAATGAGTGGTTTGTTGCCATCATGGTATAATTTATGAGCTTCAGCAAATACTGGCATGACATCAGTGAACACCGCTCCATTGCTGTAGGTAAAATCAGAAGCACCACATAAATGCTTAGAGTTAAGCATATTCATTGAAGGCTATTAAAAATAAAAATAAAATGTTCAGTATAATATAGCATCAAAACCAATGGAAAAAATAATCTCACAGATTCATGTCACTCTAACACTGAATTTGGGAACATGCTAAGGGTAGCTGGTTGAAGATAGAAAAATGTTTTTCATGATACGGAAGTAAAAATATGCTTTCAAATTTTTTTTTGCTCTTAAAAGAGGATAATTTTTAAAGTGAACTTTTCAGGATAATATGTTTCTAAAAGTTTGATGTACATCTGTGTTTCTCCCTTCTTTCCTCTATGTCTTCTGTAGATTCTTCTAGTTTTTTTTTTTTTTTTTCTCCTAACATCGGTAGGGGATGTGTATAGCACAAGGAACTAGAAAAATGGTATTACAAATATTATATCTCTCATTTTTTAATTTAAATAAATAAAACGTATTTGAAAAAGTAACATTTGTTTTAAAATATTTCATCAGCAAGAAGAATGTTCTAGCATCATTCTACAATTTCAAGAAAATAATCAGTTTCTCATTTTCTTCCTGGGTAAAATATTAAGGGCACCCCAGCAAAAACAAGCTTACTTATGTTGTTTAAAGACTAGTTTACTTCAAAATTTACTTTTTGATAAACATATAAAATACTCTGGAGTGTATATGTATGCATATATGTATGCAAATATGTGCATGAGATTATACATGCATACATAACATAAATATATAAGGCAAGTGAATGAAAGAAAGTGAGCAGACAGACTACTTGTGCCGTTTTAAAAAGCTTTCCAATCTTGCTGCAAGATGTCATAAAACAATGTGGAGGAGCATCTACAGTTTAAATTCTTCTCTTCTTATTCTATAAATACTGCAAAAATTATGATGAGTGATTACAATCAACATGAGTTATTTACGAAAATAAGCCAGGTATACTGCAAGGTGGCAGAAGGTACTACGAGGTATTTTATTTTCTCTTTTAAAACTGCCTGGTAGCTTGCCCTTAAATTCTAACAGATTGAGAGTAAAGCTGCTTGCATAGAACCAACTGTTGTGTAAAGGGAAGCTTAAAATATTAAGATGATTAACAACTGGTAGCACACATCCATTGCTGTCCGTGACAACTATAATGCAAATGTCTGAAAGAGAAAGTACTCCAAAGAATGCCAAGGAGTCCTCTTGCACTGACTTAGAAAGAGTAATTAGACAGTTCCACTTAGCTCACAGAAAAATTCTGTTATACCTTGCAACACATGATTTAAATAAGCTCATAAAGGAGACTACTAGGCAGTTGCTGACATTAAGCAGAATGTGGTTTTCAGAGAGTTATGTTCCCTTTGCCTATTTATACATTCCCAGCATGACAGAAAGACATATAAACTAAGTTTATTATGGTGCATATTAAGCAGCACCACACAAATGGGCTAACATACAAGCATTGAAAAACATTTGCAAGCTAAGAGAATTTGCCACTAAAATTACTGAATTCTAGTCTGTACTGGATTGACATAAAATAAAAGTTATGTAAAACTTTAAGTTTGTAGAACAAGGGAAAAAACCTCAGAGTTTAGATGAGCATCTGACAGATGTTTTACTGCTACATTTTGAAAAATTCTGTCAAGCAATGTATCATTTGTGCTACAGGCTGTTTTCTTGCAAATTTTAAAAAACAAATCCCACCTAGAATCTTGCTTGATGTTTTAGTAGTTAAGCCATGTATTTATCTTAGACACTAATCGAGAGACTGACACTCTGGTTAAGTACGCTAATGAAAAGCTGGTCACAACTGAAAATGCTCAAATGTGACATGAATATTAATGTAACTAGATTGAATGGTAGTCATTGAATGGTAGTCAGATAGGTATTAATAAAATCTGCAAAGCCAAAATCACCATGGCTGCATTGCTGCCAGTTTAAAATGGATCTGAGACTCCAGATAAAAGAGAAAGCTGATGTCTCACTACTTCTGCTTTCATCAGATAGTTCCTACCAGAGAGTTTTCCAGAGCTGGTTCCCTCCAGCTGAGCAATCAGTATTTCCATCTTTCTTGATGACCATGGAATTAGAGTAAGTGCATGGACAGATACCAGCACTTGTATGACAGCACTGTAGGACCAACTACCTGCAGTCTTGCACATGTCTGTAGAATTAAAATAGTAAGTTATAGCAAAAAAGGACTGCGTGGACCAGTGAGGTATGGTGCATAATGCTTGAAGATAATGAGGCAACTGCTCTTTGGAGCAGCAAGTAATGCAATGAAACTGCACTCTGAATTCCAAAATGTCCTTAAGTTTAGACATAAAGTTCCATGAGCATTGGGATATTGGCCTGTTTGCTATACAGGCTGCCAAATTAATTAACACCCAGAGCCAGTGAGCAAAAATGATCTATTCACAAGTTTTTAAATTCTTTTTGCCAAACAATCACTGCTATGAGATAAAGAAAAACTTCCCAAAGTATTATATAGGGAATAGTGTCTATGTTCACCCAGCCATTTTGGACACCTTTCTGGACAGTAATGCGCTTTAGATCGACCTTTGAACTATGATTCTACCACATTTGAAAGCCTCCTCCTAAATTCTGAATACTGCAGTACAAGCCCTCTATACCTGACACAGAACTAAACCTCATTTCTAAGTCATGTATCACAGCTCTATTCTCTCTTTGTTTATGTATTACCTTTAGTTACAGAAATAGTCTGAGTGCCTATTTCAAATTACCCTTCTTGGTGATTTCCTCTCCAAAGTTCGCACAAGCATGTAGCACTTCAGTGTAATATATTAAAAGTTTCTGCCTTTATCAGTTACCTTATCCTAGGATTTTTTTTTCAGGCAAAAATAATCTTCTCTTCCCTACTACTCCACTTTTCTCTGAACTTCAACATTTTATTGTATTTAGAAACTCTCCATATGTCCATTTTAACTCTCCCATGCGAAAAGCAAGCATTCTAAATCATGGATGTTTGCAGGTATGCCTCAGATGACAGTAACATCCATAACTGGGAAAGAGAAACAGAATAAGGAAGGTGGTAAACAGAGTTGGTTACTGTGATTTGACAACATGTTTAGAATCTCATGAGATACTTGTTCCAATAAGGGGCATCTTTGAAGAAGAGGTAAAATCTCACAGTGTGGCTTTTCTTATCACTGTCTTGAAGGATGATAGAAAGAGGTACAAGGATGAATGAGGGTCAGAAAAGGAAAAGGATGAAGGGGATTAAGCAAACATAGTAAATATATAAAGCTTTATCCATATCCCCCATTTGAAAATAGGAAGTTTCAATTTAGCACAAATGTGTTCTGTTACTGAAAGCTCATTTTATTTTCTGCCAGTGAAAACTAAATGATATGGGCTACATGTGGGCAGTTCAACAAGTACCATCCTGCATAGAAAATGATGGGAAGGCAATAAAGCCAAATACAATGTTATGTGCCAACAGAGCTTATGGATTCTATTTCAAGACATTTCTAGGGAGGCTGGTCATTGAGTCAAGCATGTCAGTCCATGTAGGATGTAATGACAGGTCTGACGAAGAACTTCCCCTCTCACAGGCACAACCATAAATCCCTCCTGCCAGGAGCATACAGCTGAGGAACACTTTCCAGCTTTAGGCAGAATCCTGAGTTGTGCAAAGGGAATCCCTACACTCTAACTGAACTCATGGTTTGCAGAATTGTCATATGGATCTTTTATCTTTTCTAACATTATCTCTGATTGGTTGACAAACTTTTTAGCTAACAGAGTGAGGAAGATGTACATAATTACACTGTATTTCTTAATAGCTATTCAAGCAATATGCAAATTTTGGATTGACTCCTAGTGAGGCTTAGATTTTATTGGCTCCTCTTTTTATATCTCAAGCTGTTGCCCAGCAACAGAAATGTCACAGAAGTTATTCACATCCATCTAGTGGGAAGGTCTGTCCAAGAAGAGACAAAATAGATTAATTATCTGAAAAAAATACTATTCTAAGTGAATCATACATACACACTTGTATATTTACATATATATACATATATGCACCACATATACCACATATATATACACATACATACATATATTTATATCAGTGTTATAGCATTTTCACCTTTTTTCCCAGATAAGCCATGATCCTCATTTTTCACTTCAACCATCAGAGGCTTGGAAAGCCGGAAAAACTTCTGTGCACATGAGAAAGATAACACTTTTAATGTTTAATTATTTCATAAAAGTAGAGTGGAAGGCAAAAGGACGAGTGTTGTGGATCTGAAAAGTTGATCACAAATTCTGTGGTTAGGGTTATTTTGAAACATTTCCTTTTCATGTCCAGTGTTCACATTCTTCAGAAACGAAAATCTGGACTTCACTTAAATCTGATAAAACTTCTCATCCGAAAATGTCAGTTACAGACAGTCATATTTTTTTTAATGGTTGATTCAAATCTGAAGAGTGAAAACCACTGGACTCATCAATAATAGCTCCCCAAAGAAATAAATTAACTTACAAATATCTCCAAAGCATAAAACAGCACGGAAATTCCCCACATTCTTAGAACCACAAGTATTGCAATATATTTTTTAAACTAACTTTGACTGTGTCATAAAACCACCTCAAAAATTCTACAGTCAAACATCTGTCACAGTTTTATGTATTCAATCAAACAATAAATCATGGTATCACCACTGATATTTTCCCTATACTTTCTTCTGCCCTCTACTCATGATATATGATATATTTTTTTTCTAATTTATAGAATCATATAATAATTTAGCTAAGAAAGGACCTCCAGAGAAAATCACTTCAGCTTTGAACAACTGTGTTTTTATTTTTCTTTATCTAAAAGGTGTGGATGGAAGGGGAATGAAGTGGACCCAGCACTTAGAGAATAAGTGAACCACAACTAGGAATTAAAAGGTAGCAGGAGAAATTGTTTTTTAAGTAACTAATCTCATGGTGGATAGAGGAGGTGAGACAGGCTTGTGTTAAGTAGGTTTCCCTACTTAATGAACACAAGGAGTGTCAGTGACCAGATGAGTTTCAAAAAGATGTACAAGGAAAGAAGGGAAGGAAGGAGTACACAAGGGGACCAGGATGGTCACTTGACACTGCATGTAATTGCTAGATTTGGCACAAGAGTGGTAGTGACATGCCACAGGACACTCCCTGTGTCTGTTTTAGTGGCACTAAAACAGATGTAGCACCCTAGCACTTTAGAAGCCTCAACCCAGGCAGAAACCCTGTGGTAGAACATGACCATGCAAGCCTGACTCTCCAGGCACTCCTGGGCGATCCTCGCTGAGCCAAGGTCCAGGCACTGTGGTGGCCTCAGCTGCAGGAGGTAGGCCTTAGCCAAGTCATTAGTCTGTGTGGGAAGAGCAGCAAGCGGTAGTCTGCTAACCACACTTCTTACGTGAGGTTTTTCTTCAGCAAGGAAGGAAGGAAAAGAGACTGATAGAGAAAGATGGATTAACATCTGGCCACTATAGCCAGTAGTCTTATCTTGTATCTCACTGATATGAAATGTATATGTAGTACACATATAAGTATATATAGAAATGTAGTATGAAACAGCCTGAATTTTCTGTTGTGCCTGGTCTGCCAAAATTCTGGCTTCACTGAGGTTAGATGGAATGAATAAATGGGCTATTAAGTGGCTATTACCTTGATATCTCAGAATAAAAGGTTCTCAGTCTGGGAATTTTATACTGGGATTTTATGGTCCAGTCCTCTAAGGAAATTCTTGACAGCGTCATTTAAAATTGCCATTCTACATGGTGATTCACCATGGAAGAAGGCAGCAAGATCTATTCAGAATAAGTACACGTTGTGTCTGATCTTATGACAATAAATCCGTCAATATGATTTAGAAAATAACTGACATTTGAGCTTGATGGCATCCTGATAATTATATTGGGTCTATTGCTTCTTTTGATGACTGTAACTGGATGAAGATTACATGTCTTCCTGTTGTCCTATTGTTGTTGAAGTTGTAACAACTTCAAAATACAATCTCAGTGATTAGATTAACTCTTGAAAAATCTTTCCTGAAAATGGATTTGAATTGGTACTGCTATCATAATTTGGAACCTTAAATCAGTTGGACCGGCAGCTTTGTTAACTGGTTTTTGAAAGACAGCACAAATTCTAAATATAGGAATTAGAGCCTACCACTAAAATAAAGGATTTTTGTTGGATTCTAGTGAGTTACTGAGATTACTTCTGTCAAACTGGACATTCAAAGTATAAGACATGCTTTTGTGTTACTTGTTAGAATACAGAATTGCTTCCCTTCTCCCATTTGTGAAATGGGAATGGCATCAGCAAAGTAATATTGAAAACTTTTTGGATTCTAAAGCAGAACTTCAGGAGAGACTTAAAGAATAATATAGACACTGTTATCTTTACCTATGCTTCTATATCAGCATACTGACTTTTCTATATGGCATCTGATGATTTCTTTTAGGGATAGACAGTGTATTTCATTAATACATCCAAGGGGCTATACCCACCACTTTTAGTGAGCATGTTAAAAATAAACAAACAAATGAAAAAAAATCAGGGAAAATAAAAAAAAGTTCATCCCACCCTTGTGAGGACAGTTACTCTTCTATGTTGACTGGTCAACAGCAAACCCTCCAATGTCTGCCATATTCCTTTACTAGAATGACTTTGTACTTTCATGTATACTGTGGGTATTTTTTTTCCAAGTAGGAAATGTATTTCCTGTCAAAATAGAATTCTTGGTCAAGAAACATGCATTTGCAATTTACTTAATTGCATCCTTTAGAGAACCTATTTTTAGTTTTCTATTGAAACATAAATGGACTACACTAAACTCCAGCATGGTACATCAGTATTAATTTGATTTTGAAATCTAATGGTTCCATTATTGCTCTGTTGTGAATGTTAATTATAAAGACTTATGTCATATTACCCTTAATCAAATATGGTCACTTTTGTGTAGTATTTTCCCAAATAAGAAGTTAGAGGCTCTTTGTAGGACCTTACAAAAGATCTATCACTGTGTTCTTATGATGTTATGCTTATCCAGGTGGTGTAATTTATCTCTTCTTAAGTTAGATTCTCAATTACTTTCCTTGGTACAGAAGGAAGGCTTGTGGCATGAGAACTGCAGTTCCTGTGATTTGTGTTACTTTACGCCACTATTCAAGGCTCAGAGGCACATGCCACATTAAAAGAATTGTTTTATTTGCACCTTCCTGTCTTTTCCACCTCCCCCACCAAATCAACCTTGTCATTTATTTCCTTGGTATTTTTATTTTATTTTTAAGTAAAATTAAGTAAATTAAGTAAAATTTTAAAATTTTGTTGACAATAGAATTTTATTTATTTTCAAAGCTTGATTATCATAACTGATTATTTTCCAGTAGATTTTAACTGGCAGTTATCTCCCTTCTTTATGCACAAATATGAATGTTTAAATATACATACCACCACTTCTCCCTCCCATCCCTCAGACATACTCAAAGATGTACCATAGCTCAAAGAATGTAATACTCACTAAAACAAGAAAAAAGGTTGCATTTACCTGAAAATATTTTATCAATGTCTCCCTATAAAAGCATCTTAGATAATTTGGAAAGACCAAAGCCTTTGAGATGCCAACATGAAGTAGTGCTATCCTCAGCAGAGTCAGCTTTAGCTGTGCCCTTCAACTAAGGAAAGTAACAATACAGCATCTCCTGGAATCTCAGACATCTCCAGGGTTTCCTTACAGAGCTCATACCAACAACAGGAATTCAGAATTAATGGTAACTTACAATAATTCCAGTATGTCATTCCTTTTCACCTGTATTCCTATGGGTCTAGATGGGATGTACCCAAGAGTGCTGAGGGAACTGATGGGGTTATTGCTCTCCATCATCTTTGAGAGGTCATGGAGAGTGAGGAAGGTGCTAAAGGACTGCAAGAAAGCTAACACCACTTCGGTCTTCAGATAGAGCAAGAGGAAGGATCTGGGAAACTACAAGCCAGTCAACCTCACCTCTCTGGTGAGGCGATGGAGCTGCTCATCCTAGAGACCATCTCTAGGAACACAAAGGAAAAGAAGGTGATCAGGAGTAACCAGCATGGATACACCAAGGGGCAGCCATGTTTGACCAACCTGATAGTCTTCTGTGATGGGATGACAGGCTGAATGGACGAGGGGAGAGCTGAGGATGTTGTCTACCTTGACAAGACAAGGCAAGGCAAGGCTTTCAACACCTCTCAGAACAACATGTCTTCAACATCTCTCATAATATCATCATGGGGAAGCTCTGGAAGTGTGGGTTAGATAAGCAGATGGCAGAGCTCATGCGGTTGTGATAAATGGCCAGTACTGTCCCCCAGGGGTCAGTAATGGGCCCAGGACTGTTCAACTTAATCATCAATGTCTTGGACGAGGGGACAGGGGGCACCCTCAGCAAGTTTGCAGATGATACCAAAATGGACTCAGCAGCCAACACAACAGAGAGCTGCGCTGCCATTCAGAGGGACCTGGACAGGTTGGAGAGTTGGGCAGGGAAGAACTTTATGAGGTTCAACAAGGACAAGTGCAGGGTCCTGCACCTGGGGAGGAATTAACCCAGGCACCAGTACAGATTAGGGGCTGACCTGCTGGAAAGCAACTCCGTGGAGAGGAATGTGAGAGTTAACCATAAGTCAGCAATGTCCCTTTGTGGCCAAGAAGGTCAATATGGATCCTGGCCCGCAGTAGGAGGAGTGTTGCCAACACGTCGAGAGAGAGGATCCTGCCCCTCTACTGAGCTCTGGTGAGGCCACATCTAGAGTATTGGGTGCAGTTCCGGGCTCCCCAGTAAAGAGGGATGTTGAACCTCTAGAGAGGGTCCAGCATGGAGCAACAAAGATAATTAAGGGACTGGAGCATCTATCTTATGAGGAGAGATTAAGCGAGCTGGGCCTGTTTAGGCTAGAGAAGAGAAGATTGAGAGGGTATTGCGTCAATATGTACAAATACGTGAGGGGAGAATGTAAAGAGGATGAGGTCAAACTCTTCTTGGTCATGGCCAGTGACAGGACGAGGGGTAGTGGGTGTGTGTGTGTGCCTCTCTCCCTGTGCATTAACCATAAAGCAAAATGTAACCGATGTTTTACACTAATATTGCTGCAGCTCAAATTCTATATATTTCTGAATATGAGGCCTTGGAGGCCTTGTATTTTTACATTATTAAATTCATGAAGGCATAAGAAATAGTAAAAAGTTAATGGACTGCATAAAGGAATACAGGTGTATAAAATGTGTAAGCAAGGATTATATCAGAGATACTATTACATAGAAGTCTGCTACATATACAATCAGTGTTTCTTCTTGTTGCGTTTTCTCAAAAGTTAACTGACCTCATTGATGTCAAGAGTTAATCTCCTATGTGTCTTTTTCAAAAGTTTAAAATTCAAGGTCTGTTTGCCTTCCTTCACATCCTCTGTCTTTTCAAAGCTGTTGCTGTGTCTTGTGGTTAAATAACCTTTTAATAGAAAAATCCACTTGTGTGCTTTGGGATTTTATTCAGTTGTCTGATACAAATTTGCAGTTGTTATCCAGGTATACAATAAAAATAAAATTGTTTGCAGTGTTTTTCAGTGCTATTTACTTGTGGGAAATAAATAATAAATCCTACAAAGGAATAATTTTTTTAAAAGTTGAGTGTTGATTGTAATTTATGTTTACCAGAACTTGAATGTTTTGCCATGGACTTACTCATAAGAAATTCTAAACCTTGCATTATCCTGCAGATTTTGTCTTCAGATCTAGATGAAGCACGCATTTTGCCAGTCATTGGAACAATACAGTATAAATAAATGAATACAGTATAAATAAATGCAGTGAACAACAGGTACTTACTTTTTCCACTCTAGATTCTTATTCACCATCATGACGCTCTTCAGTGAACCACAACATTGAAGGTTATAACTTCTTGGACTGAGCAAGACCCTTAGGGATTTTCTCTTTATCTTTGATGACATTGAACTACATAATATAACCAAGGGACTCTTGACTAGGACATCCAACTTTCTCTCTGTAGTATTAATAAATTATGCTTCCATAAATTAAACTTGTAAAATGCATATGATTATAAGAAATAGTACTCCTTCTGAAAACAGTTGTTAAGTGACTCAAAGGAGAACCTTTGATACACTTTTTTCCCTCTCAGGTGTGCTCACTGAACCTTTCTATGCACATCGAACTACATATCATTGTCACTGTCATCCCTAAGAGATGATTATAGAGAGATCCTCTTAGGAAGGTTTCTGTTACAGAAAAAAAAAGAACACTTTATAAAATGATATTGAAAGCAAGTGATAAATATGCAAATTAAACCTGCCAGGTGGCAAGAGCTCTTTCAACATTACTTTTCACCTTTAGATAGAGTCTGAAAGTCTTCTACTAGACATTCAGTCTCAAAGTGATTAGGAGGAAGACTCTTTGTGAGCAAATTCAAAATCGAAAATCTTTATTTTCAAGGTCATTCATGTAGCTGAAGTGAAGTACTCCAAGAAAAAAATAGGAAACAGCTGAGTGCTCATAATGAACATTATGCCAACAGCAAAGGGAGCAAAAAATCTATGTAAGGTTGAAATCAAAGGGTAGAAGAAAAAGAAAAGTTATGTCTATACAAAATCTTATAATTGCCCACAGGCAGCCAGAGAGATATCCATTTCAGCATTTGTATTTTCCCTAATTGTGACCAGGAGTAGGATAGCACAGATTCAGAATGACACTTCAGTGGCATATCAAGCTCTCTGCACATATCAAGATGACTTTTCAGAGCTGACCGTAGATAATGAAACTCTTGCTGAAAAGTTGATTTTTAAAGAACTACAAAATAATGGTTTATAAAAGTAAGTGTGGCAGGAAATAAGTAAACACAGGCAAGATTATTTCATAGTGATAGTTCATATGCAGTACTGAGAAAGCAAACACAACACCTAAAAAAAAAAATATGACTGCAGTTCATTTGTCCAAAGTTAAACACAAATGAAACCCCAGTTAACGTGTATTTTATTGTTATTTTCATTATTATTGCTATTGTTTTGCTTTCAAAAATATAGTTTGCAATTTAGTCTATCTAATGTAAAATTTGATGAGATTTTAAATTGTGCTATTAAGGCCTGTAGTATTAGTTCAGTTCTCAACACAGCAATGAAAGCAGAGGAAAAGGCACATTAGCTTAGAATAACCACCCATTCAGCGGGTGCTTCCATCGAGCACAATTCTTTCTTTTCCTATTCAATGGGCACAGCAAACTGGCAAGTAGAAGTGAATTATGTATCTTAAACAAAAAATAGACTAAAACCAAGACTGTATTATGCTTAATCATCTAAGACCACAGGGAGATGCATGCATGATATATGCCCATGATTTAAAGACGTCTTTCTTTTTAATGAATAAATTCTTATGAATGGATATCCCAGAAGTTTACTTCAGAGCCTAGCTCACAATTAATTCTGAGCACGCTTTACTGGTTTCTTTTCACAGTCTTCTTAAACGAAAGGTTTGTTTTCTGATGAGCTGGTATGATAGAGATCTGTGGTAAGGAAACCCCCCCGCCCCGCACACACTATATTGCGGTTTTAATAAGTGGTTATCTTTATGGAATGGTCTATTTTTAGGGTTCACTCCCTGTCATATACACATGCATTGATAATGTGCCTATATTCTCCTGTTTCTTAGTTTCTCTTTACAGGATTTTTCCATGCCAAAGATCAAACAACCTCAGGAGTTTATAAAAAGGTTTTATATGCTCTGAGGCTAAAAAATAATATAATGCAGAGTTCAAAGGAAAAGGCCTTTTCTGAATTGTGATTTGTCTAAAGTTTTTTGTTTGTTTGTTTGTTTTTTTCTCCACCTAAGCTGTGATTAAGTCAGGGAGTTGGCAACTTTTCATAGTTTTTGTGGATGTTTCACTTGCTTCTCTGCAATCAGATTTCACATAGCTTTCTCTCATTTCTAAAAACTTTGGAATATAAAACTGGTCTGTTTCCAAATGACATTGCCAGTTCTGTCAAAGAGATAATTCTGCGGCTCATCTTGGGTTGTAGGACCAAGATTTTACTGTGACTTTTCCTGTCAGTGTCATTACACAGGGACAGACCTTGTATCTTTAGAATAAATCTGGACTATCTAATCTCATGTTAACAGTTCCTTTTTTTTGATTAATACACAAAGTGAGATCAGAAACATTTATATGTATCTCAGTGCTTATACAGAGAGTGCAGTACACACTAAATTGCATATATACATACACAAATGTTTGTACTGCTTATACACATATGAGAGCAGGTGTGTGTGTATATATATATATACATGCTATATATATATATATATGTAGTGGGTGTGCGTGTGTGCATACACACATACATATAGTTTGTCTGCATATGTTATTGTCAGTATTCCCATTTAACAGCAAAGATATCACACTTTTATTTTTCTACTTAATACAGTATCTCTTCCATTCATTGTACATGATTGTGACATTCATTTGGTTTTAATGAGGTATAAAGATAGCTGTACTGGAAAAAAAATATAGCTATTTTATATCATATCAAGTCATTTTGAGGGCAATTGCTTTCTTCTGACCTGCAAACAGAAGACTGTATAACAGTGAAAAGATTTCAACAACCACCTCTGGTCTCCAGAACTGAAAAGGGAATATTATTTGGTCCTTAAGGGTTTTTTTTTTATGTTAAAGTACTCATTTTTTTGCAAGTCATTTTTTTTTGAGTATTTTTGAGCTTGTGGAAAGCACTATAAGCAAATCATAGAACTCAGATGTGAGAACATTTTCTAAGAACAATGAGTTTTATTCTTGTGCATACATGGTATCCTTTGATGGTATTGCAGGTTATAAATGCAGTATAATACATGTGTTCAGTAAAATAACAAGTCAACAAGATAAAAATATTTTTAGTATCTGTTGATTTTTTGATGTGATTTAAAGCAACCCTTAACAATTAATTGCTGATTAGAATGGTTTTAAAATATAGGTTATATACAGGTACACCAAGGAATTACTCTGCAAAACAGCTACCTGAATCAGTTACAAAAAGAATGAAAGAGAAGATGATAAATAGAATAGAATCACAAGATCTAAATATTTTAGGAGATAAGTAATAATAAATAATATTTTGGGGAAAACCAACATGATAAAAAGAAATTTTATTTATTCATAGTTGCTTCTGGGCAATACTTTATACTTTTCAATTCTTTATTTATTTCTTTAATTTTTAAAATTTCTTTAATAAAGATATATTTATCTTTATAAGTGTGTTCTGAAAATAACTGAAAAGCAAGAGGTTTGTACTCATATTAAAAAAGAAAAAGGATAAAACAATACTGGTGTCCATCAGGAATCAGGTCTGTCAAAGACTATCACTAGTATCTGGCTTTACAAAACGTGATAAATAGAGCAGAGGACTTAGAATTTACTGTACTGATGAATCATTCTTAGTCCATCACTATTCTTGAGAATGATTTATCATGCCAACATAGAGAGTTAAACCCAAAATATCACTACTTTGTCATTTCTGAAGCTTTTGATGATAGCAGAGTTCCATTCTACTCTACTTAATGTTGACAATCCATCTCTATTTAAATGTTGACCCTTAAGTGCTCTAAAAGTCATATACACTCTATGGTGATACAGAATACCATTATTGTCCCAAAACAGGAACATTTCCCAAGGCATAGACCATCCTGCAGTCTCAAAAAATTCTATTAGAAGATAAAAACCGTACCTTAAGACACCTTGAATAGCTAGGTATTTTCCTTGTTACACATATTGTACTCACCATTCCTTGCTTAGTGAAGGAAATAGAAAATGATATCTCAAAGTGTTTGGATCTCATGTGCAAAATGGATAACATTGGATTAAGTTTGTGTTAAGTACATATACAAAGGAAGGAGCTGATTGTTCCTAATTTTACTGTCTCTGTAAATTGCGGGATGAGTGTTAAGTGAGAAGCTGGCTCATTTTTTCACAGTTACTAAGGGTCACTGTCAACACAGATGCAGATTATTCTATTTGCTGTGATTGTCACTCCTGTTGCCCTTTGAGCCATTATTTTTTCTTAGTAGCTTTAACAACATCAGTATCACCACCAACTCTGACAAATTTATCACCAACCCATCACCTATAACTCCAGTTTTCCCATACCTTGGAACTAACATCAGATAGTTGATGATTTGCCTGAGCACAACTTTGAGTTTTCATTGGCCTACTTTCTAGCAATCTAGCTTATTTTTACCAGCCATTGAAATGTTTTTAGGCAATCTACTTCAACATATGCCTCAGAAGTCAGTCCAGTACAACTGAGCTTGTAGGAGTGTTGCTTGAATGCTGAACATTTGACTATGAGCGCTAGTTCTTTTTCTGAACATTTGTACAAAACAGGCACAGAGAGAGCGTACATGAGCCTAGGGTGTTTACTGGAACAACTACAAAATGTCCTCATTCTTTTCAGCCACATACGAGAATGGATATTACAACTGACTGGTGCACATTTATTTTTATTTAGATTCAGATACCTATTTCCTTCTTGAAAGGCCTTTTAAATCTCCTCAAAGGCTGTTCAAGCTTTTGCTCTACTCCTTGGGACCTTGTCATCAATCCTGACATTCTAAGATGGCACACGGCCACAGGGGCAGAGTAGTCACTGCTGCGCTCTCAGCGCACACAACTGGCTTCATTTGCTTTCGATTAGGATACGGCTGGACCTAGACCTCTCTTTTAAGTTGATGTTCAAGCCAAACCACTTAGCAGTGAGACCAAAATAGTAATGTACTGAAAATCCTCTAGCATGAGCACAGTCTGTATACAGTCATTAGCAAAGATGAGGTCACAGGCCAGCAGCTCTACAGTCTTTGACTTTGTGCAGCTTCTGCAGAATGAAAACTCCATCATTATGAGAATGTAAATATGGATATCTGTTACTGACTGTGTATCAAAAGCTGCTGTACATGAGATGCATCAAATAATGAAGTAAAGACCTAGTCTTTCAGACTTTATTCAGGTCATTTTTGACCAAGAAAGATCTTTAATTCTTCACCCCATGTAGCAAATCGATTTACACAACAGCACATACCTACACAACAAGTCAAACATACATATACAATAGGTTATGTATAGACAAATATTTGCGAATAGGAAGATAGCCTGCAATGTCTCCAGTAGCAGGATTTAGGCTTTTTTAATTACTTGCTTGATGAAATTGCAATATGATTGTTGCAAACATGTGACATGACTTAAGACTGTTCTTGGGCACAAATACTTTGGAGGAACAGAGAACGAAAGCGCAGAAGATAGAAGGAAAGCAGGAGTTAGCAAATCAGACTATGTTGCACTCCTTTCTTTCTATTTCTCTCATGAAGTGGTATACTTTAATGGACTTCACTGGCTCTCTACTGTCTCATAGACTAGGAATTAAGGAGGCGTAGGTTGCTGTTTTTATTCATTTCTTAGGAGAAGTCACTGAGGTTTAATCTGTTTAATAGTTTATATAACTCATCATCAATAGTTTATATAGTTCATCAAGCAGCTTTTAGCTGCTTCACCCTCTTTTTTTATGAAAAAGGACATTTTAGGAAATCAGCATTCAGAATCAAAATCTTCTTTTTAGTGGAGTATGAATAAAAATCTCTGACAAAAAGAGATTTCCAGGATATGATGAATCATTTCAGTATCCCTTCAGTAACTGACAGTCCCTGTTAACATAATAGATTTATCCATTTCTGACATAATTTAATTGTATCACTGCCTGCCTTTTTCCCATACACTCAGTTTTCTTTTGCTGTGCTTTAAGTGTAAAAGAAATCACTGAAACTACATTTTAACAGAGATGCATATGGAATTAATTGAAACTAGAGACAGAAAAACAGAAGCTTGTGCTTTCATACCATTAGCTGGAGAACCATTTGATAGCAGTTAATTAACTTTTTAAGTAGGACAAAAATTAATTTTATGCAAACCTTGTGTAGTTATTGACAGACTCATGCTATAAATAATATACCTATAATAAAAAATTAAGGAGGAAGGTATGGATAATATTTAGCAACTTTTACCTTATCTTTGATTTTTCAGACAAAATACATTTACCTCTAGAGTGTTTCTAAAACATTTCTAAAACAAAATTTTATTTATTATTTTTTTTTCTTCCCCTCCCCACCCCAGAACAGATCCTGGTAATTTGAGCCCAGTTTCATGACAAATTTCAGCTGACAAAAATGTCATGTTCCGACAGTGTATGGTTCCACTGGAGTTTACCGATTCAGCTATTGTCAGACTTTAGGGAACACAAACAGCTAGAATAAATTAGAATAACTTATTTCAAAGCTGGCTTCACAGAATGAGGACCGAGAATTAAGGAACAATAATTATTTTTATACAGAAGTGCCTTGAAGACTAGAATTCCACTTCAATTTTTAAGCATTTTGTTTGTTCGTTTTGTTTGATTTTGGTTACCAAACAGCAGGAAAAACTAACTTTCCAAAAATATTCCCGGAACTGAAGTCTAACAGTATTTCTTATTGGAAATAATAAACAACCATGAAGTTGAACCTGAAATACGGTCTCCATAATATCCACATGGCTGTGGGGAGATTTCTTTTCAGTGGTGCTGTTCTTCAGGGCAGCAGCAGCACTGTCACCTGCTGCTGAAGAGCAATAGCACCCACTGGCATGAGCCAGGTCCCTTCCATCAGTGCTGCAAATGCAGGACCGACTTGCTCCTTATGGCTGCAAAAGCAACCCCAACAACCTCTGATTTTGATTTTCTACCATCTTTCTTATAACTAACACTGTACTTGGGTTGGGGGTGCGGAGGCAGGAGTAGAGGTGGGGGAAGGAGGTTCAATCTCAGGGAAAATAATTAAACAACATATTAGTTAACTAACTACTAACTACTAACTATCAACCATTAATTAAAAAGAACAAGAAGAACTAATTAAGCTATTAATCCTACAAACTAAGCAAAATCTCTTTACTCCTCGCCTGACTTGTTATTCATATATGGTGCCAGATACTTAGAGCAAACAACATTTCCTGTTTTCTATCAGGAAGGCAGCCATCCTGGACAACCGCTTTGGACAGCTACTAAATTTTCTTAGCCAACTTTATTTGGATAGCTATGTTTAGATAGCTTTGCTTCTTCCTCTGTTTTCTGCAGATGTTCAGCTACACAGATGACTGAGAACAAATCCTGTTCCCTTTTTCATTGTCGTTCCCCTGTTTATCCATATCTGATAGAATAAAACTTTACAAAAACTAGAATGTCTACCATAAAGCAATTGTTTTGCCAGTCATTATCCTGTCAGTTTTTGTGTTTTACCTTCTGCTAAGCAAAAGGCTTAGAAAATAAATTTAAGACATGAACTAAAATAACCATCTGGATTTAGGTTCACCATCTCTAATTAGAAATTCATTATACAAATATTGATCTTTAGGAGACTCTCCTAAAAATAAGCAATACATACGCTGCATTTTTATGTAAACAGCAATCTATGTCATGTTTTAATTAAATGGGTCAGGATGAAATTGTGCATAATTTAAAGATGGTTGTAATATTAAGAAATGTATCAAATGATCTTACTCAAACTGGTAGTTTCTAACTAGTGAGATAGACTTTGCAAGTAAAGATAATTCATGTGAGTAAAGATAAAAAGATCAAAGACAAATCAGTAGCCGAGAAAAGATTCATTCGGGGTACTTGCAGTTTCAGATTTGGAAAATGAGATTTTAAAATTATTTCCTTTTTTAATATTATTATTTGCTACTGCTGTGGAACTTATGACTTATTAGGTTTAAAGTTTTATTATTGCAACAAAAATATTGTTTTTCCTTTAAAAATAAAATGATTTTTCATTTAATAATCTGATTAAAGGTGTGACTTTAAGAAAGTTTTAGGTATCACTAGGTTTAAAAAATATGGTGGTATTATCTATTTATCTGTTATACTCTCAGTTTTGAGTTTTTTTTTTTTCTTTTTAAAATGGATGGCACAGCATAACTGGCTGCTCTTTAGGCCTGCCAGAGATTATATGTAAATAATGAGCAGCTGTTTCCTACGGAAACTGTGTGACCCAATATGTAAGTTATATGTTGGTGAGCAATTCAAAACAAATGAATTATTAGAGTTTAATTCCATCTGTTTACATGTTTTCTGTAAACAAACATTTACTTCACAGGTGAATTTGATTAAAAATATATTTTCTACCTAATCCTGGTCTCCTGTTCACAAATGAGCCATTACCTTGGCACCTGACAAATTATGTGTACAAACTCCTGATCAGTAGCTTTCTGAACAGAACTCATTTTAAACATTCAGTATTTTGTAAATCCAGCTGTTTTGATTAAACACAGTCATAAAATTTATTTATTTATTAATGAACTAAAATCTTATAATGAGATTTCATCTGTGAATAATGCTCTATGACAGAGTTTATTCTTACAATTATTTGGCAATACCCAGGTAAAACATATCCATTAGCATTCATGCCAATGAACTAATTTGCTAATTATTTGAATGAAGCAAACAGTAACTGTGTAAACACAGTCAAATCAAATTCAATTACATTGAAGAATTAGAGAAAAATGTGGTATTGACACAGCTACATATAGAAAACGATTTCTTAAATGTATATTTGAATGACTTTTTTATATTCCCCTTTTAAAATGAAGGCCATAACTTTCCATTTGACTGCTATATCACTGTTTAATCCTTGATTTGAAGTGGAAATATAAAAAGTGGCATAATTAAGAAAGCTGTTCACTACTAATGTTATAAAACTTGATTTTTTTCTCAAAAGTAACTATCAATTGAAAAGTCTTGTTTAAAAAAGTCAAGCCCTAAAAAAAAAATAAATAAGTAAATAATAAAAAAAGTAAGAATCACGTGAATAAGCAGAACCGAGGGACTGATGTAACTGTTGCTTAGTACACAAGCAAGAGTTGGACAAACCAAGCATGGGGCAAACACAGCCACTAGAACCATTCATAAATTTACTCATATTTTACTCATTTACTTATAAAGTACTATTCTTAAATAACACTGGTGTTATTTACCACAGACTATTTTTCTCAAAGGCATCAGCACATCTCTATAAATCCAAAACCATTACAAAGATGACTTATTAATAGCCTAGCAGAGGGCCTAAAAATGAGAAATAATGCCTGCAACAGGATGTGCAATTACAGAGAAGAGAAACTAGAGACTACAAGTGTTCCATCATGAAAGTTATATTCTTACCATTTAAAACCTCTAAATAAAGCTATAGGTGATTGTGATACCTGTGAAAGTCCAATGAATTTGTAAAAACATGTATTTCTATTCTTCTATCTATGTATTTACTGTAGTTACATATAGTATGTTTTGAAACATCACCTCTCATTCTTACAAAACCCACCAGAATGAGAAAAGACAAGAACAGAAGAAAGAGAAATCTGTCTCTAGATCTATGTTCTTGATATACCTTATAAACTGATCAGGAATAAAGGGCAGAGAAAACAGCTGATGATAAGATGGGACCCATGATGAGGAACAGGTTACCATGTCGATGTCTTTTGCTGTCCTGGATAAAATCCATTAACCTTTTAATTAGAGTGATATAATTCTCTCTCCTCGAAAAAAAATTCAAGAGACATACTAACATATTCAGTAGCTTGTTAGCTGGACAATTCACTTGGATGGAGGAGTTGTAGCTCCACTAGCCTTGGTTTGAAAGAAACTTTTATCTAAAAATTTAGCTTATGCCAGAAATACATGACCTTTTATGGCAAACATGGTGAAAAGACAGCAGGTTATATCTGGATGTAGAATTCTTGCTTAGCAAGACCACCACCAAGTGACACGGATCATGTGCCACATCACGTAGCCCCACAGCGCATCTGCGGTATCCTGAGGAAGGACAGAAGCACTTTCCCACCAGGCCATTCCCAACTGCTTGGCAGATTCACTTTACTGTTGAGTCGCTAGCAGAAAAATAACTTGGTGGTATCTCATCCTTTTCACTTTCAGAATATTGCACATGCCTCAAAAGCCAGAGTAGTGCTGCACACTATGCAAAGGGCATGTGAAGGGAAAGCTAATCAAGGGGATGGAGGAAGGCTGAGTTTGCTAATTATGCATCACCATTCTGGCTATACATTTGTTAACCGCGATCAGGCCCATAATAATTACGAACCTGTATCAGTAGCTCCACGTGTTACTAGCTGTTGAGAAAGCAAAGGACATTAATAATGTACCACAAAATTGTGACAGGAAATTACTTCCCTACCAAGCTAATGAGCCTACACAAAACAATGATGTGAAGGAAAAAGAAGTAAAAAATAAACAACCTCCTCCTATAAGTATCCCTATGACAGGTTAATGTCAATAAGGCAAACATCCTCAGAGAGAGTGCCATATGCTGTCTTCAGTCACTGATGAAATTTTCATGCACATTTCCTCTGAATGCTTCTAAAATGTCTTTCTCAAGTACAATCTGAGATACATAAATCCATCATGCATCATAAGGTGTTGGTACTCCCTACACTTAAGTCTACTCTTCCCAGACAGAAGCACAGAATTGATTTTCACTTACTAGGTGTTTTAAAGTGAATTGAAGTACAGAAAGGGAAATACGGTGGTTCTACTGGTAAGCAAGCTTCAAGCAAGCAAGCTTGTTTTCTTGATTATACAAGTGACTCTATAATGGGCATAACTTTCATTTTTCTATAATCATCACAGAATGCTTTCTTTAGATTTTTTTTTTTTTTAACCTAGTACTTCATAATAGCAAGACTACTGTGACTCTAAAGCCCTAATGACATAACACAGAAAAACACTTGTACTTCAGTAAGTCCTTCATAGGACAAAAATAACATAGTATTTGACTGACCCACAATTTCCTAAGTATTTATATCTATGGGGTCACTCAATACTGTTAGCATTTAAAAAATGGAAGAAAAATATTTTCACACAATTGATGTATGACAGAGGAAGGATTTGCTCCCGTATTCTCAGATTTGAAACAAATTAAATGTTTCAGTGAATTAGCCTCTGGAAAGATTACTGGTTAGACTCCATTTATTTCTTTAGCAGTCCTTGCAGGACTATTTACAAGTAAGGTATTCAAAAAGGTATCTAAAAATAATCTATGTAAGTTCCTTGCCAAAAACTTGGTTCTTCATTGCCTAGCACAGTAGAAAGGCAAACTGCTAGATACACAGCAGACAAAGAAAATTCACAAACATGTCAGTAATCATACCAGTTACAGCAAAATGAGAAACTGGGAAGTATCTATGTTTGAAAATGTTTGGGTGAGAGCTCACAAAAAAACTGAAGGTTTGATCCAGAACATTCTCAAAATTCTCAGGGAGTACCACAGAATATTACAGTGTATGCTTACATTGTCACCCACTTAGCAAAATCCATAAATAGACACTGACAAATAATGTGAACAAAAACCCTCTAGACATTAGAGCTTGTTCTAAGAATATTTAAACTGTTCTCCACCCCTACAATTCTTCTGTAGCTTAAAATGCTGTGTTTAACTACAGGGTGGAGGTGTTTAGGGGGAAGCATGGAATTCGATGTAATAGTCTGTATCCAAGTGAAAACATGGTAAAGAAGATAAATGAGACTAAATACAAGAACCATGCAAATCTGAGAACAGGCAAGACAGATAAGCCCTGACAGAATGACAATGGCAAGAATGGGTGCCATAAAACCGAGGATTTCCTGAAGGAAGGAAACAAAAGATGGATAGTTCCCATGGAGGTACCAGTTAGCTGGGATTTTATATTTAATTAATTTGATTTTTCTTCATGTGTGGGCAAAATAGAGTTCCAAATATGACTCACTAGCTCCTTCAGCGCTGCCAGAGTTAACATTTTGGTCAAGGGCCCTTTAGATACTGGTGGGTGCAAAACAGCACCATCTCTGCTTTCTCACTTCAGGACTATGCTTGACAGCTACAGTAGATCAGAGTATTACAAATGAGGCAATCATATCTGTTAAATCTTGAGATTTTGAGGTATACATATCAGAAGAATTCCAGCGGTTTCTCTTCCATCTTTCCTCTGTGCAAAGCACAGAACAGTACGTGTGGTCGTTCTCATCCCATAAGTGTTGTACCCTTCCGTCACCTAGCTGAGGGCAAAAATGAAGCAGAAGCAGGATCTCACTGCCACAGACATTGCTGTCATAACCCGCTAACCATGTGGGACATCCTTAAGAAAGCTGGAAATGCCACACTGAGGTGTTTTCACATTAAATCCTGGAATACCTGGCGATAAGGATTCATGTAGCATAGATAAGAAAAGATAACTAAGATAAGTCACACTAACACAATTTGCCTTAGAGGCTGAGACATGGAGCTTATTTTGAAAGAAAAGCGTGAACTGCCCAAGGCTTGATGCCATTGAATGAAAGTTAGCAGCAGTAGACTCAAATCTTACTCAAATCTTACTACTCAGAAGCACTGTAAAACTCTAATGAAAGATTGTCTTTACAATTTGTTGATTGGGACAATCCTATAACACATTTGTTAAAGACTATTTGTTGAGTACTAAGAGGTTAATAGAAAATACTCATATATATACTGCCCAAATCTTTGAAATAGGTACATGTTCAGTGTAATTTCAGTGTGTGTGTGCCATGGGCTCAGTGATATGTCAAAGTACGTGGGGAATTCTAAGAAATTAGATCAGAAGTTAACAATGCAGATTTTCAAAATTCCATTACACTTCTGGCTTGGTATGTCACCACACATAGTGTACTAGCTCTGTCAAAATTATGTTAAGTGATTTAGCAAAAATAAGTTATTCCTTCCTCAATAATTATTAAGGGCAGGGATAACATTCCGCCTGGAAGTGATAAAGCTCTCATGATGCAGCTCTGAAAAGCACTGCTTATTATGAGCTGAAAGTGAATGATGTGCCTTCAACTGTGCAAGAACTGTATTTTTGAATCATATCTAGCTTCACAAAATTACTATCTTGCTTGATTTCCTCCTTGTTCTTTGAATTCCTACTTTTTCTCTCTCTTTTGATAAATACACCAGGAAAACCCACAGAATATTTTTGTAGTGAGAATGACCCCACC
Organism: Crypturellus undulatus; assembly: GCA_013389825.1. Lineage (NCBI taxonomy): Eukaryota > Metazoa > Chordata > Aves > Tinamiformes > Tinamidae > Crypturellus > Crypturellus undulatus. The sequence goes on from VWPW01011395.1 coordinate 72,560, forward strand.
TAGGAAAGCCTACATCTTGGTATTAAAAGTTTATAGAGGGCTAAAGCTATACAAAGTGTGTGAGAGAGAAAGCTTGTGTAATGCAACTTCCCTGGAATTTTTAAGTTACAGAATTTTCACTCTACTTGTAAATGCTTGGCAATGTTGATAAAAGAACAACAGATGTCAGTGAACCTGAAGAGTTAATAGGACTCTGCCAGCTTGTCAGAATCTATGAGAGATGCAGTCTAGACAGATGTCTAAGAGAAAGATGCGTGGGATGGAGACTAAAGGAGTCCAATTGACATTCTGAGATAGAGTTCATCAAATTACTCAAGCTCCTCTCCTTCTTTTCTTTTCTCTATTTTTGTCCATCTGTCTTTATCCCTAAACTAATTCCAGATTGACTAAAAGCAAGTTCAATTTTAACTACACGGAAGACAGTTATATCCTTGTGACTCAATGCTCTTTCAAAAGTAAAAGTGAAGAAAAAACCTTCCCATTAAAGTGAGCAAGGTTTTGAAAATATTTCACATCTGTAAAGCTGCGTTCTCACAAACATGCCTCTGTAGAATGGCAAGACAAATCACAGAGTATTTAAGTGTGTGACTACAATTTTAATTTTACAGGCAGAAATAAAGTAAGGCATTTTGGCAACTGGGGGAATTTTATTTTGCTCCTCTCCCCAACTGACCTTTTATTCACTATCATAGGAGAAAAAGAATCTCTAACAGAAAACACTAACAGCAGCAGAGTTAGGTGCATGTGTGCATGGGTGACAATGTCCACAATCAAACTTTTTAACTCTGAAGCAGAAACTACAGAAGCTGCTTGTTAACTGCAACTGGTATTGGCTGGTTGCAAATTCAGTAATATCATGACTGACACATCCTGTGTCCTTCAATTAATAAAGAGGCTTGAGACAAATCCACCGTTTAGGAGGCTGATCGTGTGTTGTACTTCTGCACACAGACTATTTTGATAGCGAAAACCAGGAGCTAGGAGTTTTGTAAAGAACAGCTATTGCTGAAAAGAAGTTCCCAAGACAAGGACAAATGGGACAAACAGCATAAGAATTGCAATACCATTTGTATAAAATAATTAGCAAAACTCAGTAATTTAACAAAGGGATTAATTATCTGAGGGATTTTTTGATTAATTCATAATTATTGCTATTTTGATAGAGTCCCAGTACATAACTTTAAGCTACATGTACAAAACCTGCACTGTGCAAATAGTCTAACCGGCTAAAGTTTGTGCTTTCAGTAATGTCATTGGTCTTGTTGATAACATATTCAGTAAAAACAAATATGAGATGTCAATATATACAGTTGGAAGTAAATGACAACAAAATTCAGAGTGATCTATTAGATACTTTTTTTTTTAGCCTTTTATAGACAGAAATACGAAAAGGTTCAAACTCTTGACCTTGTGAGCTTCTGAATTTTCACCTGTTTCTCACAGTACAATTATATAAGGTCAGTACTTGAAATTTCATGTCAGACTGACATACTGAGAGCTACATAAAGCATACCAGCAAACAAATAAAACAAACAAAAATCTAAAATGGAGATTGTGGTTTTACTTTTCTGCTTTTAAATGGACTCAATATCTAAATAACACTATGCGGTATTTCTTCAGAAACTGTAGCGTTCCACATTACTGAATTATTAAGCCAGCAGGCTGTAACAAGACTGAGTAAAATGAATGCTCTGGTGAGGCCTCACCTGGAATACTGTGTGCAGTTCTGGGCTCCCCAGTATAAGAGGGATGTGGAACTTCTAGAGAGGGTCCAGTGTAGAGCCACAAAGATTATTAAGGGACTGGAGCATCTATCTTATGAGGAAAGACTAAGCGAGCTGGACCTCGAGCTTAGCCTAGAGAAGACTGAGAGGAGATCTGATCAATATGTATAAGTACCTGAGGGAAAAATGTAGGGAGCCAAACTCTTCTCTGTGCTGGTCAGTGATAGGGTAAGGGGTAATGTGTACAAGTTGAAACACAGAAAGTTTGATCTCTGTATGAGAAAGAACTTCTTTCCTGTGAGGGTGACAGAGCCCTGGAACAGGCTGCCCAGAGAGGCTGTGGAGTCTCCTTCTCTGTAGATCTTCCAAACCTGCCTGAATGCCACCCTGTGCCACGTGTTCTGGGTGTTCCTGCTGGAGCAGGGTTGGACTAGATGATCTCCAGAGGTCCCTTCCAACCTTAACCATTTTGTGATTTTATGATTTTTTTTAAACATACAATTATCTTCCAAAATAATTTCCTGATCTAATTTTAGCATTCAGACATTCTTAGTGAGAAAAAGTAGATGAACTCTCTGGGAACATACACGTTCCTATCACACAAGGCAGAGCACAAGTATCAATGAGCCATGTAAAACTCTCGGTTCCCTGTCCCCTCCAAATACCTTGCTTTTGAGAATCAAACTTGCTCTTTGGAGTTCAGGTACAGTTTCAAACACAAGGCAGCCTTCATAGTACTTATATCCTTATTCTGGTGCTTTTACTTTAATAGTATACCTGGAGAAAAAGAAAAGATCTTGTACCACGGCTCAGGCATAATACGGAAAAGAAAGAAGACAAAGCAAAATTGCATGGTACAAAAAAAAATGTAGAGATGTCTCTATAAATTTGTAGTCCCAGAAGACTGTTCATTCCAAAGATGTCTGCTTCTTGATCTCTTTTCCTTTACTTAAACAGCAGTCCATGTAATAATTAATTTTAGGAAGTTGCAAGGGTGACCCAATCCATTTTATTTCACAACATTTAAAAAAAACAATGACTGCGATGAATATTTCCACCTACATTTTCTGTCTGGCACTGAATGATTTAGTTTAAAGTATCTAATACAGCACACTATTTAGAGTGAAGTTCCATTACACTCATCTAGCTCATTTTGTCCAAAAAAGCTGTGACCATTATTTGGAAAGACTGATGTCAAAAGGTGAATTTGACACTGAAGCTTCAAGGAGTCTTAATGTTCATACTGACTGTCATCGCTGTAAGTAGTTCTATAGCAGCATAGCAATATGGGGAAAGTAAAATTACAAATATTTGAATATGTAATTAGGACCTATCCTTTAATGGCTTAAGTGGACTTTATGCCTATGCAACTTGTGAACTGAAGGACTCCCAAGCACATATCTGGATGTTGGATAGAGGTGGAGCTTTCAATAGGCAAATCTTCTCTGCTATGTATTCCCTCAGTGAGGAAAATAAAGGATGGATTCATAGATGCTTCAATTTCCCTTCCCTCCCTGGTCAAAGGAGTTAAGGTGAAAAAACCTCTGAAAGTGTTGAAAGCATAAGTAAGGGGAATATAATAATTTAAGATTTATTCTACAAAATATTTAGACATTTAATTTACATGCGGAGTAATGCCCTGATAACCTGACCCATACCATATTATGATCTAAAAATAGAGAATAACCTTTCTTTTTTTCCCTTGTAGCTAATTATGAGGAACAATGAAAAAATCAGGTCAGTTATTTTGCTTTTATTAAAAAAAAAAGGAAAAAAAATGAAATGCCAACAAGACACCTTTTCCTCTATAGTGAATTAAATTGGGTTTAGCAAGATAATATGATATACTTATTCACAACTTGACTTTCTCAGTAAGAATGCCTTCACTTGTGCAGTTATTTGCAAATGTATGAAGAGGCAAGGTGTAAATGAAGTATTTATTGGCAAAAATAATACTGTACTATTCATGCTGCTTCCGATGATATGGTTGCTGGGCTGAGAAAACTTAGAGAAAAATCAATTGACAATTTACAGAAAGATATATGAACACTCTGTTTACTATAATTCTAGAATATGATACTTGATGGCATATATCTGTGAAACCTAGCAGGCACAAATCAGGCCAATTGCATCAACTCAGAAATAATCAAATGCTTTTCAACAGAAATACAACAGACTAGTAAAAATATTTTAAAAACTGGAAATCAGCCAGAGAGAGAAAAAAGAAACTTAAAATATTTGGATTTTAAAACTTAGCAGTTTTGACTCTAACTCTGATGTCCCTGGTTCGTACTGCATAATTAATATCTTTAAAAAGTAGTTTTCACATACTACAGAAACATCATTTTGAATATTGTTCCTTGTATGTATAAATAGATTAACTATAGTCTGAGAAGCATGTTAAAATATCTTAACTGTAATAAATGTTGTAAAAAATGTTGAAAATGTTATCTGCCTGATACTACACAAATTAAGAAAGGCAGTTAGTCATATAAGGCAAACTGCATTCAGAAAACTAAAATGAAATAGAATAGTCCAAATCTAATGAGAAATTAAAATACACACTTCAGAGGTCACCTAATCCAATTTAGATTGGATTTCATTTAGATTTGGTTATATTGGTTTAAATTAATCTGACACCTACATTTTGGATTTCAAAGTTCCGTCAGTGCTCAGCAATTATAGAACTATTGTCTTTTCACAGAATCACAGAATAGCTGAAGTTGGAAGGGACATTTAAAAATCATCTGGTCTACCCACCTGCTCAAGCAGATTTACCCGCAGGTTGCTCAGGACCCTATCCAGATATTTTCTGAACATCTCTTAGGATGGAGACTCCACAACCTCTCTTGACAACCTGTTCCAGTGTTGAGTCACCTTCACAGTAGAAAAGCTCTTCCTTACATTCAGACAGACTTTTTTTTTGTTTCAATTTGTGCCATTGCTGAGCACCACTGAAAACAACCTGGTCCTGTCCACTCTAAACCTTCCCTTCAGATATTTCAGGTACACTAAGATACTTCTCCAGGCTGAAAAGTCCCAGTTCTCTCAGCCTTTCCTGATATGAGAGATGCTCCAGTCCTTTAATCACCTTTGTGGCCTTTTCTGTGTTTACTTTAGCAGCTCCATGTCCCTCTTGTATTGAAGAGCCCAGACTAGGATACATTACTCCAGGTGAGGCCTCACCAATGCTGAGAAGAGGGGAAAGATCATTCCCTTCAATCATCTTACATTTCTCTCTCTGAATTACAATTCAGCCCATTATACCATTGGCCTTCTTTGAGAGGAGGTCACAAAGCTGCCCTGTGTTTATTTGTTGTCCAGCAGGTACCCTAGCTCCACCTCTACAGAGTTGCTTTCTAGCGGCTTAATATCCAGCATGTACTGATGTATAGGGTTATACCTCCCAAGTTTCAGGACTTTTAACCTTATGCTAAACTTCATGAAGTTCCTGTCTGCCCATCTCTCCAGCATATCAGGGTCCCTCTGAATGGCAGCAGCCCAACCATCTGGTGTATTAGCTCCTCACAGTTTCATATTGTCTGTGTATCTTATAAGACTGCAATTAGTTCCATCATCCCGGTCATTAATGAGGATATTAAACGTTACTGGCTCCAGTACCAACCCTGGGGGACACCACTAGGCACTGGCCTCCAGAAGTACTTTTCACCGCTCATCACAACCCTCTGCCAACACAGTAGTCAGCTTTCACCTCCCTGACCGTTTATCTAGACCCCACTTGTCTATGAGCATGTTATGGGGAGACAGTGTCTCCCCACTTACTTCACTTTGATTGTGCCTTACTACAATCAAAGTGAACAACATGTACTGCTCTCCCCACATCCCCTGAGACAGTTATTTCATCATAGGAAGCTCTTCCTTTCTGCAGGGCGTGGAGAGGATAACAGTTGCCAAATTCTTCCAATTTGGTTCCAAAACCTTCTTTCACAGCATATGTGTGGCAACCAGGGGATCAGGCCCAGCCAACATGGTTCCATGAAAGGCAGGTCCTGCCTGACCAGCCTGATCTCCTCCTATGATCAGGTGACCCACCTAGTGGATGAGGGAAAGGTTGTGCACGTTGTTCACTTAAGACTTCACTAAGGCCTTTGACGCAGTCTCCCACTGCCTTCTCCTGGAGAAGCTGACAGCTCATGACTTAGATGTAGTCTTTCCTGAGTGAAGAACCAGGCCTTGAGAGTGTTGGTGATTGGAGTTGAATCCAGCTGGCAACTGGGTGCAAACAGTGCTCCCTACGGGTGAGTGTAGGGGCTGGTCCTCTTTAATATGTTTATCAATAATCTGGATGAGGGGATTGAGTACACCCTCAGCAAATTTGCAGATGACATCAAGGTGGGAGGAAGAGTTGATCTTCCTACGAGTAGGAAGGCTCTGTAGGGAGATCTGGACAGGCAGGCTCAATGGATTGACACCAACTGTATGACGTTTAACAAGACCAAGTGCCGGGTCCTGCACTTCAGTCACAACAAGCCAATGCAAAGCTACAGGCTTGGAGCAGAGTGGATGGAGAGCTGCACAGCAGTAAAAGATCTTTGGGTTTTGGTCAACAGCTGGCTGAAAATGAGCCAGCAGAAGGCCAGCCACATCCTGGCTTGTATCAGGAATAGCATAACCAGCAGGACTAGGGAAGAGCTTGCTTCCCTGTACTTGGCCTTGGTGAGGTCACAGCTCAAATACTGTGTTCAGTTTGGGCCCCTCACTGCAAGAAAGACATGGAGGTGCTGGAGCATGTCTGAAGAAGGGCAGCAAAGTTTGTGAAGGGGCTGGAGCACAGACTTTAACGAGTAATAGCTGAGAGAACTGGTGTTATTTAGCCTGGAGAAGAGGAGGCTTTGGGGAGACCTTATCACTCTCTACAACTACCTAAAAGGAGGTTGTAGTGAGGAGGAGGTCAATCTCTTCTCCAGAATAACTACTAAAACACGAGGAAAAGAGTGGTCAATCCTTGGAACAGGCTGCTCAGGAAAGTGATTGAGTCATCGTCCCTGGCAGTGTTAAGAAACATGTAGATGGGGCACTTAGGGACATGGTTTTGCAGGTATGGTGTTGAAAGGTTTATGTTTGGACTCAATGATCTTGTAGGTGTTTTCCAACCATGATTCTGTAATTCTATGACTCCCTATCTCTCCTTGAATGAATACCTAACATATGTGGTCTTTGTGATCTCATAGTGTAGTATTAAAATATTAATCCCAGGAGGTGGTAACTGAATTCCATGCTATAATTATCTTCAGAGCAATGAAATCTTCCGCTACGCACCACCTAGGCAGTGGGAATGGTCTCCTGCTGAAAGCTAAAGGTAAAAAGATTTTCAGAGAGTAAATTCCATAGCCTAGTAGTTGGACTTGGGAAAAGTACTTACTTCTGCAAGAACAGAAGAGCTAAACAATTGGAGAGACAGGAATCTGTATGATGAAGACTCTAACATAAGTCAATCCTATCTTCCACTTTTTTTTTACTATTAAAAATTTAACCAAAATATGTAATAATAAGATATTTAAAGTTAAAAATATATAAAGCTATATGCACAGATTCATGAATATCAAGCAGTGTTTTACAGAGAATTAAAAAACAAACACGACTATATGGAGAATATGTGAGAAAGCAAACATAATTTAATAAGTTATAATATTGCTTGACTTACATAATTAAGCTGTATAACAGTAATCTCTTCTCTCAGCTTGTTATATTTTCCTAACCATCAGAAAAGGGTCACTTTGTTCTCCTTGAAAAGTTAGAGCTTTGGAAAAAAATATTATGGATGCTCACACAGGCTTGAACTATTGGGCTTTACCAATCACTATTCATGTCTTGCAAAATCTGTTGTGAAAATCTGGTATCAGCCTAAAATCAGCTTATATACATTTTACCATGATCAAACTTGTATGTAGAAAAAGAAATGAAAACAACTCCAACACACTCAAGTCCAATATTCCAAGCCCTAAACTCCACTGAATAATGATCTGCTACAAAACATCACAGACAAGTCTAGCAAGAAAAAGATTTTCACTTTTAATAAAAATATTTGGTTCAGGGAGTTAATTACAACCCAAAATCCCACCACTGCCATTCTGTCTCAGGATTTTTTTTTTTCAAGTACATGAAATTCTGGATTTTTTTTTTCTTTTATCAGGTATTTCCCCAAATCTCAACACTATAAAGTTTAAAATACTAAGAAAAAAAAAAGAAAAAAAAAAAAAAACTGTTGATCGTTCAATAACATAAGAATAAGCTTCACATATGAACTCTTAAGTACAGTGTGTGCTAACAACAAAGACAAAATGTAAAGATCTTTTATGATTTTCATAAATTGGAAGATAAAGCTAGAGATGTCAAATTTTTTACTCCCTCAAAATCTGCTACAAACTTGCTTAAATTTTTTTGCAGTCTTATTCAAAGTTATTCTTTATTTCTGCACCAAACACTATAAATATCATCAAACTATAAAATTTCTAAAAAACTAATAGTGTTAAAATTTCTTTGACAATGTATTTGTCAAATCACTGGGACAAGAACTATAATGTGTTTGGATTCTATATACCACTATGCTTGAGAAACGTGTTTGTATTATAAGTTCAAAGAAAAGCTCATTAAAGTTCTGTTGATTTTGAGAAGAATGTTGATAAGACCCAATATGTCAGATAGATTGATACAAATCTCTGACTATGCAGTGGTGACTTATGAAATATGCAGCTAATAAAAATATACACAGCAATACAAACAGAATGTGAAACTGCTAAATAGTGCAACATTGGGAGAGAAGTAAGCCAAGGTCGCACACTTCATCTTTGCAACTATTCAACTCAGATGCAGAAGAATCTGCAGAAGAATCAAGAACATTGGAAATGAGACCTTTGAATGAGTGAAGTGAGTATCAACAGCACAGAGGGGTGAATATCGACTACAGCAGAATTCAAGAATTCACCTTGAGTAATACCAGTAAGAATTACAGAGAAACAAAAAATGTTAAGGAAACCATAGCAACAAGAGGGGCAAGAAAAACCCGTGTTAATAGAAACAAGAGTAGAAACGCCCACACTTTGATGGATTGACTGAATAGGTCTCTCTGCTCAAGGAATTTTATAACAGACAGAAAGTAAATAAAGCAGAATGGTAAAAATGTAAAGAAAATGAATGACTGAATAATAGCAGGCTCCATAATGTAGAAAAAGTTTTGACTGCTGTGGACTAAGTATCCTAATTCATCACCAAGAATCCAGACATTATAATTCTCCGTACTTTCTTACTCAGCATGCAATAATTATCCATCATGACCTGTCTATTCCATGAGGACTGGTGACTTGATAATCTTGTTTTTTTTTTGTTAGCCACCTCTTCTCCACAGATAGTAATCATCTTTTATCTCAAATTGTCTCATATATTAATATAATCAATTTATATAATATTTACATAAACTCAACAATTGCACTCAACCTGTATATACTTTGAAGATTCTAGTTTCTGTTTCAGATTTGAAGAAAATTGTGTGCTCCAGTACACCAGGTGCTATAATAAAAACATCATCTTGCACTAAAAATTTACTTTTCTAATCCACAAATAAATAAAAAAAATTGTTCTTTCTTGATGTAGAAATCTTTAAAAGCAGAGCCAGGGCTGTTCATTTGGTGGTGAAAAGGTTTTGAGGTCAGATATATTAGAGACTGATCCATCTATCCACATATTCAAGAATTGGGGTGATAAAAAACATGGAATGTATGATTACATGCATTTTCCTCTGATGTACACAATGTTTCTGCAAAAAAAAAATTACTACAAAATGCAAAGAAAAAAAAAGAAAGCAAAATTACTGATTACAACTATGCTTAATGCAATTTATAATCAACCATAGACATAACTAGTGAGCATAGCAAATTTCTAAGCAGTTCACTAGAACCAAGAATGGTTTATCAACATGATGAGTCTGGGAACAACAATCTTCTAGCTGTTGTAGGTTCCAGTCAAACTTCAAGCTTTTCTTGCCTACATGTTTATACATACAATTTCAATTTTATCAGTTTATTGCCTGAAATCGTAGGAGTTGAGAACAGGCTTGTTTTCGGTTTGCTGAAGCGAGTTGGAGAATAATCCTTGCACCAACAGCACTTTTTATTAATGATACTGATAAAGATTAGCATCATTAGTTTGGAAAGTACAGCTGGCCTCATCTTACTGAAGAAATAAGGGGGAAATGGCTATTAAGGCTATTTTAGATACAGTACATTGAAAGCAAAAAAAAAAAATCTTTTGCAAAGTCAGATACAAATCAGTGCTTTGATATTAACAATTTTCATCTAAGTGTCTATAGTTGAACACAATTATTGCCTCATTATGCAGTGTGTTCAGTTTATGCAATGAATAGACTGGTTTTATACAGAATGAATCAGGAAATGAGATTTGAGTAAAAGAGAAAATAATCTTACTCCAAATTAAAACAGCTATTCCAAGTATCTCTTTGAAAATCAAAGACATCTGCGATGAGTTTTTTGTCCTCTATAGTGATATAAGCGAGACAGTTAAAATAATCTTGCTAAGTAGAGATGGACAAAGAGGACAAAATCAGGAACAATTTTGAAAAACCTATTAACAGAACTGATTCCATGGTATAATTCCCATTGACTCCTTTTATAAAAGACTAACTTCTGAGATTCTGGTCACCTTGCCTTTCAATATGATGCATCTTGTAATGAAACACTCCATACTCTCTAAGGAGAAAATCCCAAAACTTGAACCAGGTATTTGTGTATTCCTTCAGGTAAAAAGTCAGTATTTTTTTTTTTTTAATATTGTTGTTGTTAATATTGTTAATATTGTTTTTTTTAATATTGTTGCAATGAAAACAGTGGGGGAAACATAGATGATATGCATAGTTTGTATGCAGATTAAGTCTAATTTTACTTAAATACCATAAGACGTCTTCCAGGCTGATGTCCCTTTAGTTTGATGTATCAAAATTGATGACATGACAGCATTATTCTGGTGTATTTCTAACCACAGGCAATTCCACACTTACTTATACATACCTAACGATTCCCAAGACCTGCTAATTCAAACCCAAATAATTCTTATAAACATATAGGAAAAGTAGAAAACAACCCACTTTTTAAGGAAGCCTTCCAACCTAGATACTATTTTTCCCAATTTACATTTTCAGGCATGAGGTGGATGGGCCAAGGATCAGAATTTTACAAATGATCAGCAGTGCATTACACTCTGCAGGTGAATCCTCATGCAGATTAATACACGGTCTCTGACTAAAGGGAAGACTTTAATTCAGCTGAAATCCCAACTTCAGAGAACAAAACATGAAAACTGTGCTGATGCTGTACTCACTACACTACTGCACTAAAATTTGTGACATAAAATAATTTTATAGGCAGTGAGTCATTAAGTCATTTTAATTTTCAGTCTCGAATGTGGTAGAAAAACCTTTTTCTACCACAAGAGGCAGATTTATTTTAAAGGTATTGAAACAGCATAAAAACTCAAGGGAATTTGATCATAAATATTTGGGGCAGGAGGAAAGGAGTAAGACTTGAAGACAGAACAGAAATACTGAAAGAATTTGGAGAAACAGAAAGGAAAGAAACAAAACAAGCAAACAAAAATTCTAGATCCTGAATTCTGGTTACACCGCTAAAAACATTAATTGAAACACTAAGAATTAGTTTCAGTCAAGTATTTTCTTCTTCTCATAGGAGAAAAGAAATAAAGGGAAGAGTTTTGAGAGGGGTGTTTTTCGTGAACACTTCTTTTGTTCACCTGCTTTTATGTCCAGTTGAAGCAATCTTTTTGTAAGCTTCTGCACTGATAAACATCTTCTCACTTCTTTCTAAGGATGATACTTCTCCTGTATCCGTCTGTTTTTTGGAATTAAATTGAAATTCCCTATTATTTTCTGCCCCCTCTGGGGGTTTCGAATAATATACATTCCCTCACAGAGAGCAACAGCCAAGCAGCAGCAGACTCAAAAACAGGCTTCAAAACACACTCCTTCAGTTATACTTAGCAGCAAATTAAAAGGGAGACTTTGAGTGGAGAAGGCTTACACAAAGGTCATGCAAAGGGAAAGCTCTTGGCATTTTTTTTTATTAGCCTTTTCAAGACCTGCATGGCTCTATATGCTATTAGGTGACAAATGCCTTAACATCACATCACTTGCAGCTCATTCTTGCTTACTATTTTTTAACCACTCCATTTACCTGACAGGCCTCTAGTGAATCTTCTCTTTCAAACCCTTGAAATGTTACTTCTGAAACTGAAGACTCATGACTTGGTCTGCTGCCTTACTATTTGAAATTTTCATTAAAATTTGGCTTAGGTTATTTTCAAGTATTAGTTTTAGGAAATAAAGCCTTGGTCATATACAAGAGAGCATCCACTTGATCCATTCCTAACCTGGCTATGACAGTATCGATGGTATGTATTTGTACAACATAGTCCAATATACAAATTATTAAAAATCAATAACTGAAGTAATTTACTATGAAAACTAGTTTAACTTACCTAAGATATTTTTCTTTTGGGATGAAGGATAACCTTTTCATTTCTTACTCTTTAAACCACTGCAAAATAATTTAGGTATTTCTTCACTCCTTAATCTTTTAATATTAAATAGACAAGTGAGTCTGTTTATCCTCAAAAAGGAGCATTCATTGACAAAAAGGATTATTTTTGATTTCAACTCAATTTTTATTCATGACTTTTGGGCCCAAGGCAGAGACACCAATAAAGCTTAGAAATGGTTATAACCTCCTCAAATTAGGTATTGCTATATGAAATATATATATGTGATATATACATATATATGCCATATATATATGTATGCCTTTGTGATCCTATAGTAGGATAGTAGATATGTATATGACTTCACTTTTGCCAGGACATGTGTGAAATATGTATATACTGCTATTCTATAATAGGAGCTCTTCTTTTTCTTTGTTAAGAGAAAAACGCTTCACTTACCAAAAAGAATATTTTAAGATCATGCATGGAAACGTGATATTTTTCTCATATCTCATTCATTTTAGAGAAAAAATACTTTTAGAATTTAGATTCCTTGCATGAGCTTTCTCACAACTCTTGACAGCTTTGGGATAGGTAGCATGTTGCAAAGATACTGAAAAGAGAATGGAGGAATTGAAAACATTAGAAATCTTCAGTACATCTGTTCCCATTTCCTATGTGATTGGTTACTGCCTACTGAGACTCAGTTAATCATATCCCTTGTGATTCATTCCCCCACAACAATCTAAGAGCAAAAAAGGTATTATCAGATAAGCGTATCAATGCAGAGTTTAATTAAACCATAAATTATAGCTACAGTTTGTGATTTTAACCTCAGTCTCTTTTTTTCCTCAGACTTCAGAGATATTGTATCTCATTTTTTAATGATGCAATGATGGCATTTGATTGATTCCCATCCCGACTTATCAAGTATATAAAAAAGGAATTAGCTACTGTACCCAGGGTTAGCTCTATTTTGGAAGGAGACATTTGTCAGAGAACATCTCTGCTGCTTGACAGTGTGTGGGCTGGACTATTAAGAAAATGAAATATGTGGTGCATCTCAGTCTAACCTCCAGCCCTCTGCTAAAGAGAGAGAGAAAAAAATGATTGAACAATGGGACTGTAGGAAAAGGAGTGTGAAAGACAGAGAAGCAGATGGGGAAGTATTTTAAGCTATTTCTTGAAATCATTGGGAAGTTAAAGAAGAGAAGGATGGATGGATGGAAAGTGTATATCTCATAGTCATGCTTTTTTTCTTCTATTTTTTAAGTGTCTATGTGTTTTCTTTCCATGGAAAAGAAATATAAGTATTTGAATTATTCAATCTGCATGATAAGATTAGCACAGAAGCCAAGAGAAGTAGTAAGCAAGAAGCAAGAGAAGCACAAAATAGTTCAGCAGCCCAGTTAACTAGTTCCACAGATACGTATTTACTGGACGGAAATGTTTATAAGGAGGGAAGAGCACATCATGTCTGAAAGGAAATAGGATGTTGATGGTCACCTGGAACATGCCTGTTTTTTTTTGCCAGTAGAAAAAAAAGCACAGAAAGGTTGAGATTGGAAAGGACCTCTAGAGATCATTTAGTCCAACCCCACTGCTCAAGCAGGGTCACCTGCACTTTGCACAGGATCCTGTCCAGATAGGTTTTTAGTATCTCCAGATGTTGTGTCCGTTTTTCGAATTGATCGAGAAAGAGGTACGCACCAGTGATCGTAAGCAGCGTTTAATATTAGGACAATATAGTAGAAAGATAATAAGTATTACCAGCTAGCTGTGGTCCGGGATCATCCTACGCAGGGGTTCTGCCACGGACCCCGAACATATGATACATGGCGCTTTTATACCTTTTAGCCCCTCAGATGTTTCCCCCTCCCGTTTTTCTGTTCTACAATGTTGACTATGTTCTATTGCTCAGATGTTCTTAAACATGTTCTAGAAGTACTAAAACATCCTGATAAGCAACTTGTATTAAGACATCCTCTTCGTCTGGAGCATCATGGCACGGTCTGTTCTTGGTTATATATGACGTCTACGAATTTCTGCTACTCGATTAGGCTTTAAATCATTAACCCTTCTCAGAGAAAAAAACTCCATAACTTCTCTGGGCAAACTGTTCCAGAAAAATATTTCTCTGTAACTCGGATAATTGGTATCATTGGAAAAACAACTCCTCTGCAGTTCCCTAGGCAGCACGATCTGCCCTACTAGAAACTGCAAAGAGGAGTAACAGAGGATGAAACAGAGTGAAGACACCATGGCTAAACTCTGTTGCACTCCCTGTGCTGGGCCACTGATAGCTGGGCACAGTAGCTGCCCAATGGGAGATATATGAAAAGACGCTGAGTCAGCAAAGGTGGTAAATCACTCGTTTTGAGTGAACTTTGAGTGAATTTTACTTAATAAGGAGTGACGTGATGGGAATGTACATAATGTACTTTTCATGGAAGGTGTTTTGCAGACAGATAAAGCTCTGTCTGCACTAAATATATATATGTATATACATATGTACATTTATTTTAATATGTACATTTATTCTAATATTTAGATATGTTTACATATTTGTGAAAAGTCGCAACTGACCAGAAGGCCTGTTTTTTTTTCGCTTTGGAAGACAGATGGGTGAAGGTCTCCTCTCTCCTTCATGCCGTTTTCAGATTTGTGCAGATGTATGAAGAAGGTATTGTCCTGGGCTATGACATATCCAGATGATTAGGCAACTGCCTAATCCAATTAGCAGATAATATCAGAAATGGCAAGTTTAGCTGAAGGCACCTTCTGTCTTTAAAGACTAAAGGACAGGGATTGTGTTGGCAGGCTGGTCATATAAGTGTCCTGTTCTTATTAATAGGAGTGAGGTTTGCTCTAATCCTGGCCACAGTTTTGCCCATAGTTATCCCCTTAGGAATCACACAAGAAGAATCCTGTTTGCTACAGGATTTTTCATGGTGCTGGGTTACCCGTTCTGGGAAGCTTTCAGGTAATTGAAGAGTAAACCCAGATAGTGAAACTCAGATGAGGTTCTGAGATTTGCTATGATTGAGAAACAGGAATATTCTTGGTTATTAGAAGATAGATCGCCCAGCCTTTTTCAGGGAGTGCACAGCAGAGTGCTGGAAGTACTAGATATTTATGAGGTTCCCCAAACTCTTATCAAAATTGCCCCAAAATACAGAGAATTTGGCTTTGGGGACTCCAGGGGAATTATTGGGACAGGACATACCTCTTTTGCTTAACAACAACAAAAACAACAACAACAAAAAATATGTATAGAATAGGGACAAGGCAGAAATGAGCATTGAAAATACTAAACAAGGAGGCATACATTGTTACATTTCCAAAGATACTCTGTTCTTCACATTTGAACCTGTCAGAATCTATTTTGGAAACATTTCTAATAGGGATGAATCACTAAATAGTTGCACTTCAGTCACAGTAATTCAAGACTCCTGACTTATCCAAAGCATTTAACTTTCCCATAAGTAGTCCTAGAAGAATTTTACAACATTTTAATTATTTTGTTTTTACCTAAAATTCTCCAAACCTCTCCAGTTACGGTCAGTGCAGAGCTCCAATGCCGTGGTCCTCCACCTGTATTTCTCATGCAGCCCGTCCTCCCAGTGGCCCTTGAAATCCCTCTATAATCTCTTTCAGCTATTTAGGTCTTTTCTAACAGCAATGTGAAATCACCTTTCTGACCTTGAAAGACTCCCTAATTTTCTTCAGGCTCTCACAGATATTTCTGTAGTTCTTTAATCCCTCCCAACACATAAACACTGTAATAAAGCTCACCTGTACCAACAAACTTGAAAAAAACATTAAATACCTACAGTATTACTTAGCTCATTATTGTTTTTGTTTGTTTGTTTGTTTTGGGGTTTTTTGTTTGTTTGTTTGTTTGTTTTTTTAAATGAACTCACTCACCTGATGGCTTTCCTAAACTGACTTATCTCTAATGTAGTTTCCACAGCAGCACACTGGAAGCTGAAGTTTTAGGACAATTCACACCATCTCAGAATATAATTACTTTTAATCACTTGATTTTGATTCAGAACATACTTTCCTGTCTTTAAATACATAATTACTGTAGTAAGTTTAATAGGACCAAACATGTTCTTAAAAGTAGGCACACATTTGCCAAATTTTTGTATCTATTAAAATTATTTGAGACTAAAGAGTCAGTCTCTCTTACTGACTCAGAAAAAACATCTTTTGTTAATTCGAATTTCACTCGGTTTGCAAATACAAAATTTACACCACATTGAACAAACTAGGAAAAAGACACCATCTTCCTTTACATCACTAGAAAAGGAAAAAGTAAAATATACCTTTTATGACAATCCCAAATTACAATTTCAGTTTTTTTCTAAAAGAAAAAAACACAGATATCTGGATTAATATAATGAGATATGTATGTCCCAATTAAGAAAGTGTTGCTGTGTATGTGTAATTACTTTCACCAAAGCACAGACTAGAACATACAACAAATTAAAAAATTGACCATAAGAAATATTTAAAACTTTTGCAGATTGTCTGTCTGCAGCTCAACAAAGATGTTAGAAAGTACATGGGAGATGCCTTAACCTGTCTTTTGGATAGGAAGAAATCACTAGAGTAGCTGCACATTCAATTACTATGTGCAACTGTTCTGCTCGCAGTGGGATACTTGGTCATTCACTTTAAATTAGTGTCATTAATAAAAAAATTAGGTCATAAGCATCAAGTAATAGCAGTCCAAAATCTGCAGATAGCAGTTAACACCCACCTTTCAGCTTAGTTTTTTTTCTTTCAGCAGTGCAAATTTAATTGGATCATGTTCATTTCATTTTCAAGTGACATGCACAGTTGGTACTATTTTAAATGATAAAGCAGAAAATAATTAAATAGCAAAAAAAGTATTAGGGCTAATTCTGTTGCAGTTTAAGACAGCTCAAAATGACAGCACAAAATAGAGCCTGTAATTATTTAAGCTAAGAAGCTAAAGAAATCAAGAGATTTCTTGAAGTAGATATTTTTTTGGGGAGTGGTAAGAAGTTTACAATGTAGTTCAGGACTATTCCATTTTTGAAAGTATTTTAAGACATATGTCTGAGATGCCATATGCCTGACTAATTCTTACCAACATAACAACCTCTTGGTTCTGCTTAAAGCTGGAAAAAAGACCCAAACTCTTTACAATCTGAGGACTAGGAAATGCAAATGCTCTCCTATCCACAAGCTATACTTAATGTTCTTTAGCTATAGACTGCAATCTGGGCTATTAAACATATATAAATAAATTAAGACATTGTTTTAACTGAATTGTCCTTTGAAACAGGGGAAAAAATAAGTAAAACAAGAGAAATCAGAACACTCATTTTTAAAATGTAGAAATTGCTTTATTTTAGATTTTTTTTGTATTAAAAATGCATAATCTTCTAACCTTGCTTGAATCACCATATTAATAGCATGAATTTATCTCTATAATACCATCTGAAGTTTTCACAATCTCATGTTTTTATTCTCAACCTCCCTTTGGAGTATGCAAGTAGTGTAGCCCTGTTTTACAGAGGTACTAAGGCACAATCCTCAAAAGGATTTAGGGTAGGTTAATTGATTCCAAAATGAATTATCATACTCTTTTCTTCTTTGGATCAAATGGTGTAAATCCCCTTTTCCTTGTGGTACAGAGAAAGCTGATCTAATGGGGCAGAATCAAGGGATACTTTCATCTATTGAAGGAGTTTCTTGTACAGTAAATTCTCCAAAAAGAGATATGCAAGGAGGATTCATGTCCAGCCTAAAGTGAATGGGTGTGGTGTGGTCTGGAGGAGCCACCAAACTACCAGTGTGACAAAGACACACATGAAAACAAAAGTGATCAACCTACCTTCACAGGGAGCACAGGGAGGAAGAAATACATAGCACAGTTAAGCTGTTTTTAATCTATCAGACAATTTTTAAGTGCTTTTTAGAATAAAAAGCAAAAATATGGGTTACTTCCGCAGCTCAAAAGATTGTGTTTGTGAAAATGTTTTAAATCTTCAACAACTCTTTTTGTTTCATAGCCATAGACTAATGATGAGAATAAGTGAAGGAAAGGGGAACAGGGAGCAGGGAGTAGGGAGCATTTCTCTAAACTGCTAGTCCATACTAGACTATGGGGCCAGCTTGGGATTTTTGAAGGGATATGAAGCTTTGGTTAGTTCTGTTGTATTAAAGAGGCATCTTCTTCAGGATTTTATTCCTCACACAGGTCTGTAGGCGCCAGATGATCACTGTCTTATAGGAAACCTGAAAGGAATTAAGCAGGTCTGTAAGAATCATGACCAGTTCAATGGTTAGGGGTCGGGGACAATGTTCTTTTCTGCAGTTGTGAGGAGCTGAACTCTGTCATCCTTTCATCTTTCTGAATGTACTTCCTGGTGAACTGGGATGCCACCAAGGCAAACTCATGATACACGGTCATCCATGCGCTAGATATTGCTGTGATTAAAAGTTCAAAAGAGAACTAATGTTAAGTGACTGCAGAAGTTATATTATTGCTCAATAATGTTTAAAATATCAGAAAAGAGAGGGTGGGGTATAAGAAAAATGAAAACACTAGAAACAAAGAGAAACAGATTTAAAGAATGTTACTGATTGCTTTCTTGGTGTTGATAAAAATAACATAAAATAAATCCTGATGAAAAAAAAGGCAATTAGAATGACCTAAAAAAAATCAAAACTTCAAATATGCTTTAATGAGAGCACTACAAATTTTCTTGCTTAATTATTCATTATAGGGCACAATTAATACAAACCATCTAAAAGGCAAGGCTATTCTAGAAATCAGAAGTACATGGAAATCCATACATGGTTACTTCTCCTTTGGTTTTTAATTTGCTGAAGATAGTGAACTTTGAAAACTACTGTTCTGAAGTACTTGCTTATGCCATTCTTGAAGTTTCTAATTAAATTAAATATAAATGTTAAATATAGTATTTAAAAAATAAATAAAATGTAACTACTGATTGAAATGCGGCTTTGGGTAATGAATTTTCACCATCAAGAACTACTTTAAATTAGGGGTGTTTTCTGTTCAAACAGCAAATGTATATGAATGACTGGTGCTGAATGTTGTGATGGTCTACTAAATTCAATTATTGAACTGCATCAGAGGTCTGGACAAACCCTCCCTTCACAAAAAAATCTGAAAAAACAAATGTGTTGAATTCTCAGGTTTTCTGAAAAGCACACTAAAAGCACACTATAAAGGCATTTCACTGTTTTTTTTTTTTTTTTTTCTCTGTGTGTATCTGTCTGTGTTTTTTGTTTGTTTTCAAATCCACATCTGAAAATTTTGGACTGAAAAGCACTAAACTGCATATGATAATTTTATTCTTTTTTTTTTTTACAGGCTAACCATTATTAACATTGCAATTTTAAATAAAAGCTCAGATAAAAGATATTTTTTTCTGTAAGTGGTTACACAGGGTAATGACTCTCGAGTGATAGTTTTGATATAACCTCCATAGAGCCATTAGCTTTCACTTCCCCAGACTTGACCAGAGGACAGATAGGAGGGTAAGGAATGAAGTGGACTGTACCATCTCAGTGCCCTAGTGAGCACAGGAGGATCTGTTGCTGGTGGTAACTACTCTCTGCAGCACTGTTCATATGTCCTTTGTCTTATTTAGGTCAATCTGTGATTCAAAATACTGTATATTAAAAAAAAAAAAAAAAGAGAGAAAAAGAATAAAAGTTATCACCATACACAGATCCAGTCAGACATTAAGCACATCGTGAGTACTCCACTGATGGTATTCTTGGAGGTTGATATTTTGCAGTGAAAGAATTAAGATTTTAGGCAGCTCTTTGTCTATTAGGGGTGACATAAACAATATTTATGTTTAATGCTCAGCAAAAAGTGGAATGACATTTTATGAGCAGAGGGATGAACATTCTGTAAGGTTTCCCTGTGTTAATTATAGCTCATACCTTGTCACTCTCATCTGCAACTGAGACTAATTGTCTGCCTTATAAAGAGACATGCTTATTGATTTTGCAAAGGCTGAAACAGACTAAGCTGTACACTCTCTCTATTGATATAATAAGCATCGCCTGCCTGTATTGATTGCTTACCCCACAGAGCAATGGCAAATTGCTATTGTGGAAACATAATGATGCTGAACATTTGTTGTACAGATGATAGGGTAATGTTTAAATGCTGTGTGTCCTGTTCTTTGTAGATTTACTAATAATCTCCTTAATCATTCCTTTTGAAAATACCATGAATCCTGAAGGAGAAGCTAACTTAATGATACAACATCATTTATAGAGCACATCATTTCATAAATTCAGATGAATTAAATCAGTTACTTTTTCATCATCAACTAGACTGGATGCCAGTTTTACTTAATATCTTGCAAGGCCTGGATAAGAATAATATAAACTAGCTAATGTGAAATTATTTTGTCTCTTTTTATATGTAGTGCTCTACTTGGTACATAGTCCCACTGAAATCAGAAGACCTATTCAGTGAATTAAATATTACTTGCTGTAAGTAATAAAAATGGAATCTACTTCTCACTTCCATTTAAGGCAAAGCTTCACAACATTTTTGTTCTTAATTATTTGGTTCTGATAATATGTCCTGATTAATGAGGTCTAAACAAATGTATATGTGCTATGAATTTTGCTTGATAAGATGTTATTTCTTAATATTGGAATTCTGCAAATTCATATGTAATGAACATTCATTTACAAAAATAACTATCCAATTCTGGTTTTGTTACAAATCAGCTTGTGAAATTAATGCATATTTATGTTGGTAAATCTTTCGACAAGGTTAAAGAATTCCTTTCATGGCAGACAGTATAAATTCCTGACAGAGCAAAGAATCTGTTTA
The DNA here is from genome assembly GCA_013389825.1 of Crypturellus undulatus. NCBI lineage: Eukaryota > Metazoa > Chordata > Aves > Tinamiformes > Tinamidae > Crypturellus > Crypturellus undulatus. The sequence continues at coordinate 93,680 of VWPW01011395.1, forward strand.
ATTGTTTTTGCTTGTTTGCTTGTTTAGCAGAACAAACTTCAGGTTTCTTAGATTGTATCCCTTCCCTTTTTATATTTAGTAATGTGTTAAAATTCATAGGGTACCTCCTGGTCCCCGCTTTCACTTTTTTTTCAAACACATCTTTTTTTTTCCAGGACAATATAGATATTCATGGAATACTTCTGAATCCTCTAGAATTTGCTAAACTGCAATCAACATGCAGTCTCAACATACACTGTGAATCATTCACAGTGTATGTTGAGACTGCATTCACAATGCAGTTGTACAGTTGTGAAACATTCACAATCAACATACAGCCTTTAAACTGAAGAGATCTAAAAAGACAATGAACATGATTGGTGTTCACTGACACTGAACATTCTTTTGAAAGATTGTGATCAATTCACCTGCTAAAAGATTCAGCCTGCTTGGAGGGAGGAAAGAAGTGGGGGATATAGACTGACAGATACTGAAAAAGTTATTTTTAGTTGTTTATAACAGTGCCAAATCTTAATCTTTTTACCTATGATTTTCCATCATAAACATCTCTTATACTCCCTGAAAAATCTGAAGTAAATTTGAATCCATGTCCCAGTTATTAGATATGATGAGCCACTCTCTGCAATGCTGAATATAGGAACAAGAAGCAAGGAAACCATCTGTTCTGGATTTCCAGTATTACCTGTACCAGCCAGCACAGGAAAGGGACATTCTTCACTTAAAGGCAGAAGGATAAGGAAATAGCTAGACACTGTGGACGGCAGAATTCCAAAGATGTATTGTTAGGCAGAAAGGCATGAATTTAAAGAGAAATGGAAGACCAGAAGCTGGAACAGGAGGAAAGAGTGGAGGTGACAGGGGATATGGAAGTGTAGATCTGAGAATGAGGAAAAGGAGAGGCAGCTTTAGGGACTTGGTCATCTCACATCAGTGCTTGAATTGTAGCTGATTGTGTAGCATAATTGGTTCATGTGAGAGCTTTTAAAGGTCATGACCTTTATCATAAGATAAAACAAAGATTTACAAGTATCCACTCTGTTTCTTCTTCCTTGGTTCCCAGACTGATAAATGATGGAGTTTTATTTTAAGATTTTCTGAGAGTTTCACCAACTATTCATTATAGTTTGTTCTGAACACATATGCCACAAAATAGTGAGCTATTGGGAACACCTAGGCATACTACTTTTTTCATGGTCATCCCAAATTAGATGACAATTTCTGATCTTAGACTGTGTTTCACATTTGTTCAACAGGAATAATATTTCCTCTGATATTATGGAATTGCATTCATTAATGTCAGTAAAGCTTTGAGAAATAACAACAAACTAGTCATAGAAAAAAATGTCATTTGGAAACAAAAGATCATTATTCAATGCAGGGTTTTCTATATTCAGGGATAATACATAAACAGTCACATTAAATGACAAAGTAAAAAACATTACAAATTCATCCATTCAGTAACATCTATCTATATCACACTCTGAAAAAGTACAGGTTCTGAGTAAGTGTCTACATAAGCATGAACTTTGCAATAATGCAACTGGCATGGTATTTCCTCTCTTCTGAATATTTGTCATAGAAAAACGGGCAATCTTCTGACAAGAATTTCTCAAGAGATTTCTAAGAGATTTGGGGGGAGAACAATACTGTCTGTTTTATTGCTGAAGTAGGAGCTGAAGCTGGGGTCTGTGTACAATAAAAGATCATATGGAAAGGAAGTATGATTGCTTTCAAAAAGTTATGAAAACTGAGAACGTTAAGATTCCATAGTAATAGTTCAGGTGTATATTTAGTACAGTTAGAAAATCAGCAGAGGACTAGGAAGAAAACAGCTTTCTTACTTTTCTACTTCCCTGCAAAGCATTATTCTAGCTACTCATATAATGCACGTTTTTACCTTGAATTCAAAGCATTCATTTTCAAACAAAGTAATCTTTGATGACTCAGTTTCCTCTGCAGACCCGTGTTGGAGCATAGCTGCTTCCAGAAGTATTTCAATAATGAGAACCTGTGACACATATACAACCTTGCATTAAGTAGCATATCAGTGCAAAGGAAAATGATTTAGAGTCAGTTTGATGCTTGTTTTACCGAATGGCTGTTTCTTACTTTGACATAGCATGGACACTTCTTAAACCTCAGAATTATTTCTGAGTGCATGAAAGATACAACACAGTTGTGTATTGCATTTGTTTTTCATCTCTGCAGACCTAAGATGAAAATCAGACTAGGTAAAACGTTAGCTGAGAATGAGAACCAAAAAAATGCTACAACATTTGGATTTGTTTGCAGTCTATATGCAGGAAAATTCAACTCCTAAACACAGTGAACAACTTCACTTTGCATAAATTCGTCCTATACATTTATGTGTTTTATCAAATGAGATGATACCAACAGCATGACAACATATAATTAGTGCCACATTCTTGAGAGGTGAATTTCACCTAACTGAAGTCTGTGCTTGTATGAAAATTAAGATAACCCATAACTTCTGTACTACATCTGTGCACAGGATGAATTTCACACTGTGGCAAAACAACAGGCTCTATTATTTATCTCTTTTTAAAATATCGTCATGATTGTTTAACAAGAAGATGCCTTTCCATGAAGCAATTCAACATACCTGACAGTTTAAGGATTTAAAACTTTATTTTTTTTAACTTTTTAATGTTTGCAACAAAGTCTTTTCTTTCTTGCTTCAAGAAATCACCTTGGCATGCACTCAAAAAAAGTTTCTAAAAAGTCATTTGCCTAAATTGCTTTGTTGCTTAGTTGCTAATTATTTCAGCATTGTCTGAAACCTTGAGACTAAATGTATTTTATAGTACAGAAATTAAATTTGACAAAAACTAAGTCTTCAAACATTAAAAATATTTTCCATTTTGTTTCAGCAGTAGTTTAGCACAGTACTTACCTTCCACCTTCATCAGGGCTTGATGGGAGGGCAAGAACTGGAATACCATGTAAAAGTTCTTTTGTTTGATTTTCATTACTCATTATTCTTTTCTCCTTTTCTTTCTATGCTAACTTAAATATTTTTTTCAGCAATTTAAATTAAGCACAAAAAATATTTACCTCTGAAATTGCTGGGTAACTTGGTTATTTTTCATTTGTTTTAGGTTTCTGTTTTTGTTGTCATTTTGCTTTTCTTTAACACAAAAAGGTGGTGAATGACATTAAATGAACCATACCACTCTAGCACTTTTACACCTAAGCTTCAAAACACATGTCTCATAAAAGACAAACATCTGGAAAAGTCACGTGGATGCCCAATTAATCTTGTTTATTTCTTCAGCTATTAAGGTTGATCTTTAGAAAATTCATTATTGCTTATGTATATGCATTTAACTGCATCTTCATGCACCTAATGTGCACGTGCACTTGTCAGAGAGGTCATGCAGCTTTTTTGCCTTCATAAACAAAGTTCTTTTTAAAGAAAGAATACACAAATCAGATTTACCACAAGGAGTGCTAATTTTTTTTCCTCAAAATTGCCTGGGAAATGAAATCATAATTTCATTTTTGGAATTAAAGATTCAGAAAAAGGACATTATCAGTAAATATTTTTTCTCCATAAACATTTTGAACAAATGACAAAGAAAGTTGGATGCTAAAGATAACTGATCATAACAAATCAGTAACGCTTAAGTGAACATCCTGTTGGATTATTCTGTTTTTGTGACCGAGGAACTAGCTCAGCAGATATCAAACACTGCTGAATATGCAAATATATGTTCTATTTTACAATTAAAACTTTTATATATATAAATATACACTAAGGAAAATGGTCTAAGTCTTCAATCCATACACAGAGTTTTTTCAGCTACCTACAAATAGAGAATTTCATTGTGAATTCAGTTCACTTTGAATTGAGAAACTATAAAAACTATAGCATCTGGCTTCTATGCAAGGTGATAAAGCTTCAGACATGGCAGACAAATCATTTTGAAAAAATATCTCTACTAAGAAGAAGGAATGATTCAGTTATGTTGAGGGGGTGAGTAGAATCATAGAATTATTATTGTTGGAAAAGAGCTTTAAGATCATGAAGCCTAACCATAAACCCTTTGCCACCATGCCTGCTCAACCATGTCCATAAGCATCTCATATATGCCTTTCTTGAACACTGCCAGGAATGGTGAGTCCATCACTTCCCTGAGCAGCCTCTTCCACTGATCGTCTACTCTTTTCCTCTTGTTCTCTCCGTAGTTATTCTGGAGACGACATCAATCCCCTCCTCACTACAGCCTCCTTTCAGATAGTTGTAGAGAGCAATAACGCTTCTCCTGAGACTCTCTTCTCCAGACTAAACAACTCCAGCTCCCTCAGCCACTTCTCACATGGTCTAGGCTCCAGCCCCTTCACCAGCTTTGCTGTCCTTTGGAAACGCTCCAGCGTGTCCATGTCTTTTTTGTAGTGAGGCACCCATCTCAGAACACAGGTGCAGCCTCATCAGCACGGAGTACAGGGGAATGATCACTTCCCTAGTCCTGCTGCCTACACTCTTCCTGACCCAAGTCAGGATGGCATTGGCTTTCCTCTCAGCTGTTGACCAACACCCACCGTCCCTTCTCTGCTGTGCAGCTCTCCATCCACTCTTCCTCAAGCCTGTAGCGTTGCATGGGGTTGTTCTCACTGAAGTGCAGGACCCGGCTGGCCTTGTTGAACCTTATATTGATCCTGCCTGACCAGATCTCTCTGCAGAGCCTTCCAAACCACAAGAAGATCAATTCTTCCTCACAGCTTGGTGTCATCTGCAAACTTGGTGAGGGTGCACTCAATCCCCTCATCCATATATACATATATATATATATATATAAAGACATAAAGACATTTTATACACTACCTTCAAAATAACACTTTTTTTTTTAATGATTATCATTGGAATTCCAAAGCACTTTACAAACATTCATTAGTGCATTATTAACAGCACTAATAATTCAGTGCTGCAGTGATCATTTCCTGAAAACAGAGAATACTTCAAATATCCCAGTTACTATGATGGATCTTGAGGATGCTCACTACTTAACAGAATTATATCCAACTGATTTATTTTATATGAAGAATTTTGAGGACTGGAAAAACAGTACAGAAATTCCCTGTATGCGCACAGAATATTTGTTAGATTTGATTCCTCTTAAGTTATTTTATTAGAATTTTACTGCTTTCAAACTTACCATTTCAAAACGTTTATTTGAAACCAGATTCCAAACAATAAGGATGTTTCCTCCACAGTTTTACACTGCTGTTCTAGAGACAATAAAAAAGGGACAATTCCAAAGATTGGATGTAGGGAGGAATGAAAAATATTGCACAATAGTCACAGACATCATGACTGATAGATCTGGTACGAATATAGAAGTATGCTCGATGAAATAAGCCTTCTTTGAACCTCTTTCAGGAGAGAGAGGAGAAGCCAAAGTGTATAGTTTCCTTGCATGGTATCTGACAACAATCCTGATTCAATCTGTCAAACAAAGTGTATTGCAGTCACTTTATTAGTGACCTTTGCAGTGAGTGACTTTGACAAAAGACCTCCCATACTGAAGAAAGTTTATTTTCCTTTAGTTCTTTTCTGTATCACATTTTGTACACCACACTTCTCCATTTAAGATTGCACGCACAGAATATTTTCCTCATTATCAGAAAGATATAGTTTATTCTATTTTTTTCCAATAAATGTATGTAGGCATCTCTGTTGCAGACTAAAGGAGGACAAGTTTGATAAGAGATGAATCCCCTTGTTTTCCAGATGATCTTCAGAGGGACTGGGGCGGCTGGACTCATCCCTTAATGGCGGGGGGCAAATAGCTGTGAGCCCAATTCTGTCCGTACCAGATTCATGAACGGTCTCTCAACTGCAGGTCCAGCCACATTCAAAACAACTAGTTTTTATTAGTATGATTTATTCAAATGTAACATTTACAAAGTAAGTTTTGGATGTCAGTATAGGATTTCTCTACTATAGCATAGGGTTTTTAGCTAATCTTAATGTACACATGTGCAGTAATCACTCAGCCAAGAAGATGAGAGAAGACTGTCAGCCTGGAGGAGTCTTCTCAGGTGGCGTCCTGACTCCGGGGAAGAGATTTCCACTACAGACCCACTGATTCCAAGGAGAACTTTGTTCAAAGTTGGAAAGTCATGGGTTATTTTTATACTCTAGTCAAATCAGGATGTGGTCAACATGTTCCTCTTTTGTGTGATGAGTGCTTGTGTTGCAAATGGTCACAGTTGGTGACCATTTTGTGGTTTGAAGGGCTGCAGCTGTCTCGCACAGTCATTGACAGGTATATCCTACTTAAGTGCACCTACCTGTACATTTTAACATTAGTGAATCGTCCTCACTTTAAACTAAAATTTACCTCTCATAGGAACCTAGATTCATTTTCACCCTTATCTTTGTGAATTACAGAATAATCAAAGCTCTGAAATATGAAAGTAAACTCATGCTGCTGACCATTTATATGATGAATTCTCTACTTTGCACCATGCTTTTAACCAATATACCTGCAGTTAGACACTGAAATTAAAGTACATATGTATTCTCTACAGATATTATTCTAGTTTTTAATTCTCTATATGTCCTACTTATAGGTACCTCCTTCATTAAAGCTGTTTACTGCTTTTACGACACATATGGATTAAGATACTACCCTGCTTGATCCTTACAACATGAAGGAACAAGTTGCTTGTGAAAATCTATCACCTTTTTCCAAGTCAAGGAATAACAATCACATAAATCTAACATATGTAACTCTGATGTTCATGGTCATTTACACACATCACTGCTTGCACTGCAGTCACTAGACTTCTTTATATAGGAAAAGACTTATAGTTGTGGATGCAAGTTGCTCAATCTGACATAAAAAAAAAGTGTATAATGTTTTATATACTCAGTTATATAATACAGATTCCTTTATTTGACTTCTTTAAAGAACACCCATTTTCTGAATTAGAGCTAAGCAACATAAAAAAAAAAAAGACTATTTAATTTATAAATACAGAGTTTTCTTTTACAGGACAGTTTGGTAGTGCATATTTACAGATTAAATGGGATTAAACCTCTTATGGGAGGTTTCTGAACGGCACCTCCTAATATAACAAGTGTATAATTACCTCTGCAGTAACTATACATCAAACAAGCCAGCAGCAAAGAATATAACATTCCTTCTCCATTATGAACTGAACGCACAATTCATTTCCCACATTTTTTTTTATATTGCTCCCTTTTTTTGACACTTTCGCTGCATGAGAAATCTCAAAAAAAAAAAAGAGGCAAAAAGCACTTGTTTTCATATTGGCTTCTACATACAGACTCTGTAAGGGGAAAAAAAAGAAAAATCAGATACCAAGGTTCTCTTAGATATAGCTGATATGTTATAAACAATGAAATATTGTATGTATACTACATTAAAATACTAATTCAGTAGTATTGCCATTTGAGAATGGCATCACCCAAGTGATTTTGTTGATATTTCAAGTTTTAACAAATTATGAAAAACTGTTTCAGTTTTCTGTCCTAAAGCTCCAAAAATCTTATGACTACATATGTGTACCTTTTTCAGAAGCATACTGCAGGGAAGTGTCCAAAAGAAATAATGATCTGATGTGTATGTAGTGGTCTTCATGCTCTTCCATAAAAACATTTAAAAATGAAGCAGCCCAGACACAAAATAGTAAGCCTACTTTCCTGCATACTTCATGAGTGAGACTTCATGAGTGAGTAAAAATCACTCAACAGGACATTGCTCTGCTCACAAGCCTTTATTCTTCTGAATTTTTTACTAGCTACCAGTGTTATTATCTTCTAGGTGTGCAGTCATGGACAGATACACTGGTGAATATTGGTAGCAGTTACTCACAGGGATACTAACATTGTTGTTCCCAGCATTTTGTTTTACTCCTTTCCCTATCTCACTCAGAAAGAAGTAGTCATAGGTATATATGACAAAAAACATCTCTTCCACTTCTGTGTTTTCAATCTTCTACCATCAGACTGACAGGATCCTGCAGCAGGTGGAGGGAGATTTCTCCTGCCTTTAGATATCATTTGGTCCTGCTCAAAGGAAAGAGACAATTAAAGATGTGGCAGGTAAAGAAGAGACTCAGTAGGAGACTGAGGCTTCATCTGGAGATGGAGACACTTCAGAAAAGAGCAGAGGAGAAGATCTGCAACCAAGCCTCTGAAGCTACAGAAAGAGGAACCACAGCAAATGGAAAGGGTTTGGAAAGCTTCCTAGAGACACTTTTCTGAATGAGACTAAGGTAGGAAACCAGGATTGTTCTGCAAGGACATAGTGTGCAGGATGGGAATCTTTTAGAAATCTTGTATTTCTTTTGTGATTTAGAATCGTCTGATCTAGTTTTGAACTTTCTATTTTAGTTTTCTCAAGAAGTATTACACTCTATATTGTAATCATTTTTTTTTTTTTGAAAGCTTTTTGGTCTTCTTAAGGTGACTCATTGTTAGAAGATGTTTTGGACAGATCAGCCTCAAAGCTGTGGTTGACATAACACCTGGTATGCCTACAAAGGCAGCAGTCCTGGAAGAGGCTAGCTTAGCATAAGAAGATTTCTTACTATATGACAAAATCAGTATTACTAAATGAAGAGATTGTGGTTCTTACTGTATGCCAAAGGCCTATTTCAACACAACATTGGGAGGAGTTTAAAAAACACAAAATCATGCCCTACTGCATCTTCCTGTTTATGCAAAGTAGAAGTGAATGCATGAGTTAGACAGATGGTCAGACCATAAATCTAGACAGAATATATGATATACTCATTCTTTCAGAACCTGGAAATATGTATGTCTGTTATTATTGCATATTCATTACTCTGAAAAGAGATCAAAGTTTTGACAGGAAGATGCAGTCTACTGATAAAGGAAAGAAAAGCTCCACAAAAACTAACAATGCAATGATATGTGTAGAGTGCTCCACAAGAGTTTTAAAGTATTTCTGATAATATAAACCTTCATTTACTAGGCATTACTTAGTGTACATCTATGTTTGTCAGACCTTTACAGTATTTAGAGAACTGAACTAAAATGAGTTAGGCCATTGTCAGCCAATAGATGGACACTTGCTACTGTAGATGAAACAGACTAAAATCTTTTGAGATCAATATAGGTCCTGAGACCCTGCATTAACATATGGCCACAAAAAGCCTGTGGTCTCCTACCAGTATAGGCAAAAGTCGTATTTACTGGGCTGCAAAAGGGGAAAAGAAACAAGAAAGGTTTCAACACACACATACGAAGCAAAAAGGACAAGGAAAATGTGGGTCTATTGTTAACCCAGTGGCAAAGGACATGGGAAAGGTTGAGGTACTCATTGCCTTGTTTACCTTACATTTTACTGGCAGGGTCTGTTCTCTTGCTGCTGTTGTTCCTGGAGCTAGTGTCAGAGTGTAAGGCAGTGAAGTACTACCCAGGATAGAGAAAGGTCAAGGTAAGGACCTTGTAAGCAATCAAGAAAGACAGTCCCACAGATATGTGGGACTGGATGTAGCCAAAGTTGTGGAGAGAGCTGACTAATGTATTTGCAAGACGAGTTCTATTATTGCTGAAAAAGTCTTGGTGATCTGGGAGATATCCCAAATACTTAGAAAAGATCCCACTGGAGGGAGTAGGATACTCTGGAGGACAGTACAACTTCTCTGAATATTCAGAGATTGGTAATTTTCAGCTGGAGAAACAGGCTTATCAGGAAACTCGTGAAGTTCAATGAAAGCAAATGCAAAATCCTTCAACTTGGAAGAAAAACACCCTTGCACTGATGGAGGCCAACAAGATAATGGGGTACATCAGCAGACACAGAGCTAGTAGAATGAAGGAAGTGAATAATTTCCCCCACATAGCACTTACTGGACCACCTCTTGACTGCTATTTCTAGTTTGGGCTACTCACTATAAAGGAAATCACTGACAAACTGGATCAAGTTTGTCATGCAATCTATTCATGCAAGAACCTGATGGCAAGAAGCCCTCCTGCCATTACAGAGTCAGCTGAGGATTCTACGGCCAGTAAATGGAAAGTACTGCTTGTAGACTTTACAGAGACTAAAAATGCTGTTCAAGGTTATGCAGAAAGTCAGTCTGAGGATTAAACATGTTCTTAAATTAGCAGAATTTGATGTTTTTAAAGAGTAAATTGAGGTCATTAGATACACTAGATACTCAACCAGATCCTTATCTGTGGATCTCAACCAGATTTTATTCTGTGAATCCTTGACCGTATAATGAGATTCTCTATGCCTTGCAATGCACACGTTCAATGATTTACCTAGATGTGTATATGTCAAACCATGGCATAGTCTATCATTTAAACTCAAATTACGTGCTCTCCTCATCTATGAAAGTAAGAAAGACATGAGTTAAAGCTATATGTTTATATATATATATAGTGTTTATAATATATCATCCTAAACTAATGGTATCTTTATTTCTGGTATCTTACATCTGTTAAAGTTATTACATACTTGTAGGCTAGGGTTTTAAAAGGTTTATATCAACATATGTTCATTCCAACTCAGATGACTTATCAAATGAAGGTCTGCCCTGTTGCCTTTCCTGTGTGAGACATATAGTGAGGGATAGACAGAAGGATAGATAGAGATGTCTATGTATGTGTGTGGGCATGTGTATGTACACGGGTACATGCACATGCATTTACAAAACTCCAAGTACTTTATACAATGTTGCACACTGTAGCTTAAATCACATATAATGATATGTGGTTTGACACAAATCTGTGGGAATGCAAAATAATCTAAATAGCTTATTTATGGCTTTCCAAAAGAGTCATGCATGCATACCCCAGAAGTTAATAAATATATCACAATGAAAATACGATAATCTATCATTTCTGTCATTCAAACATGAAAAATTAAAAACAGGTTTTTTTTTATCTGTACTAGTTAGAAATTTTTCTGAACTTTAAGCTGAGTAAAATTTGAGTGAGGTCATGTAGATTTATTTCTGGAAATGCTGAAATGCCGAAAGCATTTGATGGTGGATATTGGATTATTATTCTGCTTTTACTTTCAAAGCAAGAGCTAGAAATATATATATCTTGCAGGGGTTTTTTTTTCAGTTTGTTACCAGCAGCCTTCATGTAGCTTCTTTTATAATTAGGACAGTAGTACAGATACGAAAGAAAATTAAATAAGAAATATAGCCACACTTGACATGCTTCCGAAGAAAGACCAGCTTCATTATTATAGTTATAGATTCAGCACTGAAGATACAAATAGATTTGCCAGGACCAAAACATTTCAAAAGCAGTGTTAATTCATGTGTTATTGACATAAAATGATATTGTGTCTTCTCTTTGTACATCTAAGTTCAATTAAATTGGTTGGTTGCTGATGTATTGTTTTGTCATGAACTACCATTTCATTCCATAGGTTCTTCGTGCTCTGAGTAATAATTCTCTTTATGTTTTTTTTTTCTTAGCTTGAAACACACACAAAGTTATTTTAAGTGATGCTTGGATAGGAAGCATATATCCCATAGGAATTACTGTTTATTTGTTCTTCTCAATTTTCCTTGCCTTACTCTAAGATAATATAAAGTTATTATCAAATAGCACTTGACTATTTTTAGGGCATTTGCCTCCTCCTGAACAGAGGAAGAATAAAGAGCTGAAAAGAAAGCCACAGAGAAATTCAGAAGGGACCCTCTAGGGAGGACAGTGCCTAGAAAGGACTCTCAATCTAGCTTCTGTGAGCTTAAGTCTTTCAGTAACACAAAAGATGGACAGAGTTATTAACTGACTGAGGATGTCTGAGACTTAACAAACACCATATCAAGAAAAAAAATAAAAAAGAAGAAACACCCTTACATCAAAGCAGACTTCTGAAAAACACCTGCATACACATTAAGGAACGCAGAAAAAGTGAAGCGTTCTAGGAAAGCTTTTGACACCAATTTGAAATAAGACTCTTCAACCTTTTCTATTCTTGGAAATTTACTATGTAATAACAGATGTCAGGATTCAGAATCAGGGCTCCAGCCCCATATAGCCATAACAACTGATTTAAGGACATTTTGCATTCTATATTAGCTCACATTTTTCCAAATGGTTAGATCATATATGCAACAAAAAGCTATGGTATCTGTTGATCTGCTGTAGCTGAGCTAGCAAGGACTAGCTCTGAAATATTTCAGAGGTTTTCAAGATAACTTCAATTCCTACTGACTTTCAGATAGCCAGGTTTTCAGGCTGCGTGTTTCATAAACATGTGACAAATAGTTACAATAGTACATTGGCTATGTTGGGTACATCAGGCCTACACACACTGGAAAAAGAAAAATATACCAAATTTTCTAGTTTTCTATTACTTCTGGTTGAAATGTTGCTATCCCATCTCTGTAAACTGCCTGAGTTAGCAAGAAGGAAAGTCTGGAAAGTATGCCTTGTGGCTTTTAGATCACAGATTCACAGGATAGTTTGGGTTGGAAGGTACCTCTGGAGATCGTCTGGTCCAACACCCTTGCTCAAGCAGGGTCACCTACAGCAGGGTGCACAGAACTGTATTCGGTCAGCTTTTGAGTATGTCCAAGGATGGAGACTATACCTTCTGGAGTCTGTACCTCACTCATAATGTAGGAGTGTTTCTTTGTGTTCCTGTTGCATCTCGCAAAAGAACGGAC
>VWPW01011396.1:0-19712 GCA_013389825.1 Crypturellus undulatus
TTTGTATGCATGAGGAATGATATAAACAATATAAACAGTGATGCTGGGGAAAAAAAAAGTGTGCTTGCTCTAGGAGGAATATTCCACACACTTGCATGTCCAAGAGCAAGAAGATAACAGGCAATTTTTTTGAGTTTCATTGAATATTTGGGGTTCTTGTGTTGAACTCTCAGTAGAAAGCTCTCCATTATCGTCAGGAGTTGTTGGATCACATGCATAATTATTTCCAAGGCAAAATGGAGAAAAATGAGCTTTGAAAAAGGTTTTCTTTGGTTTACACAGAATGGCAGAGCATGGGGAACAGGAACAAGTTGGCCAAAGAGCATCAGGATGATCTAGAAGGACATGGCAAACACATCAGATCCATGGATGGAGCTAACTTGGGGATCAGTGGAAGACTCGCCTGAAGATAAAGGCCATGGGAAGGAGAATGTATCCCGAAATTAGCCATAAAAGAGCATTTCTCGTGTTGTTTTCCTTGGCAGCCTTTCTAAGAGCAACCTGGGTTTGGAATCAGAGCTTATAGAAAGTACAACACTCTGCAGTGAAATGGCTTTCCATGATTTAAACTGTTTGGGTTTATTGAGTTACGCCAACTGAACCTCAGTTCTGAAACAACCATGACTTGGGTTTAGGATGCATTTAGGTTTTATCAATCCATAAGCAGTTGGTGGAGAGAGACATAAATACACAAATTGGATCTGCCTAAACAATAGTGAAACAGCTATTCATAGGCTTCATCTTTTTACTTTTATAAAATTCCTTTTTTTGAAATGAATTTGTTGCATGACAAATCAAAACCTTGTCTTAATCAACAAATATTCCTAGAAAGATAATGTGGAGGAGCAAAAATGCAGAAAGTATTTAGAGTTCCTTGGAGCTTCACTCTCATGAAATATCTTGTGCAGCAGGGGAATGCCAAATCCAACAGAATGGAGAACATTTATTTGACCATGTTTGGAAAATCTCAGTATTTTTTAGTGCTATATTTGAATTCAGAGTTGAAAGAACTCAGAAATGGCACATTAGAGGCTAATGTAGCTTCTAGCAGGATCCTGCAATTTGTGATTATCTGCAAAATTTGATAACCAAGTTCAAATCAATCTTCAACATATAAAAAAAATTGTATAAAGTGCTTGAGAAGCCCAGCTAAAACCCTGGATGCATTTGCCAACACCAAGAGCTTTGGAAAGTCGGTTCTGGATCTCAGTTTTTCGACATGGACCGGTCCTCTGCAGACACTGGAATGCAAAATAGTGCTTGAATGCAGTCAGCATTCAGGTACTCTATTATATGCAACTGAAAGAGCATTGATAAATATGTGTGATTAGTAATAACACTGAATACGAAGACACAATATCAAGATTTTAATGTAATACCATGAAAGAGTAGATACGACTCTCAAAGGGATAATTGTGATGAGGGAAATAAAGGGTTTAAAAATTGTGTAGCACTGATTTATTATGGTTATTTTGTTCGTTTTACTGAAGTCTGATATTTTCTCAATTTCTTCTGGTTTTGTATACACAGAATGAAGTACATTATTAACTGCTGCACTGCCCAACTAATTATGCTTATTTTTGGCAGTATATTGCACTTTAATTAAGGACTGTTTGCATTTTCAGAGCATGCAGATGCCAAAAGTTTGCCTTTTTAATTAAAAGTAAAAAGCAAACTAAGCTGTTCTGTGAGGAATATGAATGAAGCTCTAATGAACAAGGAAGGAGAGAAAGAAGTTCAGACCCGGTGAACTTTAATGTCAATGGTGCAAAATGCAACTAATTCTACAACAATTGGTTGTTTGCCATGTACAAGTATCAGCAACGTTATTTGCCAAATAGACTGACAAGATAAACCGATCTCTATTCTCGTTCGCTGTAATCCCTAAAATTGTGTGTTTCAGCGAGACACAAAGCAAGGCAGCACCTTTATGATGTAAATCAGCAAGGGATAATTTAAATGAGCTCTTTGCACAAATGAGAAATGGAATTGCTGCTGGGTATTCGCTGGAAGCAAACAGTCCTCCCAAGGTGATTAGATGTTCTCAAAAATATATTTAATGCACGGCCATAAAGCTGTGTTTGGTGCTCTTTGTGGTTTAGGAAAAGGTTTGTACATTGCATTGGATTTTTGGCACTAACTCTGTCATATGGCACCTGTGCTGGCTCCAATGCGTCTCTAGAAGGATGAGGATCATTGGAAAAATCCAGTGGAAAAACCTGGAATAATTAAAACCAAAACCATCTATTTGGACTTGGCCAAACTTTGGCTTATTCAGTGTGCTGAATGGCTCAGGGAAGAAGCCATTTAATGCAGATTTTTTTTGGAAAATTAAATAAATAAATGAGAAAAAAGATCAAGCCAGCACAAAGTAACTGTTGCCTGTTATTGCAATATGTCTTATGCGCAGGAAATGTCAGCAAACTTGCAGGAGAGCTGCACTTACAGGCCTTGCTGTTGCTCGGTGAATGTATTCACAGCTCCCAGTAACACCTCAGAGCAGGTTATTCTCAGTTATCTTTTTTGGCTTCGGTCAGCAACGCCTCGGAGAAACCGTCAGTGACGGAATGGCATCAAGTCCGCAAAATACAATGAGAAAAATAGGGATTTTGCAAGGAAGAGTTGACTGGTTGTGCAAATGCTAAGTATTTGTCTGTGTGTTCGCTTGCATTTCCAGAGGTATCTTTTCAAGCAAAGGTCTCAGAGCAGTCACAAGAATGCAGATTTCTGGGGTGTTTGTAACTCATTTTTGCTTTTCAGAACCATTTTCCAAAAATTTGGAATGCAATGGGGAAAAAATATAATGATCCATCATTTCACGTGTTGGTTTGGGAAATGCTCTTGACATCAAGAAACACCCAGCGGCTGCCTGGGGAAGCAGGAGGTCCCTTAGTTTATTCGTAACCAGATTCCTGTGGACTCCCTATTCATAGTATGTGCCTGAATTCCTGTTTTTTATCGTTTTCTACCTCCACTTCTGGCATTAGCAACCCGTTATGTCCTGCAACGTCTTGCATCAGGGCTCTGCTCTGCCTCCAGGTAATGAGATCATCCAACTCCAGAGGCTGAAGACTGGTAGAAAACAACCTATATCGACTCTAAAGAGAGGTGCATGCGACATGCAGTAAAAATGCCATCAATTTATAAGGATGGTAGCTTTAACTTTTGGCTCTGGCCAGCTGTGGCCAGAATGGATGTCTACAATGTCCCAGGAGACACATAAATCACAGTCAGGTTCAGTCCTAGGTTTAAGTGGAAAACTGAGGATGGTGGGACAGAAAAAATGGTCTGTGGACACGGCTATAAATGGGAGGAATGAGGATCTTCCCTGGAAAATCACTGTCCAGCAGTAGACTGAGTAGATGTACATGCAGAAACATGGGGCAGGAGATACATTTTGAATCAAAATTAGAGTTTTGGGCTACATCAGGAGACAGCAGTGTCCTTTATGTTCCTGAGAGGATTCTCCTCAGATTTTCCTCCTCTCCACATGGGAGACCAAGTAGGGTTTTTGCATTAACCATCAAGAGGTAAAGGCCAGGCAGACAAAAGGCAGATGGCAAATTTCACATGAACAGCCCAGCTGAGCTTTCTGCAACATTCGTAATTCATATGAAAGAATTACGACAAAATATTCCAACTAAAATAATCCTTAAATTAGTGATTTTTTGGTGTTTGACCATTTACTTCCCTAGTTAAGGCAAAGATGAGAAGGATATATCGATTTATAAAGAGGCAAGTTTTGAAACGATGCTTTTGGCAGCATTTCAGACCAAAACCAGCTGCCCATATGTGTAAACTTATCTGACCATTGCTTCATGGCATCAAAACCAATCTCCAAAGTTGTGTTACTGTTTACTAAAAAAGGATACAGGACAGCAGGCATGTTAGATTTATTGTCATCTTCCAAAGTCAGGAAACAATAGGTTAAAAATAAGTTATATGGGATAATTAATCTTTATTAAGTGTGAAGGGGTGAAATTATGTGTAATATAGTAATATATATGTGTGCCCAGGAAGTTCCACATGAATATGAGGAAAAAATCCACTGGGTACATGAGGGTGCCACTGGGTACATGGTGGTGGGCAACCTGCTCTAGGTGATCTTGCTTGAGCAGAGAGGCATTAATTACCAATCAGCCCTTAATTATATATATTGGGTATCTTCCCCCAACACAAACCCTGCCTGCAATGTCTCTGCTGCTTGTATTTAGCAAAAGCCAAGTACAAACACCGAAGCATTTGCAAATGTTTTCTGTGTTGAATCCCTAAACACTCAGTCCAACACCTTTTGCAGGTCTGGGAAGTTCAGAATATTGTGGATATAGACAGAAATGAAATAAATAAATAAATAAAGTGTCCATATAGTGAAGATGAAAGATCTCTGTTAAAATCACAAGCAAATCGTGAAAATTTTATTGTACAGCTTTTGTGACCTACATTGATACATCAGATGTGTCCACATAAATGATTGTAAAAGCATTTTCTGAATTAAGGAGTTATTTAAGCAAACATAGAAATGTTATCAAGCAATCTATGTGGCCAATTGCTTGGCACTTACATTGATATATAGATTATGAATACAGCGAGTAGCTGCATCTGGGAATAGTCCACAGCAGGCAAATTGCCAGAATTTTGCTTTCGCATATGAGTATGGTAATTCTGAATGATAGAAAATAATTTGTGAAACACAAATAAATGGCAGAAGGAAGCAGAGCCTTAATTCTTTGAAAAAAATGTTGATTGTAAAACATTCTGCCATTAAGAAAGGAGAACAGAGCTCAGTCCTCAGCAGCAGAGTAAACCAATGGTCTGCAGGAATGAACCTGCATGGGAGCTGATCTCTTGGCCCAAGGGCAGCTTTAGTCTGAGCTGTAGGTCAATATTCTTCTGTATAGGGAGCGGTGACAGTTGTTGAAGAGGAAAATAGCAGAATAAGCTAAAATTAGTGGTGCAAAGGCAAAGTCTATGCAGATGAGCAGGTTTCTGGGATGTGCATAGCAAAACATGTGGACATGAGAGCCATCTGTAACGAGGAGCTGTGTTTCGAGGCTTGGTCGTCTAAAAAGCTATAAAAATTTATTTCATTTTAGGAAAGATGAACTATGCACCATTAAAATTGGAAAAATTCCTTTTATTTTTCATTCCAACTATTTACTCACCCCAAATTGCATTGCAAAGATTGCCAGGGACTGTGGGGATTAAGGTCCAGGCTTTCTCCAATGTTGTTCCTTAGGTTATCTTGGAAAAAGTCCTTCATTTGCCCATTGATGATGGGGACAGTGGCAATTCCCTCAGGAGGAGTTTGTGAATGTGACTGCAATCGAGTGTACTTGGAGATGAGGAGCAAAGAGGGATCTTTTAGCAATGCCTTCCCAGAAGAGCTGGAACACACAATTCTAGATGTAAATTTTGGGGATCTTTTCCATATCATTCCGGTATTCCACAGTGCTGAGTGCCACCAATAGCTCTTGCGTCTATTCCGGGCAATGAATTCTTGTGTGAGAGGTACCGTATATCACATCTAGTTATTTTTCCAGCGTTTTTAGGTGGTTCAGCAGATTTCCAGATTTATCATCTTCATAACGCTCTTATATTACTTTCCAAAGCTACAAAACCAATAGCAACATTTGATGGCCGTGAAATCATATTTATGGGACCCATTAAAACCAGTGTATTGGTAGTTACGTCTGGAACCTGGCATAGGAGATGGAAGGATATTAGAGACGTCCCTGCAGAGCAACATATGTGGGCTCATGTCCATAGCATCAGGAGGGACCTTTGTCCCCAGCTGTCACATTTCAGCCCTCCCAGCAGATCTGATCTGGAATACTTGTTCAGGATCCTAGGGAATATATGCAAGGATGCAGGGAATCTTCCCTGGAAAACGGCATTTCCCAGGAAGTGTTTTAGGTATTGGCATGTCTATGGTAAGCTGGGTCATGAATACTCCGGGATCTTTGCAGTGGTGTTTTTACAGAATCGCAGAAGAACGTTTATCCCTCCTAGAGCTTCTGTTTTAGGGACTCTTGAGTCAATTAGAGTTCTGTTAGCCCTAAGGAAATGGTTTGGTACCTTGTTTTATTTGCTGTGAGTCGGGCTATCCGTAGAATTTAAGCTTACTGATTGCAGATTTGCCTTCAGCCATGACCTATTAATCCCTCTTAGGACAGACCCCTGCATGTAGAAAACCTTGGAAAGCTGCAGGATGCCTTAGTGTGACAAAACCTACAAATCAGAATGGTGAACGGGAACAATTCTGGGAAACCACTTTATCCAAGAACTCTTTGCTGTAAAGAAAGTGCAGAGTAAGGAGATCCCTGGCTCGCAGCACGTCCCCTCCTGAAGGCTCCCGCTCTCCTGGACAGCGCACCGACCCGATTCCTCCTTGCACTTTGCGAGGAGCAGCAGCAGGGAGGTGGTTCTGCTTCGTTTTAATCACTGCTCTTCGTGCTCTCATCCCCACTCTCGTAGCCGGGTGCTGCGGGTTTGCTAAACCAGCCGGCCCTGGGCAGCAATTTACTGAGCTATTAGCTCAGCTTTGGTTGCAAACATCGTTCTTGTTTTCCTGGGACCAAGTCAGAAGAGGCTCTAAAGGCTCCTGCCGAGCGGTTTTAGTGCTACCAGATAAAATATCCTTCCCCAGACACAGGGCTAAAGCTACTTCTGGTGAGAATGTGTCTCTTCCTTTGGCCAAGCCAATGCTCTTACTGTATAGGTTGCCTGGGGCTTCTTGGACCTAACTGCAACACCAAGTTGCCTTGAGTTTTTGGAGAGAATTAGCTGTGTAAAAGCAAAAACTATTGAGTATGGAGCACCCTGAAACTTTCCAAACTCTGTATTTTCACACGCATCGACCTGTGGTTAGAGCAGCCCCTTACAGCAGGACCAGGAACGGATTTATGCAGAGCTTTGTCCACCCGAGGCACACGTGAAATGTTGAAAATCAAATAGGATCAGTCCTATTGAGCGGATTCTCTGCTCATCCATGACTAGGCACTTCATTAATTAGGCAGAGGTGAATTAATGACACTCGGCTCCTCTTCTTTCCGAGGCGTTTCCTCCCCAAAGTTCTGTTTGAAGTGGGTATTTTCTTGATATATTCACACAGGCCTCCGGCATGAATCCTTCTAGAGCACGTTCAAAGGTATTAGCCATACGTTTGCTTTCCCCTTAGCTGTCTGTTGCGGATTCCCTTACATTGCTAAATGCTTTTAGTTTATTTTGCTTGCTTTTTTTGCTGCATCTCATGTTTTTGTTCCCCAACAATAACGTGGGTTCAAAACCCAGACTCCTGCCTTGACCTGTGTTGAGTGAAGCATCAACTTTTGCCTTAACTCTTCAATTATTAATTATGATGCTGTTACATTGAGTCAGGCCCTTCATACAATGACTCGACAAGAAATACCCATATGGTTCTAGCTTAAAGAGCAGCTCAAGCCTAGCTGGCAGTATCACCCATCCATACATTAAAGCTGAAGAGTTGGCAGCCCTTATTACTATATATGTGCCTCCAAGCTCAATTTAAGCACCAAAACTCACCCATTTTATGATGCTGCATATTGTCTCCACTAAAATCTCATTATATCTTTGTAGTTACCTCATCCTGCTGCAGAATAATGTGTGCTGTTAATGACACAGCAATGGTAATAAAATGCCTCTATGATGATTTAAAGCAAAAACAATTCCCCCCTCCCCCAAAGGCTTCAAACTAGCACTTACTTTTATGATGGACTACTCATTTACTTATTAAACATTTATTGTTTTCTCAATAAAAGCAATCTTAGATGTATTCAATTATTAATATAAATAAGGCACAAAATGGGAAACAGCAGCAATCTCATTTTCTTTTTTGCATTAATCTTCTTCTTTATTCAACCATCACAAGAAGGGATAAAAAAAAATCAGACTGACTGAAAAGCAAACAGAGTTTGCATGAGAAGAGCAAAATTCACAGTTGTGTCTCCAGATATGCCAGAACCACCCAGCAAGGACTGCAGAGGAGGAAGGCACAATAGGTCTGAGGTAGTTCTTCATATATTTATATGTATGCAGATACACCCACATATATTTATGTTCATATACACCGCACATATGTATACATATATCTACATGCTCATGCACACACATACATACACAGAAATTGCAATGTCTGGATGTTAACACAGCAGGTGATGTGGCTTTAGGTTATTATCTCTTGCACAGGGCTTGGATATTTACTGAATCCTGTATAAATCCCTTTGGATAACAACTTCTGGGCTCATAGCAAGAATTTAGGGGTACCTATCCTCAAATTGCAACAGCTTAACATGTTTCCAGCCATCAGCTAAATGCTGTACTTGTGTTCAGGCATGGTAAACAGGGGTATATCAGCTTAGTGCAACCATATTTTATTTCAAAATGGCTAGGATAAAATTATTTTGCATTCAAGTGGTAAAGGTACTTTATTTATCATGCTCTCTCCTCATTCTCCCTCCCATTTTGCAAATGTCTCTTCGATAGGAAGATATTTTCAGGTCAAGAAGAGAAGAACCTCTTCCACCTCCAGTATTTCCGAAGTGCTGAAGCTGAGAAGCAGCACTGCAATACGAGAAGTAAGGGAGAACAAGAGGTCATGGACTATTTATTCTAGGAACCTCGATGACAGACCATATTGTCACCGCATGCAAATCTCCAAATTAAATAAAAACTTGTCTTTGTGTTGGCAACAGCAGCATGAAATCAGGCACCCATACAAACCCAGTTACTTGCGCTGCCCTATGAATCTTGTGACCTTATGTTGATTTGCTTATGAGGCACAAAAAGTCAAATATTCAGTTGATTGATCTTGTGTACGAAGTGGTGGAAAGAAGAACAGATCTGCTCAAAGCTGGGAACCATGAATCTCTCAGAGTTTTTTTCTCTCTTTTTCATAGGAAAGTGCCGTACTTGCTGCTTCTTGCAGTTCCTGCAAGAATCCAAGTACCAGATGTCCATCCAATAAATGCTCAGTGTGCCCGTGTGTGAACATATTCCTAATGTTGCAAAGAGTAAAGTACTTGAATGCACTGGGAAAAATGATCATTTATGTAAATTCAAGTGCTACCCGTGCAATTTTTCTTTCCTATTTTCTCTGGCATGGCAGGAGAATTCCTTTTAAAATAAATACGCCATGATGTATGCTTGTTTTTCTGATCCACATTTGCACATCTCAGAAGCTTCCAAGACACTTCTCACCGTCAGTCCTGATGGATTGCCTCAGCTTTTCAGCCGCATTACTGCAGATGCAAGAAACTTTGAATTTTGGCTCTGGCTAGCCTGTGCTCACAACTAGATCTCAACTGAAATCATGGCATATGTTTTCCCTTGCCTTTTTAGGGTAAGAGTCCAGATAAATGAGCACAAGAACAGTAGATCCCAGGGATCTCCTTCCCTTGCAATGCAGAGAGTGAAAGATATTTCTGGAAAGGTGTTTCCAGCTGTATGAAACTGGAAACCTTGCTCTTGAAAGTGACTCTCAAGAGTTGCTGCCTGGCCCCAGATAAATAAATAATCTGATAAATAAACTCTGATGCATAAAACAAGAGAAACGGTAACAAGCACTGTTATCAGCACAGGTTTGAATGGGAATGGGGGGAGAGAAATGGTCACATTTTCCATTGGTAAAACCATAGCAGAGGTCTTCTAGGATGGGATTAAATTAGGAGTAGGGATCAACTAGAGGGGAGGTGGTTTAGCTCCATCACGTGCTTTGCGGGAAGGAAGGTTGGAGAAGGAATCCAAGACCCAGCGCAGGGCTGAGCTTGGCCATGTCACTAGTCCCCAAGGAGCAGGATTAGTGTCACCTCCCTTGCTTGGTCTGTGGTGTCTGGTCTAAACTTATTGCCTGGATTTCCTCAATGGAGTCACTGTCTGTTTCCATGGATTTTTTTTCCAATGAGCTCAGTTAAAACATTCATGAAACATGCCTGCACCAAACATATGAGCAAAGCCCAATCAGTGCTCATTTAATGAAGGATATACAGGGAGAATCTTGATTTCCTTCTGTATTCACCTAGCCTTATACAAAGCATAAACCCCTGAACTCAATGCAAGAACTCTCTTAATGGAAAGGAATAGCAAAATACTGCAGGGTGAAATAACTATCATGCTTGTCTTCTCCTTAGGGGAAAGCTTCAGCAGGAAAAAAGAAAGCTCTTACAATTAATTGATTGATTGTGCGTTTTTTTCTCTTACAATGTTCTGTAGACCGGTAATAAATAGCTTAAATGAGCATAAAAATAATAAATGCCATTTTGTTTTATGTAAGCATTTTTACAGATATGTAGAGTAGAAACAACTCTCAAATCCATGTAAACCTCTTCCATGCAGATAGAGCTGTCTGCACGCAGGAGAATCCCCTGTCAATGATATGTGATGGGAGCAGCAGTAAGTTCAGGGTGGAAGCAATGACTTTAAACACTATTTCGTCTTTAAAACAGCTGGGAAAATGACTAGAAAGAGCAGCATGGTCCTGCACAGAGCCCAGCATTCACAGACTGCACCAAGTACAGCTCCTGGACACAGGACTACGTCCAAAAAGGGCAATTATGGAATTAGCCAAGTCCATGGAAAAAAGCACTCCCGTGTGCTCCTGCTTGCTTGCTCTGCTAATGACCCTCTGATGAAATGCAAGCAGCGTGTGCTGGGTGATGGCAATCACGCTACTGCTTTGTCACACCTGAGAATCTCCTTTTAATCATTTATTTTAGTCTTTTAATCATTTATTCTTTTCCAGTAATGCATTCAGATTTGTATGGCGGACCATCACCATTCTTATTTTGCTGCGATTTTATCAGCATTCGTGCATCACCCTATCACCTGTGTTGACAAGTGCATATGCAAGTGGAGCAAAAAGAAAGAAGCTAAAGGAATGGAAAAGATAAAAATCTGCTGAAGTCAAATTGAGTTTTCATATTAGAATCAGCCTGATCAGGTGAATCATCTAACAGTGGAAAAAATCTGGTGGAATGAAGAGGACAGCTTCGGCTCTGCATGCCCACTTTTTTTTTTCAGAATTTAAAAAAGAAAATCAGATATTAATGCAAGCTACCTTGACAGGGGAAGAAGTGATGCATACCACCACTACCTGGATGCAGTTTGCTATGGCATTATATGCCCAAAGGTTCCTAATTCTCTATAAATGGATGTAGTGTCATGATGAATACACCTAATTGTGCCTGTAAGGTAAAGAATATCCTGAATTTCAAATGAATGCTTTCAGATACAGAGATAGGCAAAAGGAAGCAAATCATCTGAAAAGGGAAGTAAACAATTCTGTTATGAACAGCTATGTTTGCTACTGTTTAACATATTTTTTATTTTTGGGGGGTTTAATGGTATTGGACTGTGAGAAGGCAATCAGATCAGGGGATGGCAATGCAAAATGGATTGCCTGGGAAATTTGAGCCATTCCCAGATAATCCATTCCTTGAAACGATGGAAGAACCTGTCTAGGAAGGCTGGCAAAGGACCTGTTTTAGACTTGTCTCAAGAAAATTTAATATCTAAACAGGTGGGAATATTTTGCATTATCCAAGAACGCAGAGTATTACTCATTTAGAACACGCTCCATACTGCGTATGCACCATCTTCATCACCTGAATTTCTGTTGGCAAAAGATGATTTATTAAATATTAATGGAAGGAATTCTGTTTATTTTTTAATCATTGGTCATAGCCTTGGAGTTGAGCATGTTCTGAAGCACTGGTGAGATTCCTGTAAGAACCGTGCATCTCCCTACCAGATTGCCGGGATCAGCTGGATTGCTCTTTCCAAACATACCAGGACACTTGAGAGGTTTGAAGATACAGCACGTACTGAATGGATATGAATGATATATTCCCTGGAGCGAGGATTCTCCACAGGGTGCAACATTCTGACCAAGCAAAAATTGCATAAAGCTTTTCTGTTGTTTTCTTATGTCCGAATTTGCTGCTTTCCTTTCCTTGCAGGAACCCCCTATTTCTGAAGCTGTTATCTAACCGCTGATTGCTGGCTCACGCTGAGCTATGGAAAGATTAAAGCAGCCTGGATTCTCTGGACAAAGAACAACTTCAGCAAAAAAACATGCAAGTCATGAAGCTTGCATAAAATTGAAGCAAAAGAAGGGAAGATTTTGCAATCGATATTTTTAAGCATTATTTGGAGCAAGATACTAACCTATTTCAATGAAACAGCAAGACTGAAGACATCTAATTATGTGGACCTGTATGTTCTTGTTAAGACCATCATCAAGGCTTTCAAGGCACATGTACAAGATTTGGTGTAACAGAATTGAAAGCAAAGCCTACAGACTGAAGAGGCAAAGGAAGGAAAGCAGGAAACCATGGAATATTTGTTTAATGAGTTGTCAAGGAATTGCTAGGGAAGCCTTTCTTCAAGGATATTGGAGTTCTGGAGCCCAAATATAGCCCGTTATTGACTGACTNACCTATTTCCATAAAATAGAAATACTGAAGACGTTTGATGATGTGAACCTGCATGTTCTTGTTAACCGTCTTGTTAATCATCTTGTTAACCATCATCAAGGCTTTCAAGGCACACGTACAAGATTTGGTGTAACAGAATTGAAAGCAAAGCCTACAGACTGAAGAGGCAAAGGAAGGAAAGCAGGAAACCATGGAATATTTGTTTAAGGAGTTGTCAAGGAATTGCTAGGGAAGCCTTTCTTCAAGGATATTGGAGTTCTGGAGCCCAAATATAGCCCGTTATTGACTGACTGGTAGCCCTGCAAGGCAGACT
This sequence comes from Crypturellus undulatus, assembly GCA_013389825.1. NCBI lineage: Eukaryota > Metazoa > Chordata > Aves > Tinamiformes > Tinamidae > Crypturellus > Crypturellus undulatus. Next base: position 12,763 of record VWPW01011396.1, read on the forward strand.
TGAAACATCTAACAACGCATTAAAACTGCTGCAAAGCTGAGGGATACAAATGTGGGGAAGCAACAAAGGAGTGTGGAAAGTTTCTTTATCAGAGCAGAGAGAAAGTGTATTGCAATTAGTTCAACACACTCCATCTCGGCAACAAAAGAATCAATGTCCTGCTCCAGCTTTCATTTAGAAAAACAGACAAGACAGATCGCCCTTTCCTGAATATCAATGTGGTTTTACAGTTCTTATTATCTATGACAGTCTGCAGCAGCATAGTGTTTTTTGAAGAACTGATTCGAGATGAGCAATGCAGTCTTATGCTACCCAGTGATGCTGAATGGCCACTGACTGGTATTGAATTCAATTTTTAAAGACAATTCCATTTTTCAGAGCTTCTCCATGATCTCCTTGACCAAAAAGTTAGAAAAAAATTCTCTTCATTTTAAGAAAAAATAAATTTTTTCAAAGGCTTAATGCTTTTGCTGATATAAAGTCTGAAGTAGAACCATAATGGTTTTAATTTGTGCAAGGTAGTCTATTTTTCATAATTTCAGGGGAAAGATTCTGGAAGAGGGCAGATATATGTGGGATGTAAATCCTATCATCGCCTCAGATAGTTTGCTAAGAACCCTATCATTGCACTGTTTAGTAGATATAAATATACACTAACTCACTAAGTTTGTCTTCATGAAGATGTGGTAAACAATATCCTTTTTTCTCTCTTATTGCAGTGTGTGTGTAATACAGAAGAACACAGCACACATGGAAACACTCCTCATTGGGAATATTTCCTTGGTAAACAGCAGTATCAAACTTCCCAAGAAGTTTTTTCCAGTCGATGATGTGGTCTCTTACTGTAATGATTCTAGCAGCTGTCAAAATCAGATATAAAAGGGCTTTAAAGCACCTTTTTAAAGACTGAAAAGCATTTTCATAGATTTAAGAGTCCTTCAAACCCAATTATCGAATCAAAATGCAGTTGCAGACACTCTAACATCTCTTCAGAAGTATAAAAACACCCATGTATAACTAATCACTCATCAACTTGCATAGTCAACTGTTCCCAGCGTGTGCTTTATGGCAGAACGTATAAATTAAAAATGAAATGTGGTTCTTAGTATTCACCTATAGCCATCAAGGAGGCTATAATGCTCTCCAGCTGCAGAAAGCATGGGAAAAAGCCCAGATCCCACGGGACACACAGGATATTTTCAATGGATGAGACTGAAGTGACCTGTGTGCTGCAGAGTAGCATGAAGGTTGCACCTTCCTGTCCCTGTCCCTGTCCCTGTCCCTGCCACTGCCTTAGACCCCTGTCCACACACGGAGGAATCTATCATTGCTGCCAAAGCAGAGCACTGATTTTAAAACCCTATTTTTAAAGAATGGCTGAAGAAATCCTCTGTAAATGTGTTCTTAGCTTATCTGGAATTTTGCTTTCATGTGATTGATTCTTTTAATGCACTTGTATATATGTGCAAATATATGTGTGCCACTTTTTAAGTTCATATATATACCAATATATATGAATTTAGGTAACAGAATGATGCTATGATTTTCAGCCTTACCAGTACATATTAATAAAACTCTGTTTGAAGCAGGAGTCTCAGCTCGGGGGTCCAGACAAGTCCCACTTCGTAGACAGGGAAGCCTGGTACTAAACTAGAATAAAAGAGAATAAATCATAGAATCATTATCTCATTAATCAGTAAGTTGCAGCTCAGCCCGTCTCACTGCTGTGGGTGTCCCTGCACTGTCACTGCTGCTGTCCCTGCTGTCCCCTAAAGACTGGCGCTAGGGAAAAGCTTTAGCCTATTTCCCATGTTTATTACTGTCATATATTTATGTCATATTAACTGTTACTGTCATATTAACATAACATGTTAATAAATTATCTCATGCTCTTGCTGTTTGCTTTTTGTATCTACCTTAGCATGGATGCAAGTGAAAATAAAGCAGTACCTAAAGGGTTAGGTGCCCGAAATACAAGTCATTAGCAGTCCTGAAAGTATATCATGGGACCATACGCTAAATTATAAGATAATTTGATTAATTGCTCAACAGCTTGATTTTCATTTTATTTATTTATTTTTGTTATTACGGTTTAATCTGTCCTTATGCTTTAGCCTAATTTTATTAAAGTTGAACAATAAAGCAGTATCTTATCTTTTTGCTGCTTTTAATTGCTTGTGCCTGCAATAATTTAGGCTCCCCCATACTTTTTGAGGCAGTATCTTTTATTTAATTTTCTTTCTTTCATTTTTCCCCTCTCTTATGCTTATTATTATTTGCCTTTCTCATACTTCTTTCTTATTTTTCCCCCAAATTTCCTGTAGAATCTTTTATTATCCTGGACTACCATCAATAAAAGAAAATATATTTCTTATTAAAAGCCGCACAATTTACTTTTGCTTACTGACATAAACTATTTGAAAATCAATAAAAATTAAACCTTGCACATAAAAATATTATTAAAATTTTACAGGGTTCCTTTAAGGCCCCTTCTAATTTATAGTGCTAAGCATTATATATATATATAAATAAAGTATAATAAAGTAATTAGAAGAGCAAACAGTATCAGAAGGGACATCTGTTTTGCAGTATAAGGTAATTTTGCACGTGGAAAGAAATAACATAAGGTTAATTGAGGAGGGAAAAAGAACTGCCGGGCAGAACATAGGCCTGGAGAGGTGAGGAAAGGAGGAACCAGAGGAAGGCAGAGCAAGATGTGATTTAATTCAATGTAAAGGACTGCATGCAAAATAGACATAATCATCTGGGTAGCAAACACCATCCGTGTGCTCAGAAATTGTGCTGATAGGGGCTACTGCAAGGACAAGGTCAAAGCAAGTGAACTTCTTTGGAAAGGAGTACATTTTATTGCGGATTTTATATTTCCCCCAAGGGTTTTGCTGTTTTGGCATTTGTTTTCATGCAAACCTGGAAACCCATCCCCACATTTTGAAGCTGTCTGCAAAACAACAGGTCCTTGAGCAGATGTGGGTGAAAAAAAGGATGATAGATGGACCCATGGACAAAGGGAAGAGCAAAAGGAGAAAGGACTGCAATTTCTCCCTATAACATTGCTTCTGAAATCTCTGAATCAATTAATATCCTTGCAAAAGCTGGAGTTTTTTGCAGCACTTCCTCAGGCTTTGCTGGGTTTTGCTTTCATTAACACCCATTTCGCCGGGGTCTAACTCCAGTGCCTTTTGCAGTAGTACTGCTGATCTTCATAAAAGTCAGGGCCTGTAAATACACTCATAGATTATCTCCTAGAAGGAGTTCTTTAGCCAACACGCCAGAAAGGCAAGAAATTGAAAATCAAATTGCTTTCTGCTCCAGGTAGCACGGGAGCTGATACTGGATTTACAGTTCCAAAACGTCTGGCAGATTAAAACCATTACTCTGCGCTTCCTCACCATGAAAATGGTCCCATCGAGACCAGACCTCCTCCCGGGTTGTCACTGGGGTTATGTGGACAGCTCCTTTTCTAAGGGACAACAGCAGAGGCCTTGAGTCATTTTGGGGGGATATTTTTTTTTTTGTGAAATAAAGGTTGGTATAGAAATAATGGAGGGAAATTGCATGTGATTTCCCGACCTCCATCCTGTTTTCAGCTAGGAAATAAAGCAGTGTTTTTGGTTGGTGACAGCCTCCCTTTTGGACAGTCTCTTGCCCGCAGTCTCTTCATTCAGATTCATGGTGTGTTCCGATGTGCCACGATGTGAAGACCTCAAATATCTGGTCAATACCTTGCTAAACTGGTAGTTTGTTTGAATATGCATTTACCCATCATACACTAATAGAAACACTTAGGATTTCTTCAAGTCTGATAGAAATTAGTAAGTTTTTCAGAGAGTTTCAGTTAGAGCGCAGCTGAGATGATTGTGACACGAGGTGCAACCTCATCCCATGGGATACAAGACCCATAAAATGCCATCTAAGACCAGGAAAATAGACCTTGGTGGGGTCTTGTTCAGTGTAGAATGGCTCAGGAATGGAGCAAGCTCACGGGGAGGTCTTGCTTGTGTCTCATACTCCACACTGCCTATTTTTGCCAGGTAAAAATGTGTTCTCCACCTGCATGTGCAATTTCTGTAAACACAAGTCCATTAGAATTTGACAACTTAATGAATGGGAAAGCCATTTTTCATTACAAATCTCTGAATGAAAAATACCTGCTCATTATCTTCGTAATGAAGGAAATCAATGAGTGACTTCTCAATTCTGATGTTAATGGGAATCCCAATACCTTGCCTGAGCAAGTACTTTGCTACAGCAACAATAATATTCAACTGAAAGCAGAAAAAAAGTTGAGGTGAAAATGGGCAGATGGGCAGAAAGATGGTATTTTCAATAGCTTAAGGTGAATTTAAAATTCTTTGTCATACGGGAGTTTAAAATATTTTTGTACATGTAGGCCAAACTTCCATGGCACAGCAGTTATCCATGTTCTCAAATAATGTAATTAATGTATTAGACCAATATCTTCTTCTAGATCTTTTTTCAAACCTTTCATGCTTAAATCAAGGGGTTGAAGTCAATGAACACAACGACAAAGACAGAAGTTAGTCAGTCTCAACTTGGAGGTATCCCAGATTATTAGTATGATACCCGCTTGCCTCAGGAAAGCTACGAACTCCATTACACTCAGATCTATACAAAAACCCATTAGAATCAGTATCCGTGCTCAAGAAAATACAGTTTAAGAAGACAAAGGACTGAAAAATAAGGCAAACGGTGGAAAAGTCGAGAGACAGAGTAATGGATATAAATAAAAAAGTGGAGACAGCAGTGAGGTTTTGCAAACCAACCATCCTGCAAGCAGCAACTGTCTCTCACCCCAAGCAAGTGTCTGTGATGCCAAAACCTCTGTTAGACCCTAGTTTTTCTCTGAGTTCCCTCTTTTCAAGCAGTTTTTCCACACCAGTGCCTGCCCCAGAGGTCAAGAACAAAAGAAAAGAAACGTTTATGGATACCACGTCTGCCCAGTTTAGCTTTTTTCCTATGGCAAACACTCCCTGAAGTTGTTTGTTTTAAAACCTGTGCTGGAAAATTCCTTTCTCAAAAACCCTTTTGCATTGTGCTGCTCGCACAAGCTGCAGGGAGCTCACCCTCGTGAGTCTCGTATAGCAAGAGAGTGCTGTCTTGGAGGGATCCCAAATTATTTGCATTATTAGGCCCTTTGGGAGCCCAATTCCCCTGGGTTTCAATCAATACTTTTGGAGATTTAGCCTTAGTCATCTATAGATTTCATTCACCATCTTCCCACATACTTCGTTAACACATAAAGAGGGATAAATGGGAATTGAATGCCTGCATCTCTCCCATCCGGAGCAGTGAGGGCAGCAGGCTGGAAAAGCAAAATATGAGCATCCCCCTATTAGGTATCTCTGGTGAAAAACATTGGCAAAATTCCCTCTTCTTCCATAGCTGTCCTGGCCGTGATTATGGCAAGTGTTATGGAATGTAACTTGGTCCATAGGGTCTGCTCACCTGCATATCCAGGGTCTGGTGTGTGCAGGTAAGAAATGTTTTTGGTTGCAAATCCTGTTTATAGAACTATGTTTTCACAGTGCTGTGGAGCTATTGNAAAATATGACCGTCCCGCTATTAGGTATCTCTGTGAAAAACATTGGCAAAATTCCCTGTTCTTCCCAGGATACCATAGCTATCCTGGCTGTGATTATGGTAAATGTGGATGTAAAGTGCCATAGGGTCTGCTCACCTGCACATCCAGGGTCTGGTGTGTGCAGGGAAGAAATGTTTTTGGTTGCAAATCCTGTTTATAGAACCATGTTTTCACAGTGCTGTGGAGCTATTGGGTGACTCAGCTTCCCCTCAGGAATGATTGATCATGGAATACATTAATCCTGTGCGTGCCATCGGCTGTGAGTCCCTGTGTTCTCCTTTCCTGGGGAAAACAGCATGGCCTTCTCTTCTTTGCACTAAGAGGATGCTTTAAATACTCTGATATCTGTGGGTATAAACTTGGAATCATTCAGCTTTTATATCGTGCTGCTTGGAAGGCCTATTTATATTTCAGAACAAGTTCTCCGTGGGTTTTCAGTTGCCCACCTCCTATGAAGCCACTTGTAAAGAAAAGGCAGGGCGTGCTGATCACTTTTTGGAAAAAAATCCATAGTCCTTTTAATCTGAACGATTGTCACTACTTACATCAAAGTGACATCAAGAGATTGCAGCTCCTGTTGGATCGCTGCTGCGCATAAGAACAATATTCTTGATGTAAAGATCTTATATTGCAGCTGCATGGCAGTGCAATTACCCAGCAGTGTCTTGTGATTGAAGACTCTCTTAATATCATTTCAGAAACCCAGACAAAGACACCCTGTCTGCAGGGGAGGAAGGAAAAGATTCAGGCAGCAAGAAGGGATTTTTGACTAAGTGTCCTTGTGTTGATGCAAAGCGCAGCAGAGAGCTCTGCAAAGCTGGGAAGATTCTCAAATAATTCAGTGTTCAGGGGAGCTTTAATGGAAATCTTGCAGTCTCTGGAGAAGGAGAATGAAGGACTGGTAGGAGAAGTTATGTAATGATGTGGTTAAACCACATGGAAATTGTGAGATGCTTGAACAGAGAAAGGAGCCCTGGGCTAAGGTGCAGCCTCTGAGTAGCTGAGCAGGAGCGTTCTGGTTCCTGCTCAAAAAATCTACTTTAAGGAAAGGGAAGAGATGTCTGAGAGGATGATATATTCTCTAGGCTTAATGTCACCTACCCAGGTGGTGCAAATGCAAGACATGCAGCGGGCAAAGACTAAGAGATTGGAGAATGAGCCTGGTAATTATGGGAGTAAAAGGAAATGCTGAGGCAGAACTGGCCATAATCTCACTTGAGGGATGCATGTGATGGCTACAATGATCAGAAGCACTTGCAGGTGCTACCAGTGCCTAATGGCAAAAAATAAAAATAAAAAAAACATAAAATAAAATAAAATAAAATAA
>VWPW01011396.1:19780-33371 GCA_013389825.1 Crypturellus undulatus
ATAAAATAAAATAAAATAAAATAAAATAAAATAAAATAAAATAAAATAAAATAAAACAAAATAAGAGGAATTCATGCAGCTCATCTAGGATGAAAACCCAGGTGTTTGATGCACACTGAAGTGCCTGAAAATGTCATACAGCCGAAAATGTCATACAGGCAAGCACGAGCTGTTCAGACAAATCCACCACCCAGTAGAGCTGAATGGCCATGGTATGTCAGGCACAGCAATAGCATGGTGAGATAGGGCGGAATTTTATCCTTGCCTTTGCAGTCAGATTCCACATTGAATGCAGATCCAGGCAAGAAGAACTGGGCACGAGCTGAGAAGCAGGAACTGTCCTATTTGCTCCTGGAAAACCTTAATGTATGGCTGGTACGTACTGCCAGCAAAAGGTAATCCTGTCTGTGCTATTTATTGTAGGAACTGAGCCAAAACCCGACCTGACCATCTATCTACACATTTAGCTCTCCAACCTGCAGATTCCCTGAGGAGAAGGAAAAAGAAAGTCAACTCTCCAGCCCTGCCCTCTCACCTTGAGAATTAGCAGCCCATGTACTTTATTATTATTATTATTATTATTATTATTATTATTATTATTATTATTATTATTATGTCCTTTGAGTTTGTGATTCATAGCCAACCCATAACTATAGACAAGGGGAGAGGATGTTCTGCGATGCTGCAGCATGGACAGTCCTTCTGAAGTTGATTGCTTAGCAGGTTATTGCAACAGGTTGTTCCGGAGATCTCGCCTATGGAATCCGACCTTGAGGATCAGCAAGAAAAGCCATGGAGAACTGTGGAAATCCAGCCATTTGGTGAAGGCTGAGGTTGATGACGACAATTTGCTGTGAACATTAAAGCTCTGCCCTGTCCTTTGTTTATTCTTTCCTAAGAGCACGGGATCTCTCTGTATGTTTTTTGAGGCATTCCAGCTCTCAGGCACACACACAGTGTTTGAATCAGTCCTTGATGCCATGGAACAGTTATCCCGATGACTTCTTGGCTGACCAAGGACATCCAAGCTGGATGCAACTCATGGGCTCTTCTTCACCGCATCCTTCTCGCTGCTGGGGTAGCAACGAGCAATTACTGACCCAGCTTTTGCAAAGCATCAGGGACCTCGTTCATCTGCCTGCATTAAATGAAGGGCAATCCAGAATACAGGGAAGTCAGATTTTCCCCTGCAAAGCTCTGTAAATATAACTCCAAAGGATTCACAGACACGCTGGGAAGTTTCCTCTGGGCCAAACAATATTTTTAATTTGCTGATAGCATTTTAATTTTCTCCTGATGAAGAACCTCTAACGGCAGCCGCGTTGGAGAGAAAGAAAGGGTCAAGAGGCAATTAAGAAGGGAAGATCTTGGTTTTCACTGCTAGGAAAAACAGTTAATTAGATGAAAAGAGTGAAAGAGAGAGAGAGAAGCCCTGAACTGTAATTTGTAGAATGTAAAAAGCCTTCTATCAAGTAAATTGATTAGCAGACTAATCATAATCAGGACTCTTGGATTAGCAGTTAATTTGTGGAATCAATTAATAGTGGTATTTTTCAAACCACAGTTGCTTCCAGAGCACAGGGAATTCATTGCAGTATGTTTTTAGAGATAACAGATGCTGGATTAGGGCTGTGGAAAGCATCTCTGTCAATGTTACAGCTCTGTTTCGCCCTGCTTTAAGAATTTTATTTTGAGATATTTTTGTGTGTCAATGGGTGTTGACTAAGTTGCTTTAATATTTTCTTTGTTGTCTATGTGCTTTCTGAATTTATTTGATTAGAGAACCGATTACTCTATATTTTAAGTAAGTTTTTAGTGTCATCTGCCCAGCTTCTGGGTTTGAGGGCTCGTGCAATAATTTCCTCTCTCTTGGGCCAGCAGTAATTTTCTGCAGAACTCAGTGATAACAGAAAACTAGAACAAAATGTAGGGAGACTTTGATGTCCATCTATCTGGAGACTCACTGTGTGCTCTTTGCATGCAGTGACCTCCGTGTGCCAAGAACGTTGGAGGACTCATATCCACCGACACCAGTTTTCTTGGGCATCTGCCAAAATACAGCTCTTGTAGAGACCTGAAGAAACCAGGAGCCTCTGAAACCAGGGTCAGTTCAACCCAATTTACAGCCATTACATTTGCTCTTTGCATTGGGATGATTTTTTCTTGTGTAGTTTTATAGGTTTGGCTCAAAATTTGGAGTGAAAACTGGAAACTCAGTCCATACTGAAAAACTGTTCAAACAGATGCATAAATGTTAAGGAACTTATATGTTAAACACAGTGAAGATGTTATCATTAGCTTAGTTGAAACCTTCATGGTTTAGAGCAAACAGAACAAAATTCATATTATTAGCAAAATTCAAGAAAACAAGCAGTCATCAGTGTCCTGAATCCTTAGTCTGCAGGTGTAGGATGATGATGCTGGGGGTTTCTTCCTCCTCAATCTCAGGTGAATTTTACACTTTTTAACACATTTTGCTTATATGCACTCCCTTTGCTGGTTCCTGTTTCCACATTGCANAAATGTTAATGTTACTCTCAAAATTCATTTCTTTGCAAGAAGGAACTTATATGTTAAATACAGTGAAGATGTTATCATTAGCTTAGTTGAAACCTTCATGGTTTAGAGCAAACAGAACAAAATTCATATTATTAGCAAAATTCAAGAAAACAAGCAGTCATCAGTGTCCTGAATCCTTAGTCTGCAGGTGTAGGATGATGATGCTGGGGGTTTCTTCCTCCTCAATCTCAGGTGAATTTTACACTTTTTAACACATTTTGCCTATATGCACTCCCTTTGCTGGTTCCTGTTTCCACATTGCACTTGTTTTTCTGTTCTCCTCTTTATTCCTTAAACTTATTTTACCTGATTTACAAGTCTGCAGTCTTTTGGTGAGCCGTAGTTGACCCTTGAAATCTAGTTTTGTAGCTTGGAGCCTCCAGCACATCCTGTGTTCACTCTGCAAAACAGCTACTTGCTACTAATTATTAATTAACAGCAGGTACTACAACACATAATAGCACAAAGTTAATATTTGCACCGTTATAATAGAGTTAAAACTTGTGGCCTATTATTAGCAATACCACACCTTGCATTTTGGGCTGCAAATGCATGAGAAGATCCATAAATTTCACGCTCACCACTTATCTGAGGGCTGTGTCAGAGTCCGGGACCTTGTCCAGCCTTGTATTTACTGCATCTTCAGGCTTCCTTTGTGGAAAACACTGATTTAGCAGAAAAACTTGCAGTTTTCTGCACTGACAGGAAGACGGATGAGTTTGCAAGTCCTCGCACATCCTGCAGCACCCTGGATGCAGGAGCAAAGTGAGATCTGTTGCTATTAATGCAAAAGCCAACAAATTTCTAAGCTATTGCTAATTTTGCTCGCTTCATTCACAAGATTCTTAGGGCCCAGCCCTGCAGGGTCTTTTTGTCCTCCCCTGGGTGCACGTGGGCTAATGTGCTTGATTCAGCTCACCCTGGTTGGCATTTTCCCTTTATAGACTTCAGTGGAAGCAGATTCGGACCCAAAATTGTGTTTCCATGAGTGTTTGAGAGAAGCAAACACTTAGACCCAAATCCCCACACAGACAAGTCCATTAATGTCAACACCAGGCACCCAGCGAGATGAAAGGATTTGGACGGCCGCGATGACTTCAAGAACTGCAATTTTCAGTGTATTAAAAAAAAAAAATCCAGACGTTATTTTAGAATTCCAGTGGAGCAGAGTGCCTAGCTCTGGCCTGCAGTTCCTTAGGGAAAATGAGGTTTCCAGCTCTATGGAAGGTTCCAGTATATGAGTTTTTCCGAGCAGGGTGATGGGAAGGGCTTTGCTCTATTGCTGTTATTTCCCTCTTTATTAGGGGATCTGGTTCTCCGAGACTACTCGTGTTCATTGCTAGAAATCCAACTTTTCATCCCCCAATAATCTAATAAAATAAAAAAGGAAACTTCAAAGGGTTTGAAGATGGATGTGAAACTAAAAAATGCATCATTTTGTCATTTAATAGAAAGGCAATAGACACAGATGGATCCAAGTTAAATTCTGCTTTAAAACTATTATTTTATGACTTTCTCAGCATGGCAGTTCCTGAAATACTTCAATCTTGACAGAGAAAAATGCCTATGGAAGGCAGCAAGGAGACATTTTCAGAAATTCTGGACTAAAACAGAGCTAAAGAAATCTGTGTTTCTAAAAAATAATGCCTTGTAATTCTCTCATTTTACTATTGTCTAGTTTAAATTGCTTTTTCCTTCCGTGGTACATAAGGAATTTTATTGTGCAAGCTGTTCAAACTCATATGCCTTTTTTTTTCTAACTATAAACTACCCCTGTTGGAGTATCTCCTCTCTACATAGGACAGAAAATAATGTAGAAACCCTTTGCAAAGTATTTTTAAAGTAAAGATGATGGTTTATATACCATCTGTGTAATTATTTAAAGGAAATGTGTCCCTGTGCCATTTCACATCTGCCAGCTCCTGTTACTAACTCTTTCCTGCCTCATGAGTGCACTAGAAATGCTTTGAAAATCTTCATTAAAATCGATTTTTCTGTCCAATTTTACAAACAATGAACATATATGATATATAATACCTTTGTGTAGTCTTTTTGTTTCACCCATAACTGAATGTCCATTCAGTTGTTAATTAAAGATACACACAAAGAAAACAAGATAACAAATTGCTGTTTACTAAACTGAAAATAAAGGCATGAAAGACAAGATGTGTAGGATATTCAGGAGAGTTAAGACTTTATACATTTCCTTTGAAAATAGTGATTTTACATTGATTTTACATGGTAAAATTATATATTACAGATGAGATATAGGAGGTGATCGGATACATTGCACGTATTTCCATTTGAGCACTCCTTTTTGGGGCAATCCATTGAACTCCCAACTTCCAAAGGAAAATTCCTGAACATTTTTATTCCTTCTGTCAAAGTCATTTTATTCCTTCTGTCAAAGAGAGGTGAAATGTGACATGGAAAAGTCTTTCAAGGAAACGTACGTCTAGCACCAGGGCAACATGTACGATGACTCCAAGATGATGGCCCGTTCCTCACCCCTGTGGTTGTCCTGGGTGTATCCGTGCAGATGGGCTCTGGATACGGGCTAGTTGGCAACGAGGTTGACTCAGCTTTTCAGGATCAGCATCAGGATTCCATGGATCAGCTGCTCGACCATGGATGTCAAACCACAACCAGCAATAATTAAAGGGTTATTTTTTGAAGAGATGAGCTATTTCTGCCCAGTTTTGTAGTAGCTTGGCTTTGCTGAGCTCGACCACGGATGTCAAACCACAACCAGCAATAATTAAAGGGTTATTTTTTGAAGAGATGAGCTATTTCTGCCCAGTTTTGTAGTAGCTTGGCTTTGCTGAGCTCAATCACGGATGTCAAACCCCAACCAGCAATAATTAAAGGGTTATTTTTTGAAGAGATGAGCTATTTCTGCCCAGTTTTGTAGTAGCTTGGCTTTGCTGAGCTCAGGGACGTCATGCGGAGCACTGGCATCTTGGTCCTTCCCAAATGATGGGAAGAAGGAAAGAAGATTTTGCGCAAGAAAGTAGTACAGTAGATTTTGAGAGTATCGGAGGACAGACTCCTGTTGATATCGAGTGAATCAGGATCAATCCCTAGCCCAGTTTAAGAGTTTAATTGACACAAACTCATGCATTATTCCTGACTTTAACCCAGACCATGAATTAATTGTGCCAACATACTCTGTGAATCATTGAAACTGATCTTAAATGAATGACACGTTTGAGTAGAAGCCTTTGCAAATCAGCATTGCAGGGGGATTCCGAGGCCGATTTCCCTGAGAACAGGCTGCTACCTGCGTCCTGGGGATCAACACTCGGTTACTAATTGCTCGTGCCCACGCACCAGTGTTTACCTAAGCTGTGTGCAGTGCTACACTCTCATCCTAATTAAGTAACCACTGTTTCTCTTCAGCTTTATCATAATGACTTGTTTAAACCAAAGACAAACAACATGCCATTACACCAGGCCGCATTTTTCCTGATAAACAATATCGTATTGTTAATTCAGAACATGAATTATAGCAGCTTCTAGCAATTTTTCCCCCTTTTTCTGGTGTCATAGGTGTCAGGGTCAGAGGAACCCTCATGTCTACACAGCCTGATTTACCACCTAAGGGATGTTGGCATTCCCCTAGCTTCTCTCCAGGAACCCTCACAACTTCCAGATCAACTGGGAATATTTTTATATTAAAGATTCTATCTGGTTTTAGAGCTACTGACCACAATATCCCATAACCTGTTCTAGCATTTAATTGTCTTCACAATCAAATATACATCACTTATGGTACATTTGGATATGTCTAATGACAACTTCCAAAGAAAACAATCTTGTATTTTCTATACTTTAAGGAGACCACCACACAATATTAGATATTGGCTCTTAAAGCATCGTAAATGGGCTAAAAGTCTGACACTTTCGGTGATAACTGAGATAACTGAAATTGTATTGCCCATTTGTCCTGGTACTAGTGTATGAAATGGGGCCACACAGTGCTAAGATAATAATAATGTCAATTAATAATAATAATAATAAATCTTCAAAAAAAATTGAAGTGTGACTAATTTACACCTTTAAACTGCTTTTGCCTTGCTGCCTGATTCCTAAACACTATATTTTTCCTAACGGCAGGTTATCTATTGACTTCCTCACAGTTCCTCCCATGGAGCTCTAACAATTAATGTTTATATTAAATATTTATCCTGAGTTTTACTGTCTGCACTTGGACTTTCCTTTTCCATTTCACTTTACTGTTGATTCAGGAAGGTACTTCGGAGTGTTCCCTTACAGTACAAATGTGAATTGGCTTCATGGAAATATATTCTTACATTTAAGATCTGTGGCAGTGCAAACCTGGCTTTGGTTTCAGCCCTGTGTAATGTATTCAACTCCCCGCACTTAACATTATTTCTGAATTTTGCCTCAAGCTGAATTAATTCCCAAATAGAATATTCTTCAAAGTTGCCCATGTCATGTCAGCAGTCCTTTAAATGCACATATTTTAGATGTGTGCATTAGTTTCTTGATTATGAAAAAGCGTTATTAAATATGTAATAAAATATTTATGCAGTATGACTTTAAAGTTAAGAATATTAGATCACAAGAGATTTCTCTAATTGAAATAGCCTTTGTGTGTAGCTGGAATCTCATTTAAACTCTGCCTAGCCTACTTAAAACTCAACGCAGTGACATATGGAAAGTTAATGGTATCTGATCTGCATTGCTTTTTAAATGCAAACAATCATAATATGATTAATTCTTTATTACACAGAAAATCAAATAAGCCATTGCAATTCAAGGAACATTGTTATCTCTGTGACTTGATTATCTGTAGATTTTCTATGGTGCGAATAGCAAATTAGATAAACACGTATGCAAGTGTATATGTACATGCACGTACAGTCTATATCACTTATGTGTATCACTTTTGAGACCAAAATTTAATAAAACACTTGAAAATTTGCTTAGAATAAAGTTTGTGCCTGCTTTTAAGTGTATCCAAATGTTTAGAATAAACTTTGCTTAGAATTAAGCCTGGTTTTAAGTGCATCCATTATCCACTGTTGCCTATTTGCCTTTTTTTTTTGGAGTCAGTTTGATAATACTAATAATAAGTCAATTAGATAATAAATGTTAGCCTCTGTGCGCCTCAGTTAGTGCATACCATATATCTGTTACTGCTGAGCCACCAGTGAACACGTTAAAAGAGAACAAAACAAAGCAAAATTAATAAATCCTGCCTGCTGGGAAGCTCCTCTGAATAACAAACAGGCATTTGCATTAACAAGGTGGATATTTAGGGTTAGATTCACTTGGTTATTGCCAGGGCTCCCTTCAGCACCCATGGGGAAAAACAGGGTTTTTGTGGAGTCATCTGCAAGAGGAATTGCAGCCCAGAAGAGCTCGTTTCACCCCTCCAAGTGCAAGCTGACTGCGGTGACCGTCACGGACACACGTGGTGATGGGTGAATATTCCAGCCTCAGCTGTCTGGGATCCCTCTGCTTTAATCCGCGCGGTAACAGGCTTATTTCTGCTCCGGAGTAATATATTCTGACAGCAGAGAGCAGTTGTCAGATGTTTGGGGATGAGTACCTGCTCCAGCTGGCATCAGAAGCTGGAAAGCAATGTAGCCTTTGAGCCAAAAAAAAAAGGGCAATGTTTTCAGGGAAAAAAAAAAAATACAGGGATGAGCATTCCATAAAGATGAGTTACAGTCTCCGGCGAGGCGGGAGGAGGATGAGCGTTGTTAAAACGCTCGCGCACGGCACACGGAATCGTTTGGATCTGAAATATCGTTCTGTATGAGCAGGGCTGAGCACAATGGATGGNACAGTCTCCAACGACGCGGGAGGAGGATGAGCAGAATGATAGCGTTGTTAAAACGCTCGCGCGCGGCACACGGAATCGTTTGGATCTGAAATATCGTTCTGTATGAGCAGGGCTGAGCACAATGGATGGAGCCCGGCGACAACATTTCTATTAATAGGAGAGGGCTTGTAAGCAACAAGCAGGGAATTTTATCAGCTCCTTGTCAAAGCGAAAAGCAATTGGAAAATGCACCCCAAGGACTGCAGCTCCACGGGCCGTGCTGGTGCATGAAGCCACCTCAATGGAACAGTTAGATGAATTTAGGAGTATTTGGAAAATGCACCTTTTAAACTGCATTTTTTTGCTTCTTTCTGGAATGAATACGCAGAGACGACTCTGGCGTAAGGAATAAGAATAATGAAACATTCTCTGTTTTGATCAGGGGAGACTTTTTTTCTTTTCCAGCTCAGAAAGAAGCTGGCTGTGCTTCCCAAAGCCTTGAATCATACTTAAAGGTTTGAGATCTAAGGAACATCTCCAAATAAATGAATAAAGTCGAACCAAGAGTTTCACGATCCTTTGATTTTATTCTGTATCACAAAACTGAAAGGAATTGTGTTATCTGCCCTTTCGGTTCAAGAAAGGATCAACCAAAAGCTGTTTCTGACAGAGGTGCATCTAACCCATGCTTAAAGACCTTCAGAGTTGAGATGTGGCAGCCTCCTCCTCTGGTCTATTCTACCACTCATTTCCCCTTAACACTAGAAAGTTTTCCCAATATCTAGCCCAAATCCTCCTTGCAGCAACTGAAAACTTTCTTTTTCTTCTCTTGGTTGAACCTTGTTAGTAAAATCATTATTTTTTACGTTTTTTTTCAAAAAAAAATTGAAAATTTCCTCTGAACCCAATCAGCATCCATCCACTTTTGCAACCTACCAGGGATGAGTTTCATGGTGTTAACAGTTTACTATCATGCACGTGTATGATGAGCGATCACTTCATTACTTTGAGTAATAGAAACCTCCACTGCCATCAGACTGCTTCAAAATGGGCTGTTATTCCTGCCTGGATTGCTTCTTCCTAAATATTTCCAAGATATATAAACATCTGGAAGACAACCAGATCACCTAGGAACTAAGCAAGTTCCTCACAACTTTTTATGGCACTTTTGATGGTATCAAAACACAACTTTGCACTCAGTTTTGCAATTCAGGAAATGAATGATAATGCGGATATCTAAATTATTTTGGACTAAATAGGGACAGTGGCCGGAGGAAGCTAATCCAACATCAAAAGGAAGCAAAAGAAAAAAAAAAGAAAGGAAAAAATCCCTCCACTTAAAAAAGACATCAAAAGCAGGTAGATTTGAAATGTTTCATTTCTTTTGATCTCCACTCATTCAGACACCCCATATTAGAAGCAGTGATATTTTCCTATAAATGACCCCTATTCACATCTATGTCCCTTCATACTTAGGAGAATTTCTGAAATAAAATATATCGCATCCAGCTTTAGTTTCCAGACCTGGTGGTTGATCTACAGGCTCAGAAAGGTGGAGTTGAAGTGCTTAAAATTGCTTACATGCATCTGTTTTTCAAGCAAGGCATTTGAGTCCATTTACCAAAGTGGGACTTGCTGTCACTCAAAGATTTGAGCAAATGGTAGAAGCATTCGGGAGAAGTTTCAGCAGCAAATTTTCACATTTGCTCCTTAATTCCCGTGCAATTGAGGTGACCAGATTCGGAGTCTTCCCTGTGCACAAAATAGTGGTTCTGCTAACGTTTGCTATTTCCAGCAATTTTCTTATTCCTAAAGCCTGTCTGCCCCCTGAAAGTGCCCTCCTGGGCTATGTGCATGGCTGGGAGCAGACACATCAAACCCAGTAACAGCACCATTATAACGACTAATAAAAATCCATCTTCAAAAGTTGGCAGAACTTGGTCTTCCAGCTCGTGTTTTAAGTACGTATATCTTATTTATGCTATTATTGCACCACACGGCCAGGCAAGCTCCCGCTATTTGAGTTTGATGGTAGGTAGAGGGTAAATGCAGACCCCTTCCCAATGACCTCGGCAGGATAGCGTTCACAGGCAAACCAAACACAGGAGAAACAAGAATGAATGTCACCTCCATTTGCTGATGGGTAATGAAGACCCAGAGGAACTGATGTGCTAATGATGGTCTTGATTATGACTTGATTATGGCCATGATGGTCTTGAGGGTCTTGATTATGACTTGATTATGGTCATAATGGTCATGATGGTCATGATGGTCTTGATTATGACTTGACTATGGTCATAATAGTGGCAAGACATTTGCACTTGCTTGTATTTCTGAGTCCCAGTTAATGCCTTAGCCTTTCCTTTATGGAAAACGTTTGTCTTCCCCTTATCCTGCATAAGGGCAGGATCAAAGCAGCATCAGAAACCTCCCCTTTACTCATGCTCCATCTGACCGCAGTGATAAATTACAGTGACTTGGAAGATACAGAGGAATTGGGTAATGACAAGGATTCCAGATGTACAAAATTACTCTAGTGCCACAGTGGGAAGCCAGAGGCCCTGAGGAAAAGATCCTGTATCGTTTAGCTGCAATTACTCTCCATGAAAATGTAGAGTACAAATTCCTTTCTTGTAAATCTTTTGGAGATCATAGAGAAGAGAAATTCTGGTCTTTGCCTGAATATCAACATGAGTTACTAAATATAACCCCAATAAGGATTTTCATTCAGCATTTAGCCATGAAAATAGGTTTTATGAAGTCCTCCCTTAAACTGATAAATGAAAGAATTCATTTTTAGAGGTTTAAAGATGAGAGATGTGGGATGTATGCAGCCCATATTAGTGTGCTCTGGTATTCTTATCTGCCTGCTGTTTAAATATTTAGGCATTGTTTGCTCCTACACTGGCTGTAGGATATTGAATCATCCATTCCACACTGCTATGCAGCAATACTCCTGAAGCACAGAAGGATTTCACTGACAAAGAAATTATATTGATAACTAAGCTTCTTTTCATAAGTTATATTAAATCAAGGCATATGGTGATAGCTTTAATGTTTGTGCATAGCCCAGATTAGGTGAGAATTATAGCAAATCCAACTACTCATGCTGTCAAATATGAAAACTTGCTTGCTTCCCATTACAGTTTGCATCTTAAAAGGAAAAAAGCAAGGACAGGGATGATGCCCTACATGCGTCTAAGTGTTATCATTGACCAGTGGGTCTTCCAATGGGAACTGCAGGGAATTCTGCGCCATTCCTGACCAACACCAGCTGATATTGATGTGCAATAGCCCAACATCCACATCCCAGGGCTTGGGAAGCAGCAAGGAAGGCTGCGTTGGACAACTCTAGAGCCAGTTGCTCTTGGCAATGTGTCTGCAAAGCTTCCAAAAGGGACACACTGATTAAAGTTTGGTAAGGAGGGCAGTTTATAGCCTTCCTTGGTTGTTTTCAGACTAGAAATCCTTACTATCAATATATACCGAGTGCTTTACTGCCAGATTTAGTCAGATTTTACATATTTTACTCAAACATCATAATACCATTAGTATTAATACTAATTAGTTCATACGCATGGGATATGAAGCAACATGTTTCTAAGTGCAACAAAAAGCACAAAAAACAGTTACCTATCTATCTGTCTAAAACAGTATTTATCTTAGCATTTTTGGTTTGATTTTCTTCTCTTTCTTTTTTTTTTGGAAGGGGGTGGAGAGAATTTTTTATTTCCATGAGAAGAATAAAAGTTTTGCAGTAAAAAATGAGTGGGTTTTCACATTGTCTTATGGGAGCTCCAGCTGCATTAATGCACAGTCCTTTTGTCCCCAAGGGGAGCTTTTCACGATGCACAACAACTCATCTCAGAGAAGAAAGAATAGGATGTAACATGTTTTACACTTAAATGTAGGATATGAACCACACATCCCCTAATGTAGGCTTGTCTGAATCAAATTATTTTTGACATTCTGACTGGTTCATTCTAGTTCTGCTTTATTTTATTTTGCAAGGATGTAAATCTGGCAGCCCAAGAGAAAAGATGACTCATTAGTACTGCATGTAACATTTCCATCCAGCAAAGACGATCCATGCAGAAGTGCCCATCTCCAAAACTATCGCTCTTCCACCTGGGAACTCACCTTGGACCCTGGGAATTACATGGATGCACCAGCCCCCATGCAGCGGACGTCCTGGAGACTTCATGTATGTTGTGAAATGTTGTGAAATGTTGTGAAAAACAACAATGTTGTTTTCTGTGTGTTTTTCCCATTTTTCACAACACAAACTGGTGTAGCCAGTGCTGCCCTGCCATGGTCACAAGGACAACCGTGATGGAAGAAGGTCCCCAGCAACCCCTAGAGCAGCGTTTTTGGGTCCCTGTCCCGGTGACACTTCTGCATGTGCTGTCCCCTGCAGCTCGCTTGAGCCCCGAAGCTTTTGCAAAGCCCGAAGCTCATGCCCTGGTGCCACATCACTCTTTTTTATTGCTCTCCCTCATTTCCCAATGCAGGTGACACATCTCAATGGCAATGACAGTGAGGAGCCGACTAGAGCTCTGCAGCCTGGTAGAACAGAGCTCCATCCTTGCAAAGGGAACGAGATAGGCATCCCCTGCTAATGACCTTCATTACGTATTAATTCTCTCTATATTTGAAACAGACACAGCGTTTAAACCTGTCACTCACCCTCTCCTCCTTCACCCTTTGCAGCTCTTCCAATTCATTCGCGACGTGACGATGCTTTACGTGACAGTCAACCGGTTTTGCCTCCCTTCGCCCACGCAAACCGCTTCGAGACGTCGCTTTCGGGTTTGCAACCTCCTACCCCGTGCACGGGGTCGCATCATTTCAGCAAATTAACCTAAGCAAAGAGGCAGCTTCCCCATTGCAGCAAGTTTCCTGCTCAGAAACCCAAATGAACAAGTATTCGGTCCTGGAGATACTCAGGCATGGAAATCTGTGCACTTTAAGTACAAGCACAAAGATTTTTTTTTTTTTTTATTTTAATCTCACTCCTGCAAATTAACATAGCGATGTAGCTTTCAAAATTAAAAACTCAAAGGATTAAACCCAACTGGCAAACATGGCTTGGAAATCATTTTGTGCCCCAAATATTAAGATTACTAAACGTAGATGAAAGAGGCAATTCCAGAAGAAATTTCTGTTCCTTTACGACTAAGGAAGATAAGCCTTAACTATATGTGCATGCAAAAATGTAATATGATTTATTTTTCAACA
>VWPW01011398.1:0-10899 GCA_013389825.1 Crypturellus undulatus
GTTAACAGTACGGCTGCAACCCCCACGATCTCATAACTTTTTTATTATAGTCCACGATGAGTCTTCACAGACAGTGAGGGCAAATGAATCTGTGTCTGCTTTCACTGCTGCTACTCATGTGGTATTGAAGCCTGCACAGCATATTTGCTCTGCTGATGTTCTGATCTCCTACTTGCTCTTTCCCCATCCTACCACATGAATGTGAGAATGGTTGAAACAGTAAGGCCATCAATGAAAACAAACTTCCTCCTATCTATTGTAAAAAAAATCAGTGTTTGTCTAATTGAACTAGCATCAGTAAAAGTTAAAATAAATTCCTTTGTGGAAGCAATCTTGCACTATGTTCAGAGCAAATAACATAAAAAGGGGAGAGGGGATCCCAGGTGGACACTCACAAACTGGAACCAAACCGAGAAGTCAGCACAAAGGAACTCTTTAGCACTGACAAGCATTTATTGGGAGCTGCCGAAACAAAACAGTGACTCATCAGTAATAAAGTTCACTGAGATATCTACACGTCTCTATTTTTTTTTGTATTGGGCAGTTAGGACCATCCTAAGTTTGGGCCACTGGTCCTCCTCAGACATTCTCTCCTCAATTTATACTGGAGGTCCCATTGTGCCTTTAGCACCAATTCCAACTGTGAAATGAAGGACTACAAGGAAGAGGGTGGGTGTCGAGCACACACCTGGAATAAGCACCTTGAAGAATCCCAATCCTGCTCAAGCAAGTTCCTCCTCTACAGCTGAACCATACTGCTCCCATCCCATCTCCGTTTTGCACAATGCCCATCACAACTCCCACGGCTGCGATTATCTAGGAGCACGCTGATGGATTCTGCAGCAGGTCTAAAGTGATGGCAAATTATTTCCAGAGGTGCAATCCAACCTCTAAATCACTACTCTAGATATCAAAGATAAAAACATTCTTGAGTGAAGCCACAGAGATTGGCATGAGTGCTGATGCAGCATGCTCTGACTAATAGAGCTCGACCTTGTTAGATTCATAACATGCCCTCACACACCTTGTTTGACACAGAGGATGTGCGTAGTTTTTCCTTTGCCTTCACAGACATGACGTCTCTTGGGGAGGAAAAAAAAGCAGGTGGCTTTAACTGTAGTTTAGAAAAATCTTTTCTACAGTAGGATCTCTCCAACGCCTCCTGTACTTTGCATAGTATCACTAGGACAGATTTCCCAAATATGTATGCAGTTATGACACTTCAACTGAGGACAGCTCAATGAGTAAGCCTTTGTGTCCAGGGAACGTCAGCACTGATCTTCTCCTTACTATTTAGCTTGCCCATCTTCCTCTAGGGTTGGAAACTACATTTTTTTTTCCTTCCTTCTCTGATTCCTCCTCTAACCACAACCACTAATAAGATGTGAAGATGTTAAAGATGTCTGCCTTTGCTTACAGTAAAAAAGCCTTTAGAGACTGTAGGGTGTAATGAAATAGTGCTCTGATTTAGGCAACTTTTCCAGAAGAATCTTCTTATGTCCAAACTAATTTGCAGAGGTAGTCCAAAAAGTCCTTAAAATAATTCAGCGAGACAGCAGATATACCAGGTTCTCTCAGTGAAGTCAAGGAAGATCTGGAGTTATCCCTCCCAGCCAAGGAATGCCAAGAGAAATAAATCCAACTGTCTATAGAAGGTGCTGTCCCTTGCCAGGTCTCTCTGCTATGCTTAGCTGCAAGGGAGAGCAGGAAGCAGAGTTGAGCACCAGTATAGGTAGGACCTGGTGGCTCCGGCATCATGGCTAAAAACCCACATCCTCTCATAAATCCCTGTAGGTTACTAGGGATTTATGTGCATTAAACACTCATCACAACTCCTATTGTGGATATAGGAGATGAAAGTTTACACTAATGGAGCTTCTCTGTGCTTTTAAACAAAACATACACATCTTTGTTTTAATTATGATGACATTTCCACTGGCCAAATTTTAGGAATTTATTGTGACTTGGCAAATCAACTCAAGGCAGTATCTAACCAATCACTAGAAAAAGAACCACCCCTTTCAAGGGTGATTGTGAGCTTGCTCTAACTTCAAACTGTGCCTCTGAGTCTGGTCTAGGCACACTAGCCAGCTAAACAAAGAGTCCATGACTGTGGGAATATTTACTGTAAATAACTACATGCAGGGGAAAACTAATAACAGAGAGGTACACACAGCACGTACTGCTCAGTTTAAGGAAAAAAAAAAAACAGCTACACTTGACCTGTCTTAATCCTTATACCATCCTTTTTGCACCTTCAAAGCAGCTTGTCAACAGCATTATGACCTCAGCATTACTATTCCCCTTTCATGGCTTGAGGAATTGACTCCAAAAGATGAAGCAACTTGCTGAAGGCACCCACATCCCTGCCAAACAGGAATTTTTTGGCCTCTCTCAAGTTCACAACTTCTATTTAGGCCCACAGGTCATATGTGTTGCTCACTCAAGACTTCTGAGGCCTGCTGTGGAGAGTTGACCTGCGACACGAGTTTGCAAAGCGTGGTGCAATCGCTGAGAGCTGCGCACAGATGACGCGTGCAGCACAAGCTGCTACTGCTCTCACCATGGCAGCACAGCACGACTCCTGCTATGGCAATGAGAGATGCTCTGTTCTAGAGGGGCACCCCAACACAGGGGTTTTCTTTTTTTTCTTAAAAAAATGAATTAAAAAGTTGCCTTGAATTCTTCACTAATCTTCACCATCTCCTCTGAGTTCATGGCTTTGTGATCACCTGCTGCTCCAGGAGAACCACGATCCTTCTCTTATAATATTGCTTCCACAAGAAAACTGTAGACACCTTACAATCCCTTGGAAAATGCAGCTGAAATTCTGCATCTTCTCTTCTACCATCTATCTGAAAGCAGTATCCAAGAGCAGCAATGTATTCACTGCCATTGCCTACACATATATTGANCTCTCTTATGTTGGGACAGACATTCAATCTCAAAATGCTCTACAAATGAAACAAAATGATCAATAATTTATTGTTGCAGAAATCAAAGCACAGAGGTTCCCAGCAACTTGCCTAACATCAAACATCCTAGGGAGGAAGAGCATTAGGAACAGAATGGAGTGTCCTATTCCCCAGCTCTGTGCTACCACAAATTATTCTGGATACAGTTTTGCTGAGCCCAAAGAAGAAACTGAAATTGGGCAGGGAGAGATGGGGGACAGAATCTGTCAGAACAAAGCGGGGAGGGGAATATTGCTGTGATCTGTTAGATACTTCTATCTAGTCTGCTTCTCACTATAACCTAGGGATTATGGATTTAAACTGACCAGAGATTTGAACTTTACACAGCAGTGACATGCATATTCTTGCTCTAATCAACAACGGAAACAAAATTAGTGCAGTAGAAAACGTGGTTATTTTCTTCTCCTCATATAGACTTAAAAAAAAAAAAAGAAAAGAAAAAAGAAAAGCAGATAATATGGCTGTATGATAGATGAAAATGAATCACCTGCATGAGTTGAGAGAGGTGAATGGGGTCGAGGCAGGGCTGGAGACTGGCCATTGCCCATCAAACTCTTCCTGTTGCTTGTTCTACAGCGGTGGGAAGGGGAAAAAAAAGAAAAAAAACTACATTAGCATCAGAAATAAAGAATGTACTGCACATGGACATTTTTACTTGCAGCTACTTTGTTCTTTCACTTCCCAGCCTCCTTTTAGAAAACAGGGCTATTGTTTTAGGAGTGGCGTGTGTCCAAGAAGTCTAGAAGCAACCTGGATAATGGCAAAAAGAGCAGCTTCCATAGCAAACACACTAGGGAGGATTTTCAGGTTTGCACATTCACTGCTCTGTGTAAAGATGAGCATGTTGCTTCAGAGTACACAGTGTTTTTCCTTGTCCACAGCTCATTTCTCTGCCATACACTTCCTTTTTTACAATATATAAGAAAATATACAAATATAATCTGAAAAAGTCTCAGTTTAGAATCAGCACTCAATTATTAAATCTATTTGTGTTACATTAACTGTGGCTCCAAATCACACGCTATGAAAAGCAATCATTTATCAATGTGAGAATGATACAATAATTATAAATTAATTATTGAGATAAATTTCACATCTGTGCCTTTGTCAATGGAACAGATGATGCCCAAGATGATTAATTTTTTTTGTTGTTGTTTATACATTTTTCACTATAAAGCCATTAATTTCCTGTATCACAAGATCATAAGGCAACATAAGTACTGAATTAATACAACTACTAAATTTGGGAAAGAGATATTTTCCTTAAATATACCTTACCCTTTAAGTATTAGTTGGCAGAGATGCTTTTCTCTTACAATTATAACCTATATTCTCACAAACACAAACTCCGACATGTTGCAAACATTCATCCACAAGGTCTTGAAGTCAAAGATACTCTAACTTTTTAACACACAACCTTCTGTGTACATGTAAGTTGTTAGAGAATTGCAATCAGAAATTGTCAGTAAAGCTTCAGAAAAACTCAAAACCACTAAATTTTTTTTTTCAGCACACTCCAATAAATTCTGATTCATATCATATTTGAATGTTCTCTGAAGACCAACTTTGTAACATAAGGTCCCTATATAAAAGCCAGGAAGTAAGACTTAGTCTTAACACTGTATAAGCTGAATAAAATGCAAAACAATAGATGGAGTTTAAACAGCAAAAAGATTAAATAAAACAGATTCTAAATACAATGAAGTACTACTGAAAACAAGGAAACAGGGAAGAGAACAGCAAAACTACCTTTGGGATATTAAAACAGTGTGAAGGATAGTTGTAATTATATTACCAAAAAAAGGTCCAAAAACAGTACTTTTGAAAAAAAACTTTTACCAAGCAGCAACTGTACCCATCCCAACTGTTTAATGAGTTAGAGTTATTTGAATGAATTATATAATGATTTGCTGTATCACTTTTTATTATAATCAATTAAAGAATGAGTTAACTCGTAAGTATACATTCATCATTACTACAATCTATGCAAAAAGAGAAAGCAAGATAGAGAAGATTCGTGTTCAAAGCACAGGGGAAGGAAAAGCCAAATAAAACTAATTTTTGTAAATGTGAAACACACACACACATATATATGCATATATATATATATAATGTTTTTAGCAATTTGCCTAGGTTAAGCTGAGGTTAGTAGAAGCATTTTTAGTGTGCTGCTCAGCATTTGCTAAAGGACGTGGCAGATGGCACCTATCCATGAGCACTTGGTGACTCCACTACAGCCTCTGCACTGCAAACAGGTATTGTGTGACACCAGTACGCGGCACCAAGCACCTCTGCATGGGCAAAACTTAGGGATCTGAAGGATCTCCTCATTTCCCATCATACAGAGAGCATACATACCAATAATCTAATCTGTGATCTGTTTCCAGCAAAAGAAATTCCAAAGATAGTGGACCAACCATTCTCCTTTTCTAATCAAACATATTTCTTCACTTTAAGCAAATTCTAGATCCAGCAGCCACTGCACTGGTTCCTTTACAAAAACAATTCCAGATACATTTCTCTCCATATCAATTATTCTTTAAATCAGAAACTGACATTTTTCCACTCTTGACAGAATTTCCTATGTAAATGATTGTTTTCTATTTACTTCTGTACTCAAATTCAAATTTTACAATCTTCATATGAAGTTGGTTCAATATCTTTCACAGATTATTATCAAAGGTTTCAAATTCAATTTCTCTTGGATTTCTGTACTTTTAAGAATTATTTCTTAGGACTATGATGGTATAATTTTCCATATCAGTACAATACAATACCTATACAATAGGGAGAGAGAATCACAGGTTTTCCCGACTATCATTTCAAAATAATCTTTATTTTCTCAGTTATGGTTGCAGCTGTATAAAGCGTTTGTCTTTTATTATTCTCCAGCGAAATACCCTACACTAAGAGATTAAAAGAAGAAAACTATAAAATATCCTCTAACTATCTTATTGGTAAGGTAAGATGCAGATTACTGCATGAAAGCGTAAATTCATCCTACAGCTCTTGCTGTAACTTTAATTCTATTTCATGAAAATTCTGATGTCATGTTACCCATCCTGCAGCCTCTATGAAACACACACCTCTCCCCAGATTAATGCTGCTATGGGAGAGACTCTTTAGGGGTGAAAAAATCTTCAGAGCACCTTGAAAGATGATCCAAGTTGCCAGAACACCACTGATGGGAAGCAGGGTCTCACAAAGGAGATAGCGAAGGGCTGAGTATTGAGTCTCCCAACACCCATGTTCTGAACACAAGAGAGTCTCAAAAGCTACAGTCCTTCTGTGGACAAAATCATTTGTCCCACAGCTCTTCCCTCCTACTGGCTTCATAGAACAACTATTGTTCCCCCATCTGACATGATGAACCACGAGATAAGAAGCAGCCCTGAAAGCAAGTCTCTATGTGCAGGGAAGGCAAAGCAGCGCAGGAGCATTCACGAGACTGTTACACCAAGAAACACGAACCTCGAGAAACACGAACCTCGGTGAACAGAGACCCACCCCGCTCTAAGGCAGCTCCCTAAACCTTGGGTTTCAGGGGCCAATCGGGTTGCAGCAGCAACGCAGCAATGTGACATGGGCTTGGAGTGGTGCAACAAGGAGGAAAAAAAAAAAAAAAAAAAAAAAAAAAAAAACACACACACTTTTCCCAAGAAGAGAAATGGAATGGGAGAAACCCAAATAACTTTTTTCAGTCATATTCAACAAAACTAATTAAACATAACAAAACTTCAACAGAATATAAACTTTTTCCATTTTTTTCCGTCCTTTGTCCTCTTTTCTTTCCCAGGAAACTATGGACTTTGCCCATCTTGGTCTCTACCTACCTGGAAGTATTGATTTTAGCTTATATCATATTTTTATGATGTTTGCATTACACCATACAAGTACATTACCAAGATTGCAACCACTAGGCCTGATCTGAGAATCCTCTCCTCCTGCTCTGGCCATCACCACATCACTGCAGCCCACGCACCTCACCGGCTGCCTCACTCCATAAGGAATGCCAATGCCCAAAGAGGAAACTCAGTCGCATGAAACTTAATTACGTGGCTGCTTAAATAGCCACAATTCTTCTGATAACGGGCAAAAGTCCTATGGGCAGAGAAGACGGCAACTGTTAGATCAAAGCACAAGACAAAAACACCAACATGGTCACTAAAAAAGGACTCTCGGGAATGCTGCAGCAGCAGCTGTAAGACCTATAGAGGGTTAACAGGGTAGCGTACTTTCTGCTTCTGTAAAAAGCTTGCACACAAAAGAAGTATAAGGTATAGGATATGTAATTTACAGCTAACCTTGCCATCTGCTTCTGTAAATATAGCTTGCTATAGTCACGGACAAGAACTAACAGGATAACTAACATTTTGGTGGCTCGTCCGGGATCCCGTAATCACCAGGCCCTCCCTGGCTGGGAAGGGTCGCCCAACTCATTCCGCCAGGGGAACGCTTCCAGGGGGAGCGCTACCTGACGATGTTCCAGGTCCCCGGATCTCATAACCTCGAGATAAAGGATCGTATGATCCATAAGCGTAAGGGGCACCCCGATTTGGTGGTGGACTGTGGGAGGTCTGACGAGACAATAACTCCCTGCCACCAGCACGGCACGCACTGGGACGCCACTGCCTTGCCCTGGGTACAGGTTTAGGTTTTTGTTGGGAACAGGTTTTTCGTGGTTACAGGTTTTGTTTTTTTTCCGTGATCTGTGTTGCTGGGAACAGGTTTTTCGTGGTTTGTGTTCTTTATGTCTTTTTGTGTCCCTTTGTTTTTGTCTGTTGTGCTTTGTTTGTTTTATTTGTCCCTTGAATCCGGACGGAATGGGACAGTCGAGTTCCATTCCCGAAGGACCTTTGAATTGTTTTCTGTCTAATTTTCCAAAATTTAGGAAATGGGTCCTTTTAAATTATGGGTTCAGTATAAAATCTGATAAATTAAAATTATTTTGCAGTGTGGAATGGCCCACTTTGGGCGTTGGATGGCCCCCTGAGGGGTCCTTTGACCCTGAAATAGTTCAAAAAGTGTTCTTTCCATGGAATGACATTTTAAAGGACCCTCCATTTGGTTACAGAGGTGCATAGTGAAATGTGGAAACGAGTGCAAAATTTTAGCAACAAAAATGGGACAAAATGAGCCCCCCCACACACTCCATCCGCGCCTAAATTACTTGTCCTGCAAGAGCCGCCAAAGGATCCAATTTTACCACTTTATAGCCCCTGAGAGCCACAAAGCCCCCCTGTGACGCCAGATGAACATGGGATCCCGGCTCAGGACCCCTTGTCCCCATCTCATACTAGAGCAGGGCAGGTTTACAGCCCACAGAGAACTGGGGCGGCCGTTTCCCCAGACTCCACTGCCCCCCCTCCCCATACCAATACTACCACTCAGACAGGTCCCTGGGGGAAGTGGGAGTGCATACATGTATGTACCCTTCTCCACCACGGACCTGTATAATTGGAAGCAGCAAAATCCTCCCTTTTCGCAAGACCCTGGGAGCATGATATCCCTTCTCAAATTTGTTATGTATAGTTACCAGCCAGCGTGGGATGATTGTCAGCAGCTCCTCCATGCATTATTTATATTAGAAGAAAGGGAGAGAATTTTAAGGGGAGCTAGAGAATCAATACCTGGAATAGAGGATTTGACCGAGCTCGGTCGTAGAAACAATCAAGATGAACATGTGCCCCTCCAACAATCGGAGTGGGATTGTCATGCGATGGACGGACGAGCGTCCACTGAATTGTACCGCCAATATCTGCTACAAGGGCTTCAAAGGGCAGCACGAAAATCTACAGGCTTGTCAAAAGTAGCAGAAATTAAACAAGGTCCCTCTGAATCTCCAACTCCGTTCTTGGAATGCTTATTGGAGGCATATAGAATTTACACCCCTATCGATCCAGAGGACCCTGAAAACCAAAAAGCTATCAATTTGGCCTTTCTATCACAATCAACCCCAGATATCAGGAAAAAAGATACAGAAACAGGACGGATTCGCAGGAAAAAGCAGGACCGAATTGGTAGAGATTGCCCAAGAGGTGTTTGACAGTTGAGATTCACCCGAGGATGTCCTAGTGAAAAAGATCACAAAGGCCACAACAGCCACAGTGGCAGCCCTCCAGGCTGCCCCTCCCCGCCATCCCTTAGATAGATAGAAAGTTTTTGCAGGAACAGGGAAAAGGGGGCGGACTAGGAAGAACTCCTAGGCGATCAGCCTTAGAGAGGGATCAGCATGCAACTTGAAGAAGGGACATTGGAAAAACGAGTGTCCTTACTGAAATGCGCCACCAAGTTCACAAGAAATTCTATCCATGAGATCAGCCAATAGCATACACTGCACTCACTTAAAAAAACATTTTTTCCAAAGTATTTCAAGTACTATCTGACAAAACTGGGTATGAAGCAATCAACTTTTTAACACAAAAATAGGAATTTACTGCTTTTTATTTTTGGTTTTTGTTTTCCGTCCCCTTTTCACTTCCCACCTTTTTAAAGCCTTTGGCACTAAAAAGCAGTTTGGTTAATATTTCTAAGCTTTCCAGAACAATTGCAAGTGCTATGGGACATTATCTTGCATATATACATGGAATATAATTTAATGGAAGTTAATGGCACTGTGATAAATAGATTGTAATTCGCAAGATAAACAAAGTGATAAGGATACTTAAGCTGGTACGGGTTGTAATTTGTTGTAATTTGCAAGTGACCAGGATACTTAAGCTTCTATCAGCTAGGGCAAAAACAAAGAACAAGGCCAAACTGCAGCCCGGAGAATATGAAAAGACCAGCAAGGAAGAAAAGCAGCCCCCATCAAGAAGACAACCAGGAGATCTCAGAGACTCGTAGAACCATTGTAATGCATCAGAACTGGGAATCCATACTGGGAGGAGACATTTGGGCAACAGTAAATAAAAGGTGCTCTCACGGACTGCAACGCACGCGCCCTTGGTAGAGCAGAGACTCCCCGGCCGTCCAGCGCTGCTTGCTTGTTATTTACAATAAAGCATACTGACAAAATGATTGGCTCCGAGAATTTGTCAGTCGATCACTTTCTGAAAGACTGTTCCTCCGTGAATAGCACTGAATTAACGTTTATGAGCAAAATGTACAAACTCCATTCAGTGCTATTTGTTGTTGCACTGTTCCAGCCCCAGGCTAAGAGCCACTGTAAAGAAGCAGAGAGTTACAATTTTATACAGTATTTCCTAATTCAAATTCCTAAACATAGTAGTAGACACTCAGCACTTTCATTTTGTACTTTAAGGGCTTCCAATGTTGCATGCTCAAACTGAGCAAGTACCATGTAGCCTGCATGTGAAAATGCTTTCTAAAATTGAGTGTGTGCAGTGAAACCTAGTGCAGAGGCATTTGACTTTGGGGGCTTTTGGCACCTTGTCTTGTTTTGAAAGGGACAAAATGTCCCATTTCCCCTTCTGCAGATTCTTTTGTTACATACCCTCTAGATGGCGAAGGGTCGATGAGACCCTTCTCAGTATCACTGAGATACAGGCACAAAACCTGACAAAGACCAGGATTGTAGTTCAACCCTACAAAGAGCCACCTAAATACCCCCGGTAACTTATATTGTGGCCAAAGAAAACAACAATATTTTACCATTAGTTCCTTGGTTGTTTCTGGGTGAATGTACAGTTTATCCCAAACCCTCAACAGTTTCCCCAGGGGACTATATAAGTATAAGTCGAGGTCATCATACCTTTTTCCCAACATTCTCTTTTGGCATCCCTTTGCTGCCCTCCCTGGGTGTCCATGTCAGGGTTGTCATTCCTTTTGTTTCCCACTGTCTCATAGTACTCACCCATGAAGTTTCAATGGTCCTTTCCGTCAGATCCGGTCCTCTCTAGCCCTTTCCGTCGGGCTTTCGCGCTACCCGGAGGTCCTTTCCGTCAGACCCAGCCCTTTCCGT
>VWPW01011401.1:0-43064 GCA_013389825.1 Crypturellus undulatus
AATCATTTGGGGGTTTATATCAGGTTTCATGAGCCTTAAGGATTTGTGTTTCTCTGTGTGTTTCAGTGCAATTGTGAGAATGAGTTGCTTTCTTTCTTTCAGGCTGTAGTTTGGGACACAGTGAAATCTATGAAACCTCTTCCTCTGCTCTTATTTCATATATGAGGATTCTCCTACATGTAAAAAGTGTGATCTGTGAAACTTTTTTTGGAGATGAATATTTGATTATTATAGTATCACATGTTTCTAGGAGGTGGCGTTTTGAGGAGAAACATTGCATTGGATATGATCTTTGCTGTCTTTTTTTTAAATGAAATAGCAAGGTTGAGAACAACTTTAATGGCATTCCTAAGGTTTTTCTCTCTCTAACTCCAACTATCTCTTCTGTTTTCCTTTCAAATCGCTCTCTGGACAAGAAGGGAAAATGTTCCTTTCAAAGGCAGAAGTACATTTTTTTCCCTTATGGTAGGAGGCAAAGCACAATTCTTTCCTGGGTCATCAGTGCTGTCTACTTAAACGTGAGCCTACCTATAGATTAGGTTAGCATGGGCTTGCATAAAGCTTATAGCAGTGATGTAAGGATCATTTAATTAATCCTGTGAAGTGCAGATTGAAAACAAAACCTTTTTTTCAGTGCAAATACTGCACTTGCAGCAGGGTTTAGAAGATGTAAGTGAGGTCCATCTTAGTTTAAGGGCCAGTGATGAGTGTTTTAATCTTGTCAGCAACTGTGCCACATTTAATACTGTAATGGATTTTAACCACTCCATCCTTTTCTCAACCAGTATTAAATGCTAAACTTCAGTGAAGGCAATGTAAATTCACTAATATAGAACAGGAAGAAAGAAACTTATTGTCCTTCTGATATACTCTGGAGACCTAGAAGATCCAGACACCATTTTAGCTATTTTTAATTGGTTACACTTTTTAGTGGATAAAATACAGACTATGTTACAGAGAGAGTAAAGCCAAGAGGGATAATGAGACAATTAGGTAACAAATTTCATATAAACTGCTTGGACTTTATTCATATTCAAAGACCTCAACAGCCCTGAGGAATCTGGAATTCTTCTGCTATATGAGGGTTGTTTGTGGGAGACGGGCTGCTATCTTGATAAACGAAGCAGACACGTCAACTTCATTGCTTCAAGACACATTTTCCGCTTTCCCCTCCAGCCAAACATTGCTGTTTGGAACAAATGGTGCGTTGCTTTTCCAGAGCAGGCCGGTCAGTAAGTGACCCCGTCGCTTCCGTCAGGAGAGGGGCTGATCTCCGTTCAGCCGCGCTAAGGAGATCACAGCGAACGGCTGCAGATAAAGCTCAGCCGGGCAGCAGCTGGGGCACGCTGCCTGCGGAAGGAGACGGCTAGCGGCCTGAGAAATCAAGTGAATGCCCCTGGGGAGCCCAGGTGGAGACGAGAAATGAATTGGTTCCAGAGCCGCCAGGCTCACCACTTCCACAGAAAGGTCCTTTGCTTGGCTGTTTTACTTATTGGTATGGAATTATCTTTTTGTTCAATACAGCCAAGCAGGAGATTCTATGGCTTAACATTAAGTGGAATATAGATAGAGCTGCAGGTGCTTTTACAGCGCTAGCATAGTCTCACTTATCCACTGTGATATGCCTATGACTGCATGCCATATAAAAGCGAAGTGAACATATTGGAATCCCAAATTCTCTTTCATGAGGCTGAGAGAAAAGGGAAGTATATTCACATTGGGGAGACCTTGGCAGTGTAGATTAATCCCAGGACATGTAACGTTTTTTAGATTTAGAATTGTTAATGGGGATATACTGTCATTCTGTGACATCCCTCCAGACCACACAGACGCCTAGTTCTTTCTGGCATTCTCACAGCAAATCTATTCGCTGTGCTCTTCCTCTCTAAGCCTCTCTGCTATTGTTGTTGTCTTCAGCTCTAATACTGCCCTCAGAGCTTGATTAGTTTCAGTGTCACATTGAAAGCTTATACATGTTTATGATATGTATTGCTTGCAGAAGCAGCTTCTTTATGCAGATAATATTGTTGTTTGAAGACTTAACAAGAATATATAATGACAGAACTACATGTCCGGAAGCTTGTCCACCTTTCTAACTGCATCAGCTAGTCTGCAATCCTTGTATTTCTTGTATCGCTATATATTGCACCACAGCTACAGCAAAATAAGTGTTAACAAATTTTAGTTCAGTTGGAGTGATGCATAATAATACTTAGTGAATACATATTTGTGTTTGTGCTGTTTATTAGCAGTCCGATTTGATAGTCCAAAAGAAGCAAGACTGCTGCAGCTCCATGTCCCCAGGTCCAGTTTGTAGCAATGCTGTGTGCGTATTCACAGTAGATAAATAAGCACACATGAACACAGTACTTACATCCCGATACGTATGACCAGCCACAGAAAACACAGCACTCACACAAACACCAGCAGCACCAGTGGCCTTACCCTGTTCCCCTCGCTGATGAAGATGTAAGCCTATTAATGTAAAATACACACATATATACACATCAAAAATACTAAATACACATACACAATATGTGCATATATACTGATCCCTCCAGCAGATAGTCTTAGACACTCAGTCTATCCAGTAACTAGCCCCTGCGTCCCCAGGTCTTTCCAGTTGCAGAAGCTTGGGCACATAACTACAGAATCACATAATAGTTGGGTTTGGAAGAGACTCTGGACATCATCTAGTTCAACCCCCTGCTCAAGCAGGGTCACCGACAGCACTGTGCCCAGGGCTGTGTCCAGGTGGCTTCTGAAGGTCCCCAGCGAAGGAGACTCTGCAGCCTCTCTGAGCAACATGTTCCAGTGCTCTGTTGCCCTCACAGTAGTTTTTCTTCATATTCAGAGAGAATATGATGAAAAGTATATATTTTCCTGGTCACCTCAGGCTTAGAAATTAGGAATGGTTAGGAATTAGAAGAAAAGAAAAAAAAAATCCTTTTAAGCAACAGGAATGTCTGGCATGGAAAACTATACTTTGAAAGTGATGTGGGAAAAGTAAATTGAATCAAAACAGTTATTCTCCCTCCAAAATTTATATCCATCCAAGTCAGATGTTATCCTTGTAAATATTCTGTAGAGCATCTCAAAACATTCTGTAGAGCAATGCTGTCTTACAAAATTAAACATGTTTTTTGAAGAAATGTTTAGCTAATTAACACTATTGAATGATTTATTTTTTCATTAAACTGTCTCTGATTTACAAAGAATTATTTGGAAGTTGCAAAAGGAAAAATCACAGGGGCAGTGGAATACCTGCTTCCTCTGTTGGTCTCTTCGGAGAAAAGTCTGTATGACATCGTAAGAGTGAAATGGATTTCTGTCCCCTCTTCACTTCTTGTGGTCACCAGACTGTGAGGAGGTTTCTTTCCTTCTGTCTCACAGCCTCATCGTTAAGTTACAAATACACAAACCACAAATGAAATATGTGTGCACTGGAGTCATTTTTGTCAGGTTGTTCCTCACAGCTTTCCTACTGTTGGTAATGAACCCCTGTGCATGGGAAAACTGTGAAGGACAACAGGATTCTTCTTCTCCTCTGAAAAGAAACTCCTTATCTTCTTATCCTTTGAAAATAAACCAGAGATTGTGCAACTGAAGAGATAAATAACAAATATTTATTAAAAAATAGAATAATCAATTATTAATAATGTAAATATATTCAAAAGTGGATTTTAATAAATAATATTTCAAATGAATGACAGCAACATTATTCACATGATTGTTCCTGAGAAACTGGACTTCATTAGTTAATACCTTAATGTCAAGCATGAATAAATTACGTAAAATTTTAGTGCAAAAATACCTGCCATGCAAAAAAAGATGATGCCGATACAAGCAATGTGGTGCTTCAATGAGAGATAATTGTGAGTTTAGAATGATGAGAATAATCATAAATAGCGTCATTTTCTAGTTCTGGAGGAGATTTAGAGCAAGACAAAATATAAGGCAGGGACTATTCAAGTGAAAGAGATTCTGTATATGCTTTTGAATGTTATATAATGTCATATATATTTAGTCATTTCACTGAGTTTTTAATCTAAATTCCATTGTACTGTCTTAATTGTTATAGATTAGAAAAGCATATTCTCCTATCCTGGAGAGGAACTTTACCCTGTAACTACAACTTCTGAAGTAGAAAATATAATAGAGTTCTAAAAATTACCAACGGATTTATTGGAATGTCTTATCCTGATTCCATTTCAAATCAGTTTGCTCTGCTGTGTCAGATGCATTTGAATTTGTTTAAAAGCCATTAGCCATGAGGCTGTTTTATAGCATCATGGTTATAAGAGATAACAAGTAGATCCAAGGGTCATTTTGTGCATCTCGCTGCCTGCAAAGCATTTTCTCCTGTCTCATAGTTTTAGTACATTGTGTGCACTTGTGTGTGAAGACAGTGGCCTGTATTTAAACTTGGCTGTGCGTTCCAGTGTGTGTGTGTGTTCATACAGATAGACCCACTGGAGCACACGTGGTGAAGAAAAGTTACATAACGTTTCATGTACAGGCTGCCTTTTACCTCCCCCAGTTTTCTCTTCTCTCCTCCTCTTGGTTCATTTGCTCACCAGAGAGCGCCGAACAGTGTTGCTGCCTGCATGACTTTGCTCTGGATATTTTTAAGGGATTCTCTTGCTCTTCAATTTCCGTACACGCTAAGAAAAGTTCTATATTTTTCTCTGTTCTCCACGCTAAAAATACCATTTGTCCTGTCAAAGGGTATACCTGCTGGATCAGGGCTTTATACTGATTAATATACCACAGTGGTGTTCTGTGATAATCTGGATTATAATAACATTCTGTTTCAGTGAAACAGGAGAGAGAGTGATTGTTTTCCATGTTACCAAAGGCATAGTGTAGAGTCAATGAAGCACATAATCATCAATTTAGCAATTTAATTTTGAACGTGGTTTCCTACATAAAATGTCTAGTATGGAAGCTGTAAGTCTGTTTTAAAGATTAATACTGAGGGTACAGGGCACAATTGGGGACTTTTTTTTTTTTTTTTTTTGCTATGTGTCTTGCAGCTAGATCTCGAATTACTTGTAGTCTGCTAATCGGCTTTACGAGTAGACCTGCTGAGAAAGCATTACAGTTGGCCAGGCGAGACAGAAGAAACAAATGTATGGATTAGATTTCAGAATAATTTTTGGACACAAGCAGTATGGATCTGGGAAGACTGTTTCATAAGCATTGACAAGCATATTTAACTGTAGCAGTAATGAGCTAAGAACAAAAGGTCAATTATTTTCCCTTTCCCATTCATTTTGAGATCTCTACTTTTATTTGTTAATTCTGTTAGACCTGGATATAACGAGTACTCAGTATCAGCTTCCAGTGTTTGATATTCATGGACCAATATGTGTTTTCTATTTCCATATCAAAACCTCCTGGAGTCTCCACAGATAGTTTCATATATGAACGTTTGATTAAATCTCTATGAGAGCTTTCCAGTAAAACCTTCCAATGATCTAGGACTCCAAATGGAAGTGCCAAAGCTACGTCATAAACTTACTCTAAATCTGATTGATTCTAAAGTGTTTATACCAGTTTTGAAATGAAACTGAGAGTCATAATTCACAATGTATTTTAGATTTTCCGAGGATTTCTGCACAGGATAATAGAAAGGAAAATGCTGATGTGGAATCCTATTTTTACTCCATCTGAGTCTGGGTGAACTGATGTTGGAAAAAAGAGGAGCTCTCTGCTGGTGTCCAGGACTATCCCTGGCTCTCTGAGAACTCCTTGGAAATAGGGGATTCCTTTTAGGAAATCACCCCTGTAAGGGTGTAAGAATTCATTGCATCACGTTGTGACCTGCCAGGGATGGTGTGGAGCTCTACGTGAGAGAAAAAGAAAAAAAAACAACTTGATGTTAAATCCCCTTTGTTTTGGACAAACAACCTTTAAATTGTTTATCATGAAAACAACTGGCTTGAAAAAATAGCAAAATAAGCCTTTAGCCATATATCAAACATGAGGCATCTTCACTTGCTCTGTTTTAGCAGATTGTTGGGTATCTCCAAAGTGGTGAATCCAGACTTGGAATATCCCTATTTCTCAGGAGCAACGGGCTGCTCATGACTGGGGTGATCTGCAGGAATAATTAAAAAAGCTGGATTTACTTTTGTCCTCTAATATTTCCTCTACCAATCAGAAAGCATATTGATATTGCTAAATACCTTTGCCTTGAAATTGTATTTGGAAGGTCTTAGCTTCACTCCTCACATGTTTTTCTCCATCCTGCCTTATTGCACTGATATTTTTATTAGACTCTCATTGTTTCTTCCATGCTAATTTGCAAGATACCCATGCATTGCTTTCTGTCAGTCCTCAATGTGATCTGAGCATAGACCCCATTGAGAATGATAAGGAATAGTTTACAAATGTGAAAAAAAATCCACACCTATACAAAGTTTATAACCAACTATATTCTGTTTTGTATGAGGAATGTGGCATTCCATTTTGAAATTCTGGATGTGATCAGTGCTATGGGATCGCAGAGCATAGGCTGTGAATAATAAATAACTGGCTGCATAAAATGCATTAAATGGTCGAAATAGTCAAAAGGGAGAAGGAAGTAGCTAAGGGCACTGCTTCAGAAAAGGGCTTTCAATGTAGTACTGTGCTACAATGTCCCTATAGAAGAGATGAAAGGGCAAACAGCCTACAGAGCAGATTCACCATACAGGACATGGCATTAAACTGGGACTACTGTGTAAATAAACTAAAAAAAAATTACAGTTTTGGAATGTACTGGAAATAGGTTAGCCTATGACTCTAAGAATTTTACTTTGGAAAAATGAAGTTAGTACATCCGAGGAAAAGAATACTTTAACCTCTTTTATGAAAGAGAAAGTTGATTAGCATTATATTAAGGAAGGGTCCTGGCTTTCTCTGTATTTTTATTTATATCACTATATTTCTCTATATAGTCAATTTTGTTTTCCCTTACAGCAATTTTAATTGCTCTTGACTTTTTTTATCTTTCTGTGCAGTGGAAAATTGGCTCTAAGAGAAAAAGGTAAAGAGAGGAGGGTTTGGTATAGATGATTAAACTATTCCACTGGAAAATCAAATTAGTTTAGAATGATACACAGCTATAGAAATGCCATTACCTTAGGGAATTTTATGCAGAGACCCTCATACAAGGACATAATGGGATTTGCTGGATATAGGTACAGAAGTTATGAGCAACTTCAAAGAACAGAAAAAAAATGTACCCAAAGAACCTCTCTACATTGGTAGATGATATAAAGTTAGGAGTCCTCCTGTAACAGAGTCAGCCAACAGCATTTCAGTGAATTTTAATATATATTTTAATAGGTGACAAGGCAACTTTCCAGTGATGCTAGATTTATAAGCGGAGTTAAAATGATGGACATACCCTCTCTTTTAATTTTTTTTACACTGAATCAACAGAACTGCTCATTTGCTTAAAATAAGGTACTTGTTAAGTGCTTTCCTGGATTATGACCAGGGAACGCAGCTCTTTGCAGGATCAATGTCCTATATAGTATCTGAAAAAGCCAATATTGCCATGGACTATCAGTTGACTAGCCTTTTCTTTCTGTTTTTAGCAGAATCTTGATTAGCATTTTACGTTGCTCTATCAGAAGTACTTACTAATCTAGCATGAAGATTCTCCTGAATGCCTCCACATTTCACATTTGCATTGACATGAGTGCCCTAAATTAAGACTTAAATCCTCTGTCTCATGAATTTCATAGGCAAAGGCATCATGATCAAAATGTGTGGCTGGTTTGGTTATTGTAAATTGAAAAACAATAGGATTAATTAATTCTGTTTTTATAGTATATGTGCATATTACAGTATTTGCTATACAAAATCTCAAATTAGTGTTTTATTGTACATTCAAGGCTTTCTCTGGGAGCAGTTCACTTTTGCACTGTGTTTGAAAGTAGCCTTAATCAGATTAAGCCACTTTTCTATCCACTGTTTTTCCTGAATAATTCCAGTATATCCCTTTTTGACCCAAACTAGAAATAAAGAAAAAAAAAAAGGAAATAAAAACTCAGGTGACTAAGTGATGTCATTGACTTGCACTTCAGTTTCTGAAGTGCTGAGGAATCCTTCCAACCTCTCCAATCTCTTGTTGCAGTGAAGGAAATGAAACATAACTCCAAGCATCTGAAATGGAGCTGCAAATATCAGATATAGTCTATTAAAATAATTCTTATTTTTTTTCACTGTTTTGGTAAGGTAGGAGTTTAGAGGCAAGAGTTTGTTGTTGTTGTTGCTATTCTTTTTCTTTTTTTTTTCCGAGTATTTATACATAGCTTGTTCCGTAATTTTCTGTGAGATCAAGTGGCTTTAGAGCTATTGGCTGAATCAGAGAAAAGACCTTAATTTCATTGTTCCGCGAATTAGCATATTCTGTACTCTCCGGCTGGCAAAACAGAATTACATAAATCTCCTTTAGGACATACTTTTGTTCCTAGGAATGCAGTTAGGAAAAATAAACCTAGTTCAGAATATTTTAACTGTCAAAAAATCAAATTCACAAGCTTATAAATACCCCTAGGTGGCACTACATGCTCTTTTTGTTCCAAATTAAATCAAATACTTGATATATAAACAAAAACAAAATCATAACAACTTAATATTAACTGATGTTCTCTGAAATGTCAAATATATAATGCATTCCATATTTTCTCTAGTAAAAGTGTCTAACAAGTCTTTTTATAACTTAGGAAGTAAAACTGTTCTTCTGTGAGGATTGCCTGAGTTTATTTAGAATTTTGTCATGAAAAGTATTCATAGAGAGTTGAATACAGAGTCTTCTTCTAAAAAAGTGTAGATGTTTCACTAAAATATATCTGAATTTATTATTTGGATCATTTGAAAATATTTTTAAACTTCCCTGGTGAAGCCATACCAATAGTGATAGAAGTGCCAAATAGAAGTTGAGGGGAAGGAAAACCATTAACTGATTCACCTGTTTCATAAGAATTTAGTCTCTTAGAGTAAAATATGTATAATAAAAATTTAAAAATTAGAAAGAAATGGTGTGCAGCATGTGTACTGCATTGTGAACTACATCATGTGACAACCACATGACCCAAGATGTCAATGAGTTGGGCAGAATTTAAAGAAATAGAGACTTTTTGAAGATAGATGTGGGTATGATAGACTGCCCTTAGGTTTGTGTGGCGCAGATCCTGCTGAGCCCGTCAGCTTCGCACACACCGGAGGCACGAAGCAGCGGAGCACCAGCAGGCCACCTCGCTAAGGGCCAGCGGTGTCTCATTGCTGATATCTTTGTGGCACGAGCTCTAGGTTTCAGAAGAGTTGGTCTGTCGCGCACAGGAGCTAAATCTATTATTCCCCTCCTCTCAATCCCCCACAACAAGGCAGAAATCTCTTCACAGAGCAGTGCGGCCTGGGTGGCTCTCTCTGGATCTCCTACTGAGTGGGGTGAAGAACCTATTGTGACTTTGGGAACAGAGAACAACAAACAGCTAGTCTAGTAAAATAGTGTCCAAAAGCCTCTGTATGACAATCAGAGATAGGACATTTTGATGCTAAAGATAAAGCCTTGGTCTTCCTAGACGTCTTTCGAACTAAGTGAAACAGAGATTTCCAGCGGACAACTTGGTTTCCTGCTCCACCATCACTACATTTTTTTTCTGTTGCTGTAAGCACCTATTTGGGTCATCTAATGAGAATGTCAGCATTGGGATTGGTAGATAGAAAGAGAAGAAACAGAACAGAGGAGCCTTTCCTTCACTTTCTGTACGGAGATGTCCTCCATATGGACAGGCACTATCTCTGCACTCTGGTGGTTAAGTGTCATATACAGGTACTGCAGGTTTATGGATATCTCCATAAACATCAACATGGGGCTGTGCAGCACGATCACACATATCAACTAGATTAATAAGCTTCAAAATGTAAAGCCAGGCAGCTGAACTGTTAGTGAAAACAATGAATAATCTCTATTTTATAGCAGCCACTAGCAGCCCGGGATGCTGCTATCGCTGGTGATGGTGGCTCTCCATTCACTCCTGTTTGCTTGGGTATCATTATTTCTGTGACATCTGTTATAAAAGAACTGAGGTAATCAAAGCTGTAAAATCAAAATTGATTTACCTGTGTCAGAATGAATAATATTAATCACAAGGTGCTTTTACAACTGATTGCAGTCTTTCAGAAAGGTCTATGTCGGACCTCTGTCACACCACATGCAATAATAGAAAAATATTTCTGAAAACTAAGGGTGATTAAAAAAGAAACCAAAGTCTCCTGTATTAAAATGAGATGAAACCTGTTTTGGGGAAGAACAAAAAGTTCAGACATTCTAGATGTTCATGTTGTGCATTAAACTGCATGGTATTTTCTCTGAATCCTTAAACAGCGAGGTCTGGGTGATGCTGCAAGTTGGTTTAGCAGAACAGGTACCTCTGTCAAAGTTAGTGTAAAATAAATAATAAGACTGCAAGGAAGCAGCCTGTTCATCATTGTGGGCAATTTTACTGCTAGAGATAAATAAATACAAGAAGAGCATGCAATATGAACTGGTATAATATTGCTGCCTGGGAACGACAAGAAGATGTGTATGGTTTCAGTGCGGGAGCAGAAGCATTCGTTTTACACAGATGAGACTTGAACTTAAGATATATTTTGGTGTGGAAGACATATGAGAAAATGTGAATAAACTGTACTTTTGCTGTTTTAGATACAAATATGCACAAGAGATATGCACATCCTCAGAGAATTCATTCTGTGCATTGATTTAAAAGGTTTTTGAAAGAAAAAAAATGAAACGAGAGGGGGGAAAAGAGTTGTGTGGAATAAATTGTGAGTGGAACCAAGCTAGTATTCCATTTCTGCCTAGACATGGTGTATATGGTGATCAAACTCTGCTGAGGTAAGTGTGGCGACAGTGGCAAGTGGAATTCTGATTAAGAGCTTATGAGCTTATGGTATGTATATAAAGCTTGGTGTTACTGCTAGTAGAGCTACATACATCGCTGCCATACATCATCTGTATACATATTTTTACATAAATGTATGCCACGTATGCATAATGTATTTAGTGTGATTACACACACACACACATATTTCTATTCACATTATATCCAGCAGCATGGAAAAAAAAGTACACATTTTTCTCGTTTAACAGGTTGTACTTGCATGAAAGGTAAAGATCTAGCAGTGCACTGATGGAGTAACATTGCGATTCTACTTTTGTTGTTGCTGTTGTAGCTGACAGGGAAATACTGAAAGAGCAGATAATTGTTTTATAATTGTACTTCCTAAGAAAGAAAGGATCAATAATCACCGAAGTGTAAAGGGAAGACGAATCAATTCAGAGAAAACCTAAAGTTTGAGAGGAGGACGTTGGAGAGACCTGACTGTGATTTAACAGGGTTTAGTGTGTGATTACAAAATGTTCCCTGTCTCTTGAAAATAATGATGCACTTAGATTGTTAGTTATTATCACTTTTAAGAGCTTCCATTTATTTTACTGTTACCTGGTGCAACAAATGCTGGGGCTGCTGGAAAAAAAATAAGATTTAATAGCTATTTATGCTTTTTATATAAATAACATTTATCACTGTTTCTTAAGGCCTCTTAGTACTATGCATGATGAATGTAATGACACCAAGTGCTAACTCTCCATAATCTTACAAGATTAAAGAGGATGAGTGTTAAATGCATTTGTAGTGTGCCAAAAGTACCACCTCCTTGCACTATGTGCATTTACTTCTGCTCATAACAGCCTCAAGGGAGCTACAGGAGGAACCATAAAGTCAGTATCTTTTGCTTGTTGGGAATAAACAGTCCTGCAATTAATATTACAAGGATGTGTGAATGAACAGAGTAAATGGCAGTCTTAATCATATTGTGCGGAGCATAATCTGAGTTTTTGACATGAAGTATGTTAAAAAAGCATGACAATCTCTTTATATTTTCTAAATGAATATTTCCAGAAATAAAAGTCAGATGGTAGTCAATCTGACTGTAACGGTTTTCTCAGAATGATCATGATTTCCCAGAATGATCTTATATTCAGTTATGACATTGTAATGTCAATAAAATAGTTGGGTAACCCAGGAATGACTATTACTTGTTCTGGACATCAGATTGGGAATACTCGAAGAAAGAAAAATATATACAGTTAGCAGGTTGATTTACAAAGAAAGGCAGTTGTTTATTGCCACTTCCAGGGTTGTGATTAATCGAGCAAATTCCAGGCAGATGGACTAGCTGAGTGACAGGGTCGCGTGGACAAGTGATAAATAGTCCAGAGTAACAGCAAAATTGCACTTCAGGGAATAGTGCTTGGTAGAGAATAGAGTAAGTGCTACTCTATAGTCAGTAGTCCTCTAGAAAGCGCCCTGTGGCTTGTTTGCTTTGCTTGTGGTCTGCCTCTGCAGTGCAAGAGCCAGCCAGCCAAACAGTTTTCACAGCCCCATAAAATCACTGTGACTTCTCTCGTGCCCTTCAGCCCTCCGACGGCACCGCACACTCGCGCAGACCCCTTGCACACTCACACACCCCGCACACAGCACTTGCACAGGGATAAACAGGAGTGAGTCCAGGGCAGGGTTTCTCCAGGGCTCCTAGCATCCTCCTTTGCTGCATTCTGAGAAATAAGAGGGGCTGGTGATAATCTACCCCGTGCCTGAAACACCAGGTGCTTTGAAACACCAGGACGCCCTGTGTAAAGGGTTTAGCTGGCCTGCCCAGTGATGGCACATGGACAAACATTGTTGCCCAGAAAAAATGACAAATAACATGAGTATTTGCCTTGTCAGGATATTACAGTGTTGGCACAAGCTATTCGTCAACTCCGAGCCCCATTTTCTGAAGCTCACTTCCATTTCCAGAGCTCCAGACGTACCTTGGAAGCTCAGGCACGTGCCTTAGGGCAGCCGTGTTTTTCTAGCTGTGTCAACCACGGGTTGGGACCATCACCAGGTGTTT
The DNA here is from genome assembly GCA_013389825.1 of Crypturellus undulatus. Taxonomy (NCBI): domain Eukaryota; kingdom Metazoa; phylum Chordata; class Aves; order Tinamiformes; family Tinamidae; genus Crypturellus; species Crypturellus undulatus. The sequence goes on from VWPW01011401.1 coordinate 12,964, forward strand.
GACTGTGATACTTTGCAGAGCTCCATATACTGGTTACAATGATCCTCCTGCTCCTGCCACTTTTATAATTTTTTTCTTTCTCTTGCTGGGTTATTAGCTCTACAAAGTGAGAACTAGGCCTCTTGAAAGATTCAAAGCATCTATGGCTTAGCTCATTCTGCCAAACAGCGATAAAAATAACTCTACATTTCACTGCCACTCTGCAGTTGTGTAAATAGCGTTCCTGCTATTCAGTCTCCGTCACAGAACTGTCCCAGTGATGCAAAATGCAGGACTAGGAGTGTATAGGATAAACATTTCCAGGATTTTACCTTTTGTTAACAAACATTTCTGTATTTTAGAAATACATTAGTAAAAATAGGAAGGCTGGAATATAATGGCAGCTTTGCCAACTCTTACAGCTTTTTGTGGGCCTTTCAATATTGCTTTTCTATCTAAGTCCCAGCTGTGTAACTTTGTAAGATCTCAAGCTTACTGCCTTTCTTTGCTTACAGATATTTTAAGCCTTCCACCAGTTTCTGAGGGAAGTTTGATAATTTCAAGCCTATGAGCTTAAACACAGACCTACAAATATGGACAACCCAAGCCGTATTTTTAAATTTATCACGGGTTTTATGAGGTCACCTAGATCACGATTATGTTTGGTGATAAGAAATGCTAACGTCTCATTGGTAGCCAATGGATACAATTGCTGTTAAGAGTGATGGACAATTACTTGGTCTGAATTTAAGAGCCTTTACTGGATGTTACTTGGCTGTAATGTTTATGTTCATTGTGGGAGTGCATAAAAAAAAAAAGGATAGGGCATGGGAACAGGATAAGAACATTGTGAATGGATGGACTGAAAATGTACTTCAGAGATGCTTTGAGGAACTAGAATAAGAAAATGTGCAGAAACCAGAGGAAAATTCTGGTATAATTGCTGTAAATAAATTCTTTCCCCTCAGATGTTTAGTAAGAGAAAGGTCTCACTTTATATATGGAAGTGAATCAAAATTCAAAAAACAACTTAAATTTAAGTATAAATCCATGAATAAAAGGCGAGGATACTTTTTTCTTCGTGAATGGATTAAATGATCCGGCTTTAGCACAGCCCTTCTTTTGCTTTAAATGTGATTTAAATACAAAACACAGAAAGGAAAAATGTATGGAGGTTATTGTGTTATCTCACAAGAAAAAAAAATAAATTGTACACTTTTGTATGCAATGACTCTCTCTAGATTAATGAACAGAGTATTCATGTTTTGAAAACTAATACCAGATGTAGAGAAAATGGCTACAGACTGTCATTCTTAAAATGCATGTTACCTTAAAAAAATAGTGTTAAATGCTCTTTTCCCCAGCTAATGCTTGTCCTAATGTTTATATTGCCATTGATATAGTCTGTACCATCCCACAGGCTCGCAGTTCAATACTGCAGAATGATGTTGGCTTTTTTGTTAGCTTGAAACCAAAAAGCAGAAGAAAACATGTAATACTAACACATAGCTAATTCACACAGCTAAGATGCTATTACATATTACTAATGCTTGAGACGGGAGATTGAGCCTTCCAATATAAGGCCGAGATAGGAACAGGCTGATACAGAGTGAAAGCATAAAATTGCAACCTGTATTGTAGGAAATAAGAAAAATCTGTCATTTAACATCAGTGTAAAGGGAAATAAATCTGTTAAACATCCCATTCCTTTGTTAAACAAAGGAAATGAGTTTTGTCTCAGAGTTTTGTTTCTGTTCAAGGCAGAATAAAAATAAACTGGAGTGTGTGTGACAGTTGAGGAGATAGAGTAGAGAAGAGAGTTCGTAGACTCGCACTTTGCTCCAGTGTGGGTCCTCCTCGGTGGCTGCCCATCACTTAGCTGTCATATCTAAGTTATGCTTTTGAACAATAACCATTTTGCTTCCATCTGGACTGACGAGTCAGCATCAGTGACAGATAAAGTAGAAACATGAGATTGGAAACAAAAACTGTGGCAGGGCCACTGTATCCTGAAACTACTAGAAAGCTAGCAGGCAAATGTGGCCCGTGCTTAAGGAAATAGGAAACAAAAGATTTATTTTTGTTTTTACAGTTGACAAATGTTAAGTATTGCTCGATGTTGCACAGCAGCAGGGCAGAACAGGCTGTACACTTGATCTCAGTACAACACTGAATATCCTCAGCGGGAAAGAGGAGAAAGAACAGTTCCTGTGGGCCTGGGCTTTTTGTAGAGTAAAAGGACAGCATTTCACAGAAATAGATCCACAAAGAGAAAGTGGAAGACAAAGCAAAATCTCTGTGTGCAATCCATGAGTCACTATAATCTGATAAACTAAAAAGAAGATATTATCAGGCCTGAAAAGAAGGGGCATTGTCACACATCTTGGAAAGAGCAAGGGACATCACAGTACAGCAAAGAAGAGAAACACCAAGACACCGAGCACAGCACTGAAACCTAGTCTGTTATGTCAGGGAGTGGGTAATGCTAACGGCAGTCTGCATTAGCAAGTACCATGGATTCACTGCTAGTAAAGTTGCCAGAGATACAGTAGGAAGATGAGAGGTAGTAAAAGCTAGGTGAAGTGCTCCTGAGAGCAGGCAAAATTCTCCTGCTTTTTCTTTCATACATAGTGGGCTGTAGTTAATAAGCCATAAGAAAGCAAAATTAGAAGGTGACTGCTGAATTCAGGGATACAAACTAAATTAATGAGCTCTCTGAAAGTGGGATATGGCCCAATAAAGCGCACAGTGAGTGGCCAAGCCTTTAAGGAAGACACTTTCAGGAATCCAGCATAACCAGGCTCTGTGGCTCAAACAGCAATCATATTTTTGGATGTACGTTGCATCTATGGTGGAAATCAGCAGACAACCCAGCAGACAAATCTCTGGCAGTTCCGTACATAGTCCTGCGTAGGGCAGACTGCAAGGAATGACTGCAGAGAGAGTTGATCCTGCTGCTAAAGAGCACTCTTGGTTCTCTTGGTAGCGAGCTTAAATATGCTCCTAAATGAAGATCTTGCAGCAACATTAGCTAGCAAAATTGTTGTTATCCTAAATAAAAATATATAATAGAATGGAAATATTCCTCGGACAAATCAGTAGATTTGTCAAGATGGTCAAGTCCAGCGATGAATGGCCAGTTGAAGGCATGCACAGAAGTAGCACTAATCGTGGAAAAAGTGTTTATGTGTAGGCTTAAACAACAGATCTCTACCTCATACAACCTCTGAGATGAGGACTCCAGTTCCTACTGCAATAGGAGACTGAAGTCAGTCTTAGCAAACGGACATCCTGTACTTCAAAAGTAGGCCAAAACACTCTGCAGCAAAACTTAAGTGATTTATAGCCAAATGGGAATTTGAAAGCAAGGTTCCTTCATCTGATCAGCTGGAAAATAATAGAAAGTCAAAGAGATAATGGCAAAGAGACAAAAAGAGATCCGTATTGGGACATGATAGGCTGTCACAGTGCGCCCTCAGAAATAAGAAACCTAACACAGAGCTTGCTGGACTGCAGACAAGCTTCTCATGAGAGCTGTTTGCTGTGACCCATCAGAGAAAAGCAGGATAAGGCTAGTTAAGCGGGCAATGTGTAGCACAAATGAGACAGGACAAAGAGCGTGGGGACAGACTGGTGCTCAGGAGTCCCATCTCAGGGAGAGCAGTGACAAAACTGATGGGCTGGAGAGGGACTGTCATATTGGCATGGCCAGAAATTCAGGAGAGTATCGCACATCTTGCAGTTCTCTTACTGACCTGCCAACTTGAAGGGTAAGAGAAACAGGGATAGAAAGAGTTTTTAATTGGAGCAAAAGGAAATTATGTTATAGTTACTTTAGAGTGACACTTTCAGACTGTGACCAAGTTTTTTTTTAATTTTTCCTTTTTTTGTGTGTAATTTTAAATCTGTTGCTTATGTGCTTTTGTAAATAATGATTCCCATTATATTAGCCATATTTTAGTATATTTTTCAAATTCACAGACTGACATGTTGTGTCCTTTATAAAGCAATCTGTCATGTACTGCAGTTCATCTGTCAAACTGCAGGTTAACATTGTATTTAATGAGGCACTATTTTAAAAGTATGTATGACCAAATGTAAACTCTTTCTGAAGAGACTACAGAGTAAAAAGTACTGTGAAAGATACCACATTTTTGCACATTAGACTTCTTGTATGCTAAGTTTCTTGTATGCTAAGTAGAGCCATGATCTACTAATCCTACTGATCTGTGTTCTTAAAGAATAATGTGAAAAAAGACTGTTACAGGGACATCTACTCTTCAATTTTTCATCATATAACTGATAGCATTAAAACAAAATCCCAAATGATCTTTCATTCAGTCATCAGAAATGTTTCCCATCAGAAGCAAGAAGCATTTGAAATAAAATTTTGGAAATAGGCAGGAATCAGAGAACTCTAACAACCCTCAAAATGAGTAACACTTTCTACTTTCTTCTTAACATAATTCCTGATATTACTTGTATGACTTCCCTTTTCAAAATATCCCCTTTTCATAGAATATCTGTAAAGATTTTTGGTAACACCTTTTAAAATGCACATTTAGAATTTGTTGTAAATTATATTTGTTGATATGTGAAGACTCTTTGTAATGATTGTCATATACTTACTAAATGTTTACCACAGTTAAAAAAATAGATTAATTTTGCATTTGAAATTTCCACATGAAGTAGCTTTATATACTAAACAAATATTTTTTCTGACATAATGAAATTTTTATTAGGCAACTGAACTCTTAGTATTATTTTTCTAAGGATTTATAAGGATGCCTCTATTTTTAGGTAACTATAAAAATACATAAATTCTAATAAATTTGGATTTTTATGGAATTTATTTTAAAGGAATTTCATGTATTTTATTCATATATTATATTTAATCTTAAAAACACAAATATATAACCATTAGAATGTAACAATACCAAACTTGTTTTGAGGTCTATTAAAAGGAAGATATGATATGCTATTAAAATAAAGCATTCTGATTTGATTTCAGAATTTCTATTCCACAACAAATTTAACGTCAATATTTTATTTCAATTCCTTATATATTTCTTGCACATAATTTTCATGTTTAGAAGATTAATCTCAGAGGCTTCAGTAAGAAACAAAGTGCTTTTTCTTTACAAGAAAGAAATATTCCTCACCATTTTAATTGTTCATTCATTATGGTGTTATATACTATAAATAGAAGAAAGAGTTTGAAGCTTAGAAATGCAGGAGTCCTGGTACCTCAGAATAGGCATCATGTAGAAAGAATCTGTGGCTTAAGAACTTTAATGAATCATCTCCTTAAAGCTCAAACTGGTTCTGTTTGAAGTTTAGAATGATAGGATAGAAATTTTTCTTCTCCCTTTTATTCAAACTTTCAGTTGTTTCAGTAGTCTCGTTCTGATAGAGATAAGAGAAGTTCCTTGAGGTATTTGTAGCCTGTAACAACATAGAGGAAATTCAGTGAAAAACACTGAGAGATTTGTTTTACAGAGACAGCATGTTCAGATAAATATTTTATAAACATTCAAACTTTTAGTTTTCTGAGCACCTCAAAACTTCTACAGTTTCTTCAACTTTCAGAAAGTATCTGATTTCATCTCATATTCGCAGGATTTTGAAGTTAAAACGTGGCTGATTAAAAAGAAATCTACATGAATCCTAGGAAGATATTGATGCTGGAAGTAGTTGGCTGTCTGCGCCCCACTGGTGCAATGTTGATAGGTTAATCTGTTGTTCAGGGGGTGCTGTTAAACTGTATGCATTTGCAAATACCTTCTGCAGCAAAAAAAAAAAAAAAAAAGTCTGTGGCTATTCATTTCTACTGATCCTGAGTATAAATCTTCTACTATGGCTGTGCCAATTAAACCTAAAGACCTGCTATTCTTTACATGCTTTTACTTACCTAAGTAAGCCCATTCTTTGAAATATCCTGGGATGCATTTCATATTCAGGTAGCTTCCAGAGAGGAGCCTAGCTCATGGGCACAGCAGGTGGGACTGAGGTGCACAAAAGGGATGGCAGGGACCGTTGTTTGTGCTGTTTTGCTGTTAGATCAGTGCAACTCCGAGCCCAGATTGTGTTCTTGCCTGCCCGTTCCTGTATTCCAAACGTGTGAGCTAGTGGAGAGGACCTTGTGTGCTGGGCGTAGAGTGTAATTGCCTCCAAAATTTTGCTTTAAATACAGAAATTCAAAGCAGCTAGGGTTTGTGACAGCTGAACAATGATAAACGGTGTGAAATGTGATTTTATCTGACATGGAAGACTTTGGTGTTTCATAAGGATTTCCAAGTGTTTAAACATTATTAACACATTTTGTGGTAGGTTTTGTTTTTAAAGCACATGCCTGCTATTTATTTTCTATTGTTTTATTTCATATTTAATAAGGATTAAAACAGCTAAATAATTATTTTAAAATTTGGAAACTTAGGCTTCTGAAGCTCATGTTCATATCGAAAATTGTAATCAAGTATCTGACTTTAAGCACTTTTCTTTGAAACATGGCAGGCAGTAACATTTTGCAGGATTTAAGTTGCTGGTTCTGCTGCCCTTTTCAGACCCAAGGGACGCCTTGCTGTGACCTTTCTGTGAGAGGATGAGAGGAAGAAAGTAACTTACTTCTCTTATCTTGTTGCTGACAGAATGCTTCTGTACATTAATCTAAGAAATGGCTGCTCAAGCTGAGCTAATAAAATAAACTGTACATAATATTTCAGGGGTACTTACGGACAGGCTCTACCCAGAGCCTATCTTCTTTGCAGGATATAGGTAATTTTCTAACATAATGAATGAAATGCTTGCTTATAGCTGAACTCCACGCACAGAAGTCTCTAGGCTGAGTTCAGGTGCTCTCGCATTGGTTACGTGGCCTGTCAAGAAGACTGAGCTGAAGTTCAGGTGATGCTGATAGCTGAAATAATGTTGTGTGGAAACTGCAGCATAATTCATGCAGGCATCCTGCAAAACTCAATCTCCCTGCTCATGTACAGTTCAAGGATTTTTTGCCATGCGGTCACTCTCAGTTAGACACCATAATTTAAGGATAATAACTTGAGCTAGATATTGTCATGGAGACAAGCTGTTACATATTTGCTTGCTTCTCAAAGCTATGAACATTTTTTTTTTACTTTGCTTCACTTTAGCAATAAAAATAAACCCTTGGAACCTAATAAGGTTCCTTTTGTCATCAAAATAAATAATGAATGTGACCTCCACCTCTGCAAAAACACAGTGAAGATTAGCACTATATTATTTATTGGAGGTTCCTGAGGCTGGGTTACTCTTGGCTTGTTTTCCTCACTGTAGACCTGAAGTGACCTCATTGTTTTGATATCCAAATAGATCATATTCATTATTCACAACAATAATAATAATAAAAAAAGTCAATGAAGCCATGCTTTCCGTGTGAGAGGTAGTATATTACAATGGCACTGGTAAATTTACAGAACAAAATATGTATGGTGGAATATATATAGCAAATAATTTTTGCTTCCTTGTTAAACCTGACATTTCCAAGGCTTACCTATTTCTTCCTTCAGCAAAGTGGTTTTATTAATGCTTTCAGGTTCAACCTGGACATTGCAAAGTCACATTTAAATGTTGTTGAGATGCTCTTTTTGCTTCACAGAAACTGGCTTACATTTGTACATGCCTTGAAGTGGAATAAATGGGACTTCTATTATAAAACCTAATGTCAGATTGACTGCATCTAGAAAATAACAATTTTTAAAGGTCAAATAAAATAGGCCACTCTCAGCTCTTTTTTTTTTTTTTCCCAGATATGTTTGATTAAAACAAGTTTGTTCTGTTTATTAAATGACTGAGGTTTTTCCTCCAGGGTCAACTGGAGCAAATGCAGATCCCTACATTTGTCATCATAAATACAACTAGATTAAATAGTGCTATATATCTTTCCTCACTTCTGAATTGTCAACTATGAATTATTGATAATAAAATTAACCATATACATCATGAGTCAGTAGAGTGTACAAGTGTTACCTTGTAGGCATAGCCAGGCATTTCAATCGATAGACTTAGATGTACTTTTGCAGATATCCTTTCAGGATAGAGTGTAATGATCCAAAACTCCCAAAGAAATTTGCTTTAGCAGAAATGAGGTCATACCTATAGTGTCACAAATGATATTTATAGAAATGTCTTCTAAAATCTAAATCTTCTAAAATATAGTATTCTAGTCTTCTAAAATGTAGAATATGGTTGAGAAAAGGTGATCAAAAAAGAGGCTTTCAGTTCTACACTTACTGTATTCTTTTATTTTTGGGGGCCTTTATTACCACCACCATTTTACTAGTAAAAATTTAGCTCAGGTAGGAAAATTTGGATCCTACTATTATAAACCCTGTCTAGCTGGTGCAATAAGGGATAACCCCAATAATTTTAAACTAACACGGAAAATTATGCAAAAATGCATTGCATTTTTATTAAATACTGCTATTTTTTGCCTAGAATCTACCCTGAAGTTCTGTTGCTTTACTTTATGCTACTTTCAGTAGGATCTCAAGAGCTATGGTACAAACACAACTATTTACCTACTCTCCACAGTAGGTATTTAATATTTCAGGCACCGTATAGCTTCCTTTAGTTTGGGTGTCATTTCATATTGCCTGAGGCATGATGCAAATCATAAGTTGAGGATTACACCTGAGCTAGTTTTATGATTCTGAGCACCCCTACTACCTCTTAGAAGTTGCAAAGAAGAGTATCTGAGTAAACTCTGAGATTTTCTTTTATTTTCTTTCTTGAAGAATTAAAATCATTTAAAAATTAAAGATTTTAAAAGCATTTTATATTAAACGAGTGTAGATCAAGCTTAACTAAAAATTACAAATGATCAAATATTAAATCTAAATATCAGAAGAAGGCAAAAGGGGCAACCTAGCATATTTCACGACGTCAGTTAACAGATTTTGTGTTCATTTTAGTTAAACTATATATGCACTATTAATTTACTATGACAGCCCTCAAGTGTTATTAAGCAAGTGGGCTGGCAAGACTGGAATAGTTTTTCTGTCTCGGGCTCAAATAGCAGAACCAATTTAAAGTCTACACTACAATATAAATGTGAGGAAGGAATAGTCTGCTTCCTGCTTCACGCAGAGAAGTAAAAAGTGTCGTTAATGAAATGTGAGCAAAAACTCTGACTTCTGAGCAATTCTTTCTTTTCTCTGAGCAATATTTTGCCAAAACATTATCATAGGCATTGTAAGGTTTTTAAGCCCATATTTAAAGTTTTCAAGGTGTTGAGAAAGAGTATAAAAATAAGAGTGGAAGACATTATGTGACTTTTCAGAAATAAATTCATAAATCAGAATTTATTATTAAATAATATTTTGAAGTGTGTGGAAACCATATATGGGAACATTAATGAGGAAAAAACAAACACATAGTCTAATGAAAACTATCAAGTCTAATTGACATGAAATTGAGTAGTAAATAAAATGAAGAAATGACTATTAAGTATTTTCTATTATTTGAAATAATTATGTGGAAAGAGTTAATTCTCAAGGGAACTTTATTTTTCTCAGTTGCAATGGTATCATGTAACTCTAGTAACTCTAGTTGGATATCTTGATGGATAAATTGAATATTTAGGTATGAAGTAAAAAATCTGCATAAAATGATCACAATTTCAAATCTGCTGTATATCTGCAACTCCTGCTGAGTTGTGTACAGTCTGTGGATGGTGAGCATTTGATGAAATCCAGGCTATCTACCTGTGTTTAGGTATCTGAGTAATGAGTTTAAGAAGTTAACTTTAAGCACATGCAACGGTTTGTTTTTATTATTACTATAATGTTTTATTATTACTATATACTATGAGTATTATCTTACTAAGATGTCTCTTCAGAGAGATTTGTCTTAGACATACAGGACACCTGTACTGTGGAATCAAGGTATTTGCATCAATTTGTGATCTGCTCAAATTTCTTCCTGACCTAATGGTTGCCTACTAGCAAGTCACTACTTGTTGAAATGAGTGTCCTCAGCCTCTTCAATTTTGATGTTCCAGTTTTCTAAAAAGACAATGTTAGTAGGGATTAATTCATTAGTGTAGGCACTGTAATTTATAATTTCTAAACAAAAGTGCCATAAAAAAAGACTTCTTCTGACCTTCTTTGTTTGAATGTTATCATAGGTGTTTCAGAAATGGAAAAACAAAATACTAGACATCATAAACCATATGACTTCAGTCTGTGGGGATGTTTGGATATTATTTAAAAAAAAAACCCTCCCCCTCCAAAGCTAAGGATGTCAATACAGTACTGTGAGCAAATATTTTTGTTCACTTACAGTGTATGTTTTGGTCATTTAAATGTTTTTTTAAACCAAGCCCATATATCTGTGGTAAGTTCCTTTTAGGAAAAAAAATACCAAATTTTTATTTACTGGAAAAATATTTGAATATGCAGAGCTGATTAAAAGGATTCTTCTATATTTGCTTAAGATTTGACCTGTGAAGTAATTTTTTTTAATACACATTTATCGGTTATTATAATAAAGTATACATATATTAGGCTACACAAACCAAAAATTGAGGAATAAACCACTACAGTTAAAATTAATGGGTGCTATTGCTAAAGTCCTCATATAATATTACCATGTTAAGAAAGGCAGATAATAACCTGGAATATGTTTATGCATTTTTATTAATTCTTACTGATGAAAATGTAGGTGCTACTCACTTGAAAGTAAAAAAACAATTATTCAGTCATACTAAGCCCAAAATCAACAGCAGACCTCTTTGATTCAGCAAGGTCCTTTAATCTGAGCACAGTGCTCCAGCTATTTGATTGAATTGTAGTCTGTGTAATAGCTCTTTCTGTGTACTAGATGTAATAGCTCATTTGGGAGTGGGAAGACTTCTTGACTCATCACATAGTTCCATAGGGTAGGCAGGACGTGACATATACTTAGGAGCAGGCTAGACCTCTGAAATACTTAAATAAATACTTTAGCAAATTCAACTACCAATATTTTTTTTTCAGTGCATTTTACCCAATTAAATTGTGTGGAGATTTTAAGATTTGTTATAAAATTATGCCAGCATGAAAGGCTCTAGAAATATAGGAAATCTTATATGAGGATGTGAGTTTTGCAATTCAGATCTTCTATTTAGTTTGAATCTGTGCCACAAATGGGCTCAATTCGAGTGAAAAATTCACAAAATAATCATTTTTGTGCAGCCATGATCACGGTATACATGCCCAATATAAACTTATATAAACCTATACTTATAGTTAGAGAAACAGGATAAGGATTCAGGAATTCTATGTCTATGAAAGCCCTGTTTTGTGGCCTTTGAGACATTTCACAGAAATAGATTTTCACGTACTTAGCAGAGAAACACATACGTGCATATTTTCAGCAAATTTCTAAGTAGCCTAAGTAGCTAAAGGAATGAAGATGTTAGTGCTCAGCATTGCTCTGATTGATTGTCATATTTGTGATCCATTGAAAAAACCCCAAAACTCAAAATCTCAGTATCCAATTCAGTGAATTATTCTGAAAATCTCATCTCATGCACTAAAGACTAATGAGAAGCTTGAGGCAGAATCAAACTGAGATGGATTTGATTTTTATCCATCTACATTGTATAGATATAATAATTTAGTTTTCGGGAGCAACAGGAAATTCTTCCTGAAGTTGTGATCTCTGTTTAAAATATGTATAAATTCTGTCTAATCTTGACTTTTCAGGGAGGTATTCTAGTGGAAATCCTATTTTCACAGACAACATTTCCATTACGTTCTGTTATCAGGACTGTGTCTGCACTTGTGGGTGCAGCAAGTTGTGAAAGTTGCTTCCTTTGAAAGAAGTAGTAGACTCTAAGAAAGTAAAGTACTTTATTTGGTGAATTCTGATGCAAAATAAGCATTTTTCAGGCACCTCAATAACAATGACATACTCCAAATAGTCGATTTTATCAGCACAGCTCTGTGCACAACTTAGTGTGTCCACATTTATGAACCTTACTGAGAGATCTGTGTTTTTTTCAAACTTCAGCACAGTACTTATTTTTCTTTAACCTACCTGGATGACAAGTAAATGGTTTGTGCTTCTGTTTTCTATGTGTTTCATCATATAAATCATCTATCATTTCTGTCTACAGATATTCCACATGACATATGACCTGGCCAGTGCTGTAGTGAGAATCTTTAATCTCATTGGAATGATGTTGCTGCTTTGCCACTGGGATGGCTGTCTTCAGTTTTTAGTACCATTACTCCAGGATTTCCCACCAGATTGTTGGGTGTCCCTAAACGGTATGGTTGTAAGTATTGTTCATTTTTCATTGTGCTTTTCAAACATTATTTTCCTAAACAGTTAACTTCAGACTTAAGTGTAACAATACATATTTAGTAACACACTTTATTCAATTTATTCAAGCCTGCTTTTTGTTTTTGTTAGTTGTCTTGCTAACAAGCTAATGCTTGTTTTGTAGCCTTCATTACCAATAACATTATATTGAATCATTTTCAGTAAATGTAACAAATACTTTCAGTTCTCAGATCATTTTACTTTTTAATGCTCATTCCCTCAAAAAAGATACAAACATATAATTTGGGATAAGTTGACTAGCACTGCCAATTTTGGTTATAGTTTCATAATGCTCAGGAAATCATATTGTCAGTATTTATTTCAACTAATTTTGTCCTCTCTTTTGTTAAGTAAGTTCTGAGTCATCTCATGAAACCCTTTACCAAGTTTTTCTAAGTAAGTAAGTAAGCAAGTGAGCTGTGGGAATTACAGTTTTACTTCTGTGATATTTTTGTCTACATGAAGAGACAGTTCAAGGGCAGAATGTTGCTGCCTTCTGGACATGCCTTATTCCTACAGAAGGTTAACAGTATTGGGCTTGTTTAACATGTACCTTAGAGACCAATGACTGTGAAGAATTAGCTAGTTATAAATCAGACTATGTAGGAGGTAAAACATACAACATTATGGTAGGAAGTATGCTGAGAAAGTTGTTGAAACGTACCTATGCCAAAAAAAAAAAAATCTAAAGAAACTAAACAGCTGTCTAATATACTTCAGACACATTCAGAGGAGGACCTTAGCTTCTTCCAAATTAAAATTCAAGAATATTAGAGAAACTGATAAAAAAGCCAAACATAGAAATGTGTCAAATAAAACACCTGAAAAAATGTTTCTAGTTTTTACAATTTTAGAATATATGAAATGCTATCTTTATTCCTGTCATAAGTAGATAGGCAGTTTGCTCAGTTCTGTATATAGCTGTTGTAGAAACATATTTGTTCCTTTTGGAATCTGATACTGTGCATCACTGTGGGAGCTCGGTGACTAAGAATGTCAGTCATACAGACAAGTATTTGTAGTCGTCAAGCAACATCTTTAATGATAAGCAGCATGTTTGCTGACACTTCATTGTGCGGCTCTCCCCCAAAATATAGTGACATATCTTCAAAAAGGGAATAGCTGTAAAAAAGTAGGTCACCAGGATGCTGACTGGCACGTCTTTGCATTTTGGTGCATTCTGGTTTCTGCTTTGTCATGTCTTTCATTCACAGTTGGAAAGGTTACATTTTCTACCAGGCTGCCAAAGATCTGGATGATAGACATGCTAAAGAGTGAGAGGAAATAAGCCTTGTATTACACTTGAAATATTTAACCTTTACAGAACATATATCTATTAAATTGCCTTCATACAATAGTCTAAGGCAGTGCACATTCACATGGAGACCCCTCTTTCTGCCTGCTTCTTTTTTATGGAAACGATAATCTTTCCTAACTGACTACATGCTGTTGAGTACACATTTTTTCCTGTGGCAGCTGAATCTGTTACTAATAATAAGTATTGCGAGGCCATCTGAAAATTAAGCAAGATTATTTTCGCAGTGTATGCAGTCTTCTAGTCATATGGCAAGAGAAAGTGTTACAGCCTGACAGGCTGGAATCGGGAGCCTATCTAAGGCCACTGTCAGGGAAAAGCAACTGGACCTTTCTTCTGACTTCATTAAAATGTTAGGAGACATTTTCTCTTTATTTTCCAGCCTCTGGAAGTGAAATCCTCAGAACTGAATGTAGCCGAAGAAACAATCAATCAATATCTTCTCAAATGATAGAGGGAATAGAAGGAAATTATTATTATTATTAAATTATCATTATTATTGTATGCCTTGCTAGTGCATTCAGAGGTTGCTTACTGCAAGCTTTGAAATGAGGAAAGGTATCACATTTTGATTACAAGTACTTTAGCAAATGGGATAGTATACTCCCATGGTATGATCTAGCCTATAACAATTTAATCTGGTCAGAATTTAAACACTTCTCTCACTAAAATGGGTTTTAAAATGGACATTTAAAACTGGAGTTTGGACTGAAATGCTGTTGATACAGAAGTTGGGCAAGATATCTCATTATTTCTTCTGGCCCAGAGGCCTTTATCTGTGAACTGGTGATGACGGTCACCAAAGGGACATCTTGTGTCAGAAAAAGGAGATCTGTGTGTAACCCCAGTTAATGCAGCTTTCTATCAAGGTACATTACAAGGTACCCTTCTACCCATAAATTTTCCTCAGAGATTTTAGTAGATTACTAAATAAAGGTAATCCTTACATCTAAGTACATTTGGAGTGTGGTTCAACTGTCTCTTCCAGTAGTGATGTAGGATTATTCTGAGAAAGGTCAAAATGAACCCTATTCGTGTTTTTTTTCTTTCTTAGAGTGATGTAGGTTTTGTGGGGACATTCCCAGGGATTCACAGTGTGAGTCCAATGTATGCTGCTCCGAAAAACACCATGGCCACATCCGACCTCAAGATAAAACACGATCCTTGCTTAGAAATAAGAGTTAATTGGTTAGTTAAAGTACTGTCTTAAAGTCTCATTTAAACCTGTATGGGCTCAGCCAGAAAAAGTTATTGTTTGATATGCCATAGGATGGTGTTCAATTGCAAGCCAGAGCTTTTGCAGATAACTTGATGGCAAAGGAGATAAGGATGTCATGAGGTGACAGGACAAGGGGTAACGGGTGTAAGTCGAAACATAGGAAGTTCCACCTCCATGTGAGGAAGAACTTCTTTCCTGAGGGGTGACAGAGCCCTGGCACAGGCTGCCCAGAGAGGCTCCTTGTGGAGTCTCCTTCTCTGGAGATCTTCCAAACCCGCCTGGATGCCACCCTGTGCCACGTGCTCTGGGTGTCCCTGCTGGAGCAGGGGGGTTGGACTGGATGATCTCTAGAGGGCCCTTCCAACCTCAGCCGTTCTGTGATTCTGTGATTCTATGTGACATGCTGTCTCTTAAATCTACAAAGCACAATGTCCTTGTCCTGCCCTAGCTACTTCCCATGTGCCTTACATGTTAGCAGCGTTCAGCTTGCACAGTGCAAGAACTTCTCCTAAAAGCCTATGCCGGAAAGCTCTTTCTCCTGTAGGAGTTTCATATTCCATAGACATACTCAGATTTTATTTTTGCAAGCACTGTTAAAAAAATAACATAGGTTAAATGGAGGAGAGCCTAAGAAATTTAACTTCAGCAAGCATTAGTGAAATCGGGTTGCATTTTGCTTACTGCCTTTCTGAACAACGAGACTGAATGCGATTAAAGAAAAACAAATAAACGGGATTTTTATCTTTGAAAGCATGATAAAAATGTCACAGTGGACTTAGAAATAGACTGTGAAATTAAATAGAAGTCTTTTATGTGAAGGGAATATGACCACCATTGGCTAATACTGTAGCAGTCTGCAGCCTAAGTCATATTAAAAAAAGTTCAGTTAGCACTGAGATACTAACTTCAATGGAATAATGAGCCCAACTTGTGTTTATACTCTGTAATGCAGCTCCCTTTTCTTCCTTTACCACTGGCCTTACAGTATTAACATAATCATGTTGTTACCACAAGAAAGCCAGAGATGGTATCTTCCTTCATTTTTTATGCTCCCGCTTGCATGCAACCTCATATGTCTTTTATACCATTTGATTGTTCTGCCTTCATTATGCTGAGTTAAAACTGAGGGGCAAAGTCATGTATTCTTATAGAATATTGGTGTTCTTTTCATTAAAAGTCAAAAAGGAAAAAAAAAAAAAGAAAAAACAGTAAGCACAGTGTGAGGGTGAATCGCAAAGCTTCCCCTTTGTCATTCTTTTCTGCCCCTTCAAGTCATGTTCCAATTTATTCCTTATGGGCAAATTGCTTCATCAAGGTTCTGTCTTGCAGAAGTGAAAAAAAAGGCCATCTTCTCTTATGAGAAAATTTTACAGCATCTGGATGATTTTGCTTAATTTCTCCTGTCTCTCTTGGTTGATGAAAAATTATAGTTCAGCCTCCTTATCTGGGACAATTTCTAAGCAAGAGTGATGAAAGAAGATGTTTTTTGCCATAGCTGCCATCTGGCTATCTAAGTATGACTGCCTGCAAGAGAGAAAGCACCCCTTGCATCAGATTAGCTTTTTCTTGTATTAGAAGTTTGCTCTTGCCTTTTGAGACAAAGTCTCAAAGGTGTGTATGATCTTGAAGGAATCATATTCAAAGGCCCACAACTTCTCCTTTCCTGCTTCTGTTTGCTTTTGTGACTAGGAAAACCTGCAAACCTTTAAGCAGACATTTACCTGAATTTTCCAATTTCTATATTCTTTTGTATAAAATATTCAGAGAAAAATCTATCACAAAACTGTAGAATTTAATTGGGAATATAGAATTTAATCTGACCAAAAGGAATTTTTGAAAAGGGTTTGGTTTGCTGGCATTTCTCATGGCAGTCTGCCGGTGTTTGCTCAGCAAGAACCCTTGAGGTATTCTGGTTTCTTCCTCACTGTCCTTGAGGTCAGATTGCTTCAGCTCTTGTGTTGGTTTTAGGTTTTGGATTTGCTAGGAGGAGGAGTTGCCTTATGTCAATTCCCCTGTGTGTGCACATTTGTTCAGGGACAAGGGAAGCCCAAAGTTAGACTTCATATCCTTATCTCTGACAGGATCGCCAATAAGAAGGATTTGGGAAACTCTGCTGCCAAGTCTGAAAGACTTTTCCTATTAAATGAAGACTTTAACTGAGGACTTGATAGAGAAATCCATAAATACAGTTTACAGTGTGCTAAGATTTAAGCTAACATATGTGTAGTATGCAAAACAATAATAACCATACACATAATTCTAAATATTTCTTAAGAATTAAAAGAATTAAAGAAATATTTTGATAAGATTTTGCTTGGAACACAAGGGCAAGGAAATTTTTTTTTTTTATTATTTGCCACTTTGAGCAATAAATTCTGGTGTAAATCAAATCCCATGATTTGAAACTGAGTGCTCAGAAAATATGGAGCATACCAGACATCCAAACACTAGAATCATTCAAGAGTTCTTAAGGTATGCTACTATTCTGAGGTATTTTATGCCAAATTGTAATATTTTTGTAACATATTTTTACAACAATTGGAATGTAATTGCCGTTCTTAGGATTAAGATAACTGGTTTAGAGATTCTACATTGAAAAATAATACTTCTGGTATGAGCAATTTTCTCTAATTCAGTTACTTGGTCTTTGTCGCTCTTGCATAACCTCAGATGGTCAAAACACTTGCTTCTGCATCAAGACAATGAAGTAATTGTACAGTTTATGGCATTTTTCTAAGGATTAGGGACAAAGTGGTAGGCCTAAAAATATATTGGCTAAGGAGAATATATTAGTTCATGCAAAATGATGCTAAAAGAAACTGCAGATGAACATTTTGAAGACAGGAAGTGCTAAATGACACGATATGATTAATGTAGAATGAAGACAAGTGTTACCTACAATCCTGAAGTTTTATGCTAAGCTATCCAGTACCAGAGAAATGGGATAGCTGAGGACACTGTTGATTTAACTCAATGTGTCATGATCAGTGAATAGGTGAAAAAACTAAGTCCTCATTTTTACGACAGTTGCTGAGGTTTTAGGAAGACCACAGGAGTTTTGGCTTAAGCTTTTTTTCTGTTCTCTAATAGGTTAGAAGGTCATCTGATTTTGGAAACCCAGAACATCCATTTAAAAAAAGGAATTAGCAATAACTTTTTATTCTTACCTTTCTGCCTGTACTGTGACTTTATATATTATTTTGCTGATATCTCCTGTACTTTGCATGGTCTATTTTTGAGAGTAATTTTCTCATGTGCTTAGACTAGGGCGCATGAGTGCTCCCTGTGCCTCTTAATTATTAAAAACTTTTCATTATTTGTATTTGGTCTGTGCATTAATCAGTGCCAACAGGAAATAGATCACAATATTAAGGAAGTCTCTCTGAGCAACCCAATATCTTCACAATATGCATCCCCTTTAAAAGTTTTTTTCCAGTACAACTGTTGCTTTTTTTTTCCTAAAAATGATATTCATTTGTTCTGAGCTCTTTCTTAGTGTTTCTTTTATCTGTTCTGTTTAAGATACATTGCTAGAGGGCAAGGGTTTCCTTTCTTCTAATAATCTGAAATGCAGAATAAACATATTGGTTTTACTGTTATAGATTCTGTGAAAGTGAAACCTCAATGGTAATAATCTCAAAGGACAATGAATATATTCATCTTCATAACTTACTCCCATTAATTCATCCCATGTTATCATTTTGAGGTAATTATGCTAGTAACATGAGCAAATTGAGTCATAAAATTTTCAAAAGTGAAAAACAAAGATGCAAAATCTTTTACAGGAGATATAAAACTTCATAATTTTTTAAACTTTAGTGAAAGTATGAACTTTATTCATGATCATTACAAAGGAGTTAAAACTGAAAACAGTCCCTCAAAGTAGGTGCTCACAGAGAACATTTCTCCAACTTTGAAAATTGCTTACCATTACAAAATAAAGTACCATCCTAAGCCTTACTATGTTAATGCTTCCTGCTACCAATTTCTATCAAAATACTGTATAAACACAGCTATATAGTACTGATATAATTATGTAATATTGACGATGATTGTTGTGTCAGTAGGAATTGTTGCTCAATGCTACAGATTAAGGATCTAGATTAGGACTCACATGTTTAAATTGCTGATGATCACATTGTGTCACTGTTGTGATAACAGGTGCTAAAGAGGATCACTTTAGTTAATTAGTTAGCTACCTTGAATGCCTTCATCCCTTTCAAATACAAATCTGGTCTTCCTTATATGGAAAAAGAATAATGACACAATTTGTTGGAGAATGTATTCAAAAGCAAATTGATGTACCTCATAGATAGTAATTTATTTCCATACTTCTTTATTAACTTAAGAGCCTGTGGGAAAATTTTCAAGATCAGAATTCAAGGAGGGATTAATCATCAAAATTAAATTTCCATATTTCCATGTTTCTCTCCCAAAACAACTCAATCTATAAATGTTTTTACTAAAGTATATTGTGACAAGTTTTCTAATAAATTGTTAATTGCTATTTTTTTTGTACAGGTATGTATATATATATATATATATATAATCTGTATGAGAAAGCTGCAAACACTTTCTTGGAACAATTTCTTGCAAACCTTAAAGAGCTAATGCCTCTTTCAAATAGGATTTGTTTTGTGAGTTTTTTTCCTACAAAGAGGATGTTTGTGTTGACTTCATTTTTTGCATTGGCAATGCTGGTGTTAACGTAATGCAAAAAAAAAAGTATTGTGATAGGCATCATCTCCGGTTCATATACCACATTTTGTAATTTGTAATGCTTTTTTCTCATGCAGGAGTAGCAATTTTAGCATTAAAAGCTACTATAAAATAGTTACTAGTATATTTAAGGTAGTTGTAAAAAAAAGAAAAACAAAAGCTTGATTTTCAAGAAAACATTACTAAAATTACTTGAGTAGTTGCTTTCTCCTTGTTTTGCATTACAAGGAGATTACATTGCAAGGTCATTACAAGAAATTATGATACTATCATGTGAATAGAATTGGAGTGGACAGGGATGTATACTTCCAAGTCTAGCTGATTAACACAATTTTACCATAATTATGTACTGCTATTGTACAGTGCTGTGAGAGAAATACTTGGAAACAATCTCTTTGATAATCACAGAGCTTAAATATTCTTTGGCATTTGAATGAATCAAGAAAATAGTTCACATATTCTGCACAGCTGACTCATGCACCTTTTCCAGTCCATCTCACGACTCATTTCAGTCCACCCAAGGTGCCTTCATCTCTAACAAAATAACAGAGTATACACTTCCGTTTTGTGTTTCCGTGAAATAATACTCAATCCTCTTCAGAATTTTAATCCAAAAATGTATTTGTAGTCCCTGAATTTTGATATTTTGTACAGGCAAAAATATCAAAAGGGAGAGCAAAAAGTTAACTTGTGTTTGAAGATAGAGAAACAGGTTTCAAAACAGAATTTTTTAGATTGGTAAGGGCATATGGCATGGTATTATATGATTTTTTTCATAAAGAATCTACTCATAGTGCTAGTTCAAGTTTAGGGATGGTAATTCAGTATTGGTAAAGGCATAACCATAGCTGTTTGTCGTTCTATGCCATAATTCCTAATATTCCAGTTCGTATCCTTTTAGTAAAATACATGAGGCTAGCTTTAGTTTGAGAAATTTAGTACAATGACATCTTTCTATAAACTCTCAAGACTGATACCATTCACCTAAGGATGTCTGATCCTTACCCTCGTCTTTGTATATTAAACACAGGATCTATCAAAATGCATTTAATTTCTTGTTATTCTTCAACATTGACTGTCATTGTTTTACTCTTGCAGCAGTACCTTCCTACTGCTATATATCCCTGTATTTCTAACTGAAGTAGTATGAAATGTATTCTAAGAGAAGTGAGTTTATTTCTGAATTTCATAAATTTGAATGGGTGAGGGACTCAGGCCTTTGCAGTCACTATCATTACAAACCAGCTGCTTATGAAAAGGAGACCATACAAATTATGATAGGATGTACATACTGCAAAATGCCACAGGTGCTTAGGAATAATAGTGTAACTTCAGTGCTCTTAGTTGAATGTGTCTTGCAGATCAGTAAAATGTATTTACTCTAAACCAGCTTAGCTGAATTGTGAAAGCAAAATACACACACAGAAAAATCAAGAATTTGGGGAAAGAAATGGTAAGACACTTTTGATAGAAATGTAACATCTGAAGCAGAAATGTCTTTTTTAATACTATGAGGCTATGTTCTCACATCCATCTCAGATGATCTGAGGAAATAAAAGATTGGAATGTATTCAAATGCATAAAGGCTAAAGGAATTCTAGGATTTTTTCAGGAACTTTTACCGTAAAAATGAGAAGGAGAAAATAGTCATATAAAGTGAAATTAGATTCCACTCAGCACCATTTTAAACCTTATTTCAATAAAATGAGAACATCAATATTAACTTTTTGGTGATATTATCTCATCTGGTCTGTTCTGTTTGAAAGTCAGCTAAAAGTTGACTGAATTTATATGCTTATAGCATACAAAAATGGTTATTAATAAAAATAAGTGATTGCTGTTTATCACTATTCATACTTGGTGCCATGCATAATACTTTTCTTGTCCAGAGAGAAAACTGGTTGGCGAGATTTATTAATATAATCAAACATTGACATTATGCTGATATCAAGCCAAACTGAACTGAATTTCTCTGAAGCGCATGATTTGATTACTTTGTTTCAGTAGATTAACTAAAAGTAAAAACGACTTCATTTGATTATAACTAAACATACAATAAATACACAACAGTTACCAGATTTTTCCAATCAATCTTTTCTTTTTCCAGGTGCCTAGTAAATAAAATGTTTTCAGTTAAGAAAAGTTTCCAAGCAAGTTAGATAACACAATTTTATAGTAATTATACACTATTATCTTTAGAATGCAAACCCTTTAAGATGTTGCCAACTTAACATCCTTCTCAGTGTTCTTTAGTCAAAGCAGATAACATATCTTCAAAATATGAATATTCAAATCTTGGCCTGAATCCAAGAGCTCATTCTGTCATTTTGTGCTCTATATAACTTTATCCATATAACTGAATCATTATAAAGTTCATATTCTGAACATTCCTGTGTTCTCATTAGCTATCTGTCTGCGTCTTTCTGGCTCATTTATGGGGTTTATCAGACCATGGCATTTTACTCTGAGGTAGAGCCCCAGTGCTGGAGCTGAATTTCCATTCAAAGATCCCCAGCACCTTTGCAGAATCTGACCAACTTCCCTGAGCCTTTACATTGGCAATCTCGTATCCCAGTCCAAATGTCACATGCAATTGCAAGAGCAACACATTAGATTATAAGAAAATATAGCTTCAGAAAAGAGACCGTCTTTAGGAATTTTACTTTCGGCATTGGGTAAGTGCAGGGAAAAGACAGGAAAATATGTCCAGCCATGAACGCACCAGAGTGCTCAGTAGGGAGCCTTAGGAAGCTAACAAAAGTGGCTTTAGTTGAACAGGATCTCGCAGCAGTTGATGCAGAGATAAAATCTCTGCTGGAGATGATTAAGAGCACCTGCATTAGGCTTTTATTCTGATTCACCATCTGCAGGAGTTTAATTTCTTTGCTGCCTGTGTTGGGAGCCCAGGGACACTAGCCAACTAACTTAGCTGTCCAGTTTAAGCTCTTCCTCCATGACTGCTCATTCTCTCAAAGAGAACACAGGACAAGTTAGATCACTGGTTGTTGCAGATGTGCGTATGTAAGTACCATCAGATGCAAGGTTCCTACAGTAACCCTGTGCATCTTACATAGAGCACTACATTAGTTCTTTCCTCTCACCTTCAAAAGTCAGTCATAGAGCTCCCTCCTCCCCCAGGGCTTGTCCTGAAGGCCAGGTCACCTGCTTCCCTGTTAAAGATAGAGCACTTTCAGCTCCAGTATCTGGGCTTAGAAACCTGAATTCCTTTGAGCTACTCAGCAGGTGGAGGTTATAGTTGCTCTGCAGGACAGTTTTGTATATCTTCCTGTAATCCTGTAATCAAAGGAGTACAGTTTAATTTCTAAGTGTAGAGAGATGCTTTCTTACTTTTTATGTTATAACTGTGAAGGTATTCCATATGCTTTCAAAGCATTTCTCTGCAGTTAAATGGCATTTCCATTGCCCTGTGGATGGAACAACTGTCACATAAATACTTACTATAGAGTTATGAGAAACCATTTGATTAAACCTCTTTGATTAAAAAGAAAAAAAAAGAACTAAAAATCATCAAATCTTCAGGCTTTTATATTGAATGAGAGAGTCTGACTGTCATGTCACTATACAGTCTGTGCTCAGTCTGTTGCTTTTAGGCACTCAGTGTAATGTGCATTGCAAAGGGCTCAAACTGGCTACCTGCTCCTCAAATGAGGCAGAAGGCAACCTTCATACCTTGAAACAGAGGTAGAAGAAAAATTCAGACATGAGGAAATGAATCTTCTTCCAGAAGTAAATTAATTATCTATATAGTTTCGGGTATTCATACTCAAAAGATTATACAATTTTTTTCTTCTCATTGGTATTTTATTTGCTTTTGTTTTGAGAGTATCTTTTACAAAAAGACAGTTTCAAATGTTTCATCATGAACTGGAGTCTTCAGCCTACCCTCAAGCCTGCATGTCCCAGTTTGGAAGACAGCTTTATTGACCCAGCGATAACTACCCAGGGATAGGCTCCATTATGATCGCACTTTTATATCGCTACTCACTTTACGGAAAAGAACTATTGTGGCAAGGAGAGTAAAGCATGATGAGCATCACCTTTTTTTCTGAAGATTAAGCTCCCATATAAGACCCAATCCTGAACTCTGGGTGATCTTTCAGAGATTGTTTAAGGTAACGTGCAAACTCTGGTTTAGAGCCTAAGCTGGACCCCCATGACTTCTAGTCTCTGTCCTGCAGTATCAGATGAATACCACAGGGTAAAGCTCTATCAGGTCTTTCAAGGACAGCAGAAAAGCTTTAACAGAGAAAAAGAGTATATTCCTCTCTTTCTCACTCAGAATATGAGTAGTTGGTACCCTAAAAATCAGAACTTTCTTGTATGTTTTAGGTTAAAACTTAAGAACAATTGAATTTTTAATAGTTCCCAATCTATTCTTTTAAAAACAGACAGAAAACAGATAGGATTATCATCAATCATTTTGGGGAGGGTTTTTTTTTTTAGGGGTTTTTATTCCTTATTACCTTGAAAGTCTTCCAAACACTGGAAGCACCTGCAGTCTTAGGGCATGTGAGTGCAGGAACAGTTCATAGCGAGGCTCAGATGAGTTCGCAGTGAAAGAACAGTCTCTGACCCAGATCCAGCCCAGTTTGACACTGAAGTTTGTTCTTTTTGTAGAGCCAAAGTAGGATTCCAGATACAAAACTCTTTTATTTCATGCTGTCACTTCCTAATAAAATCATTCACAGTTTTACATAGCATTTGATGGAGGACTGTGATGTACCTGAAGGCAGGCTGGCCTCTTGAGGGCTCATGTATTTAGTAAGTTCATTTTCTAGAAGATCTATTTGCTAACCAGGAGTAGCCTAATATCTCAAAGGCACCTGAATAGGAAGCAAATTGAAAAATGGACAGGAAAAGTGTTGCATTTAATATCAGCTTGCTGAAAAAGAGCTATTACGATCAGCAATGAATCTGTGACTTAAAACCTACCCTGCTTAAAGGGAAAAGAGAATTTGATAAAAAATATTTATTTAGATTAAAGAGAAAGCTACTTGAATTTGCCTATCCAACTTGCCTTGGAAAGATCTCTTTTTTTACCATAATGTAGTAAATTGGAACCCCTTGAATCATAGTTGCAACTCTTATGGTATTCCCTGTGTGAAAGTAGAACTGATTCACCTTGATTCATTTTTAAGCCGATTAAAGCATATTCAGATCCTGTGTAGACACATTTGGTTTTATGAGTAGATTATGTTAGTCCATTTTAACATACTGTAATCTACAATTAAATATATATATATTTCATTTCTAAGGACATGTTCCTAAAAATACTTAACAAAGAAAGATTATTTTGCTTGAATCTATATGTATATAGAACAAGGATGAAAATACCAATAGGGAAATAAGATAGCAAACTTTGAATATTTTGAGATGTTCTCAATGAGACCGTGTTGTGATGCTATTATTTTGCGTATATCTGTGTTTATCTGTTTATCTACCTTTCAGCTGCTGTATGAACTGTCTTCCTGACTTCCTGACATTTCTGTGACTTCCTAAGTTAGTAGTTTTCTTCATTGCTTTTGTATAGCTTCAAAATTATTTTGATTCACAGAGAATAGTGATAGCACTCAGAATGTTAAATGTCTGCTCTCAAAAGCATTTTATTTTTAGATGTCATTTTATTTTGGGGGATCAGAGGCTTCACCTAAACTGCTGTCTAGTCTGGGGTGTTAATGGAATAGAGAGATGCAATTGCTTCTGCTGAGTTCCTTTTTCTAAATTGGTTGTAAATATCATCAGTGACAGTGGAATTTCTACTTCATATTTCTTCCTAAAGCAGCGTGCTGTGGAGTCACAGGCCAGGTTTATGTCATTTCACTCCTGCAGCAGTCTCCCAGAGCTGTGCTATATTAAGGTTGCATTATCATCTGCCTATTCTTGACTATCAGATAACTACTGCTGAAAATACAAAGCTTTTCTCAGTGGTTGCATTACAAAAGCATTTCATAAATGGCTGGATTCTCTGCTCAAGGCTTGCTAAGTAAACAGATTCATCTCCTTACACCAACTGAAGAGAGCAGAGAAAAAGATACAGTATTTTTTTAGTACACTCAGAATTTCTAAATCTCTTCAACAGTATTATTTCATGTTATTTAAGTTTCTCATCCAAAAGATTTATTTTGCAGGATTTATATATTTTCTCATTAGATGTGACATCGTTTTGACTATTTTTTTTCTTTTCTGGTAATAAAGTATTACAAATCTGAATGCAGCTCTGGTTTGCAAAGCAAAACTTGGAGATGTACTTTTTTTGTAATCACTTATATTAAAACTTTTTGGGACTTGGGAGAAAGTTTGTGGTTCTTCCTTTCTGTGTTGTCAGTTGTTTCTTTATCAGTTAGTCTTTAGCAATGACCCTAAGTTTATTTCAGAATCAAAAAGCAGCATGATGCAAAGTTCATTAAATTTTGAGTGAAATGAAGCCAAAAACCAAATGTCTTCATCAGATTACTACATTATGTGATAAATTTTGAATGCCAGATCTTAAAGAATAAAGTCCAACTTAGAATGCCATTGTAACTTCATTTTCAATGATCAGAACTTTAAAAACTTTGTAAAATATGATGTATTAATTAATGAAATTAATGTGAAGGGGGTGCTCCCACAATCATGAATGTTATTAAAAGGAACCTCAGCTACTGAGAAGATTTAAAATAGGTATATACGTAAATAGTTACAACTGATGGACAAGACCTAAAGCATTTAAAAGTTCATGTTTGCATTCAGCATGCTTAAATGGACTGTTATAGAAATAGCCAAATCCCTTCAGTCTCTTCTGATCTCACTTTTTGCACAGAAGGGTACAGGAGGAAGGCAAAGGTACATTTGGGAAGACTTCTTGCTTGTTTTTGTGCCTCAGTTTGTCACTGACTTGTAGAAATAGGAGCTAGTAAATTAAATATGTCTAAGTCATGGCAGCCATTCAAATCCAGAGCCTGCTTCCATATCACAGAATCACAGGATGGCTGAAGTTGGAAGGGGCCTCTAGAGATCATCTAGTCCAACCCCCCTGCTCCAGCAGGGACACCCAGAGCACATGGCACAGGGTGGCATCCAGGCGGGTTTGGAAGATCTCCAGAGAAGGAGACTCCACACGGAGCCTCTCTGGGCAGCCTGTGCCAGGGCTCTGTCACCCTCACAGGAAAGAAGTTCTTCCTCACATGGAGGTGGAACTGAACTTTCTTAGTTACCAAGAGAAGATGGCCTAAAGTGAACTATTAGATAGGAGTCACCTCTGACCTAATGTTCCTAACCTGAGGGTGCTAACTCTCATGCTGTGGCAAGGATGGTTTTGGAGAGAATTAATAGGTCTAGATCAAAACCATAACTTTCTGAAAAGTTACAAGAATAGATAAACAAGTTCCAGTGCAGGACAATGCTTCTTACCACTGTTAACTTTTCTGTTAAATTTTCATACAGGAAAAAGAGAAATAACCCGTGCTTTCAACATTTTTTTAAGCTTTATAAAAGCTTTGTAACAGATTATTTGAAACATATTAAAATAATCCTTTGAGGAATAGAATATTATTTTAAATAGGATTCATGCATCCAGAATTTTCTTTTGTAGTCTTCTGAGTTCTACTAGGAAAGGAAGATGCCCAGATAGAGAGATGAATCAGAGACACAATTCATGAAAAAAAAAAAAAGTATTTTTACCATAAGGTTTGACTTATTATTTTGAGACTTCATAGCAATTTCTGATTGTAATTTTGATTATATTTGTGAAAAGAGAGCAGTATTGAGCAATGTACAGGAAAGGCTCCCATATAAGCCTGTAACCATATGAATATGACTTCTCATGTAATCTGTACTTCTGAATGTGACTTGTTTACATGAAGATAGTAGCTCATATGTATGTACAAGACCAGATTATTGCTATTTATTACCACACTGACACAAAGAAAATTATTATTCCTTACTACAGAAAAAAATGATCACAAGTAGATATTCTTGCTGATTATTTTTAATGAGGAAATGTATTGGGGGATAAATATTAATCTTTTCTGTATTAAGAAAAATAATCAAAAGAACAACAAAGATCTGTTATGATTAGGTACTTTTGTTTGATGGCTAGTGCCAAAGATGTAGCACCAAAACATGAATAAATTGTAATGACAGCAAAGTCATATAACAAGTCTCAAAAAGTAAACATATAATGTTTAGTCATTGATCCTTCAGATAAACCTCTTTTTCTTGTAAAAGGCAATGCCAAACTCTTTTTAATTTTTTTCTCCCCAAATTGGTTTTTAAAGTATATGCTGAGTCATTTGTACCATCTGTTATCTGTGCAAGTATCAGCAGAGAGAAATGTTGAGACACTTCTGAAGACATCTGCTTATTCCATTGAGCTTAACAATTCAGACTTTTTTCCCTTAAACTGTATATACATACACCTAAAATATATGCTTTTTCCTGACCCTTCGTAAGATTTTTAGAATAACAGCAGATTTTTATCCTCTCAAGTCTGATTCCACCTTGTCTTTGTCTGCATTTTAGAAAACAACTAGAGATTTGAAGTAGTAGTAGCTGAGGTAAGGAATATAGACCCAGCATGGTGGCTTCGCCAATTCACCATTGCATGAGTTTGGAAACAATAATCGCTGCAATACTTCTCCTTTGACTGACTGGATTGTTTACTGTGATATTCAAACAACTTCTTTGAAAGCTGAAATACATAGGTAGTGTTTCAGTGTGATTTGTTGTCTGAGATTTCAGTGACTTTGTAAGGTGTTGTATAAAGTCACAGGCGGTAAATTATATAGTTGATTGATGTGTAAGTATGTAAGCTGTATATCTATATCAATATATATATGTGAATGTTGAAATGACAGGTTTTGTATAATGACCTGATCCTAGTCTTATTATGCACATATTACTACTAATGGCCATAACTGTTATTCTGAAATGTAGGAAAGCAGAATCAATACTTGTAGACACATAGATGGCAAATCCAGAACGTTTTGAGGTCAACATTTTTTTTTATGGAAAGTTAAGTTTAACAGCTGGGAAGATTTGCCAGTGAAGTTAGGTGATATAGGATTTGATGAAGAAAAAGAACAGTTTCTTGCCCCTATCAGCTCCAGGTTGCCCCTATCAGCTCTCAGGTAGGCTTGGTATTAGCGGACCAACACCATGCCAGGAACATATTTAGCAGCTACAGAGCTTGGAAATGCTCTCTGGTCCTTGCTGTTTTACTTGGGTAAATGCAGGACAGATTCTCTATATCCTGCCAAGATTAACATCTACTTTCCCTTCTTCATATCTCTGTCATTTTCATGAGAACCCACAGGCTACAATGGACCTCACTGCACCCATGTGCAGTTGATAATGAGGAAAACTCTGGGTAGAGAAAGGCTGCTTCCCCTCTCCAGCTTCTCATCTCTGAAGAAGAATGAGGAATCTGGGTTCAGGATCATGTCATTTAATTCCTGAGTCTTTGTCCCTGCAACTGAATGGAGCATGCACTACCACGATGGAAAAGGAAAAAGTAACCCAATCAAAATTCAGAAGCCACTAGCATCCCTGTAATAGCTTCCTCTTACATGATTTTAAATTCAACTTATATCTCTGTGTAGGGGTATGGCTGAGGGAAGATAAGCTGTGCCTGGGGGAATAACTACTCTGTGGGAGGAGAATTGATTTGTCTGACAACAACAAAAATCTCCTAGTAATAACCTCCATAGATTCCTGTAACACAGAAACCCTTTCTTAATCCAACTGAGAAAAAATAATTCACCTTTTATTTCTGCTCTGTAAAAGCTCCCATTTGGCCTCTTTTGTGATTTATTTTTTATGACCTTAAAAGTTAATGTTACAAAAGGAATTTTTAACATGTTTATGGGAAATTATGAGGTAAAAGATAACAATCTCCAGTTAGAGAACAGGTTTGAAAACAAACCCACAAAAATCAAGTGTGTCCTGTGTTTAGTTTGTTCTTTAGGATAACTGCTAAATTAACGCATATACTTACAAAACTAATTGCAAATGATCCGTGATTGTTGCTTGTACAAATGTGAGGATTTCTTAATGTCATCAAGCTAGATTATATAATCAGTCCTTGGATAAACAGCTTTGGTATTTCTCACAATTACAGTCTCTAATAGTTTTTCCAAATTAATGTCATTTCATTTAAAACATTTTAAACCGATTACTGCTAATCTGGAACCAGTGATCAACCCACTGTCAACTAAGAAATTAAATGCCCTTTTTTACAGGATGGTTGGATTTGTTTTCGCCTTATGGATTTTTTTTTAATCTATACATTGGAATTTTGGATATTTAGGGAGATATTTAGTGTACAATATATTTATTTAATAAATATTGTTAATACTTAAGAATTATCTTAAAGAAAAGCTGAATATGTGAACATTGCAGTTGTTATTTAATAAGATGGGTTTTAGGCAATTCAGGGATATTATCTGTGAATGTGTTATGTAAAAATTGCTGTATGAAGCAAGTGCAAAAATGCTTTGTAATGAAAAAAATCTCTGTATGCAAGTA
>VWPW01011413.1:0-18100 GCA_013389825.1 Crypturellus undulatus
TTTTTTTTTTTTTTTTACTTTTCTTCTTTTTTTGGTTTTAATTCGCAAAATACAGCCTGCCTCTATTTGTTGACCTTATTTAGCATAAATGCCGGGCCAGGCTAGCGGTGCAGGCTCGGGGCACAGAGTTCAAAACATAACGTGTCTTTGTGTGGAGCCGCGAGCGCCGGCTGCCAACCTGGTGCAGAGAACAGGCAGGAGCTCTGGCGAGATGCGAGCAGCAAGGTATTTCTCCCTCATCAGCCCTGCCCACGCAGGATCCCTCCGACTGCTCCTTAGACAGGTTTTAAACCATTCCAGATATGCAAAACCCTGGCAGGATTTTACATCTTTTAAAATGGAATCTGATAATCCAGGACCAGATTCTGTTTAAACTGCTATTCCACCTTGGTCATTAAACTGAGCAAATGCCCCCAAAATAAAGCAGAATTAAGTTTTCAGGTTTCAAAACCGTTGGTTTCTGTTCGCACTGACCGGCCAAGCTTTTCTGAGCTGGATAACGCTCAAACGCCGGGGCGGTTCAAATACAGCCTGCAAATGGGGTCCAAGTCGACAGATGCAAGAGCCAGCAGACGGCAGAAACACAAGAACCTTTTTATGACTAAACATATACAGCCACATTTCAGCACGGGGGTTTGAATTCATGGATAAAATAACCTGAAACATAAGTCATGTCAACAAAACCCCAAGGTAAACATCTGGCTGTTTGGGTGTGCAATAAAATCTGTGGTCCCCAAAAAAGCACAAGCATCTAATTTAGACTGTAAACCTGTTTAACCTAACAATTTAGATCAATTACTGCCTTTTTCAAGCACGATTTTGACTCGCTGCTTCCAAAACTCTCTTTCGAGCTTCACCTCTGCCTGTTGGAGTTGGTTTTTCCTCCTGACACGAGCGCGGGTCGATAGATGCCTGCGCATCCCGGTGCCGCAGGGCTGCGAGATCAAAGGGCAGGAACCCAGGACTGAAAACGACCTTTTTGGAAGCGATCGATCAGTTCAGATTGCCATTCCCTTTTCTAGAGCACTCCAGGGGACAAGATTCCTCGGCAAGGAATAATTCCGGCACGGAATAAGCTGCTGAGATGGAGCTGAAACCCCATGGGAAAAGCATTTATTGGGGACAACAAATGTGTTCTTGCTCGTTGTCTACCATCTGCAGTGCTGCAGACTCACACAGGAAGAAAAAAGCCTTGGAGCTCCAAGGAGCCTCCAGTCCACCAGAGAACAGGTCATATACAAAGTTAAAAGAAGTGGGATTACTCGGAGGCCTGAGGAATAGCTCTCAAATTTCCCAAGAGGTGGAAGCTGGTCTTCAGGGAAGCAAAAAATAATTATAAGAACAAGTGAAGGAATTTCTACAGTTAGCAGAGCTGTTCATTTGACCCTTTTATTCCTGGTTGTTTTCTCAATTGTATTATGAAGGTCTGTAGAAAGCAGAACCAAGAACCAAGCAGCAAGCCCTGCTGTGCCGGAGCTGCTGCCCGAGGCGCTGGTCAAGGGCACGTTGTGTCCCGCAGGACACAGAATCACTAACAGCATTCTCGATATCATCTTGTTTTACCAAAAAAATACATATATTATCTCAAAAACAAAGGCTCTGCAAGGCAAACAAATAAAAACCCAGTTTATTTGGCAATTTCGGAGTGAGATCCCAGTGACCTCCCTGCTCCAAAAACCTGACTCTGTCCTCCGCAAGCCTCAGCGCTCGCGGATGGGACATCCTCTCAGGGTGACACAAGCTGTGTCCATCTCAGGAAGCTGCTCGCAGGCAAAATCAAACCTGCTGGACACGAACCTCATCTGGACACGGGCCAGGGCAGACTGTGCCGCAGTCAATCTTATCGCAGTCCACAAGGGATGTCACCAGAAGGACTAGGTAGCAAAATGCCCAACCCAAATAAATATTAAAAGCCTTGTGGCGAAATAAAATCTGCACTTTGGAGAGTTTATTTTCCTTGTCTCTTCTTAACAGAATACAATATTTTGAAGCTTTGCCATTTCTTTGAAGCACAATCTGTTCGCCTGCTCGAGTTGCCAAGACACAGGCACAGTTTCGTGTGCTTTGGGGTTTTCTTTTCAAGAAGGAAGAAAGCAGCGGCAATGACAAGAAGAAAACACGGGTTTCGTGACAGGAGGAATTGCAAGCTGGAATTACAGCGGTCGGCGCTCACACCTGCAGCACCAACACGATGCTCTTGCAGCATCCTTGCATGAAATCCCTAACACCTACATGCAAACACACCTGCAGGGATGGTACAGAACGTGCTGCCCCTTTTGCAGCACTACATTTGCTTTGCATAAAAAATACACAGGACAGGCACAACAGGAGACCCCAGGAACCTGCTGCAGATGTGCATGCACATGAGCATGACAGATCACCCTCCCTGCACGGAGCTTCCCCCCAGCTCAAGCACCGACTCCTGGCGTGGTTTATTTTGCTTTTGAATTGGAAGTCCCAAGATGCGCCTTCCTCGATAATAACTGCCAGGCAAGGATCGTTCTGTCAAAATAACAAGCCTCCAGCTTAGCACAGAAGACGCAGGCTTTGCAAGAACACACTGCAGAGAAATTGCAATTTGGAGCAGGAAGATAATTTGTACAGGAGCTACAAGCGTGGAGGCACTTCACTTCCATTTATCACTAACCTACCAAATTTGACATTGCCTACTCCATCCACCAGAAAAAAAAGCAGTTTATTTTCATATTTTTATGAATTATAACTTGTAGCTTTGTATCCCAAAGCAAACCACCATGCAGGGGCACTTGTCAGCCTGGGTTCCTCACGAGAGCTTTAAATTCACTGGCCAAAATAGCCGGAGCATCACAGTTTGGAGGGGTTTCATGCAAATCCTTGTTTGCAAGACCACAGACCCACGGTTGCAGTTATACGAAGCACGAACCTCCTTCACCAGCCTCTGAGTCCCAGATAATTAACAGATGTGATCAAACATCTGCTTCCCGGCATCCAAAAACTCATGTGTTTCTGGCACAAACAACCACTGGTGGCTTTCTGCTCTCCGAGCCTGCGAGCTAAAGCTCATTTTAGAGCCTGTCCCTGCAATTTTCCACGCGGAGACTCATAAACACTCGACTCCAAAAGGCAACTTTTCAGAATAATTGTGGGGAAAGAGAATGGCTTTGAGCAAGGCAGAGGAACCGCTTCAGAACGAAGCTCTGATTCTGCAAAATATTCAGGTTGCCCTTGACTTTAAGCAGAAGCTTAACTTTATTCCCGTTTAGCAAAGCAATTACTGAATTGCATGGAAGTTGTTGCCTTCAAGAAACCTCAGTGCTTAACAGAAAAGCCCGACGATGCAGACAGCGCTAATCCGAGGTATTAGTTACAACATCATGCAATTTTCTCAGCGACAGCAACACACCAAGTGCCCTAAAAACTGCACTGACTACCCCAGCACAGCGAAGTCAATGCAGAGAATTAAATGAGGTTTAATGACAGAATTATACCAGGAGAGAGAAAAACTGACTTAGCAAAAAACACATTAAAGACTTCCCTGTGAAGGTCTTAAACCCAATTCCTGAGGGAAGGGAGAAACATGCAACTTCCAATAGGCTTATTAACCTCTTTCCACCGCCACCGACAGAGAGTACATGGAGATTAATGTTGCTGACCCACTTCAATTAGAGCCATGTTAAATATCAATAGGAACTGAGGAAACTTCAAAGTTTCACTGAAAAAAAAATGCAAGAACCATAACAGCGAATAACAGAGAAAGGGAAGACAGAGGAATTCACTGCCCGCATGGGCTGTAACAGAAAATAAACTTTTACTTCTGGAGGACAATCCCATTCGCTGGTCTCCAGACTTCTCCCTGCAGTCAAAAATGTTTTTATAGAATCCAAAGTAAATGGTTTCTTGCCACAAAAAGCTCCCGTTTCCTTCAAAGGATATTAACCGGTTTTGTCTCCACCGCAATTTGTTATTAAAGCCATGTTCACTAGCCATGGAGCAATGCTTCTCTCCTGTAATACTCTTCAGCATATGAAATAAAATATATAAAATTGTCTCCTATAAAATTCCACAGGAGGGAAATGCCTCTTTCTCCCACTTCTCCAGCACTGGCTCACTGCTATTCCTGGCTTTCCTAATGATTTTTTCTCTGCTTTTCTAGAAAGTTATTGAAAGTCAATTTATTGGTTCTTATTCCGAAGAGAATGAAGGTTTTAAATGCCCATGAAATGCCCTGAAGGAAGCAGCTTTGGACTTGGTCCTTGAAGGCAAATGGCATCAGGACACGGCTGAACCTCACACAAGGTGACCAAAGAGGGTAAAACCCCCAATATTTTATATGAAAAGGATTAAAGATCATCTCAAAGATTTATTATTTATTCAAAGATTACTATTTATTCTAGGTTAACGCATAGGGGATGCTCCCAGCTGCCAGAAGCCCTTTGAGGATCGTGCACTGGGATAACCCTCCCACTGAGATTACAGAGCAGTCAAGAAGGAGCTTAAATGCAAGGGATGCTTAAAAACTAGTGAAGTTTCAGCTAAAGGCCCCGGCAGGAGCCGCAGTGAATGTTTTGCGGCATTTGCCACCTTGTGGCATCATCATTGGGTTGCCAAGTGCCACCACCCGGTGCATCGTCACGGATGCGGGAGGGAAGGGGACAGCACAGCGGGGAGGTGGCACCAGGAGGCCGTGCCTGGCGCAGGGCCGTTATCTGGGTCCTGCCTCGCCGCTGTTTGCAGTAACTCCTTGGAAACAGCAAACTGGAAATGTGTTTCCTTAACAACTCCGCACAAGGCTGCTCGGGAAGCGAGCGCTGAACCGGAGACATGCG
Source organism: Crypturellus undulatus (assembly GCA_013389825.1). Lineage (NCBI taxonomy): Eukaryota > Metazoa > Chordata > Aves > Tinamiformes > Tinamidae > Crypturellus > Crypturellus undulatus. The sequence goes on from VWPW01011413.1 coordinate 4,806, forward strand.
CGGGGCAGCCTGCAGGTCCTACGAACTGCTGGCACGCTGCGATTCTCAACAAAATAATAAAATCTCATTTAATTCCAAACCTGGAATTGCTTGAGTCACTTTTCCTGGTGTTCCTCCCGTGCTGCTGCTCCATGGAGCCGGCGGATGCCGCGGCACATTGCTCCATCCAGGGAACCGGGAAGCGGCAAATGCGCCAGTGTCTCCAATGCAGCCGGTACATCCCCAAATCCAATACAACCCGGCTGGGGAGGCAAGGGGCAGGTGAGCGGAGCCAGCCCTGCAGGCTGTACCTCTCCTTGCAAAGCAGCCAGGGCAGGGAGGACAAGGAGAGGGAAAATCCCGCTGCCCACATCTGGAAAATCACCACCCGGAACCGCGCGCTGCTGGCGGAGCCGGTCAGACAACACACCACAGCACCAGCGCCGCTTCCATGCGAATCCCTAACACTCCTGGTCGGCACAGAGCTCGCCCGGATACACAGGCAGCTCCCACTGTGCACGCGAGGTCCCAAATTCCCTGCTGAAACAGCCACCGGCTGCTGCGGCCGCGGCACCGGTGCCGCTCGCTCCGATGACTCAGTGCTGCAACCTGTAATAAGCCCGGAGAGGCCCTGAACCAAAATAGCCGGCGTTTTGCAAGGAGCAGCGGAGGTGCACGGAGCAAACCGTGCGGGGAAGCTTGTGCAACGCCCGCGCCGCTTGCACCCGGGTTATTTGTGTCTCAGGGCTGGTCCCCGCTGCAGGGGAGAGCTGTGTTTGCAGCTGGTGGAGCTTACTGCCCCCAAAGCGTGCAACACCCCCATGCCGGCCTTCCAGCAAGCTCTGCATTCCAGCAATTCTGTTTTGAAGCAAATTTCCTGCTTCAGGCTGGTTTCCCTTTCCCTCTGCTCCCTTTGCGCGCAGCAGCCGCCGTGGCAGCTTGCTCGCTGCGGCACGGAAGGAAGCTGGAGGGATGCAGCTTCTTCTTATCTAGCTGCACGTTTTGGTTACGGGAGCCTGTCGCTCCGATAAGACAGCACATCCGAATGCGAAACGCATTAAGACCCAGCGAGCATGAAACGGAAGAGACGCTTTGATGGAGATGAGATGGGAGACGCTGTGCCCAGGACGGCAGGGCTGGCAGGAGATGCGGATAAGCAGCATTTTCCTCTCCTGGTCCATAAGAGCTTGCTGGAAGCCAAGCACTGCCTGCAGAAATCATACGCTGGAACAACCTTCCAACAGCTTTTTATAAGGTAGGAACCTTTAACGCCAGCTGTAAATGCAGCTGACCATCTGATGAACAGGACGACACAACCTCCTGGCTAGGCACAGAGGAGGATGGCTCAGGATGCCCTTCTGTGCCCCGTGGATGTTGCTGCAACCTCGCTGAGCTGCTTTATGGACCAGGGCTTTCAGGATAGGGCACTTCAATACAAAACCTCCTCTTGCAGCACTTTGGCTGAACTGCTCCTGCAGGTGCCCCAACCCACAAGACCTTCACCAGCCTGGAGGAGAGGGCAGGACTGCTCACCCAGAGCTACAGCCGGCACCTCTGTGCAAACGTGGCCCTGTCACCTCGCACGGAAGATGCTCGGGATGCAGCAGAGCTGAGCTCCAACACGGCGCAGGTGCCTCACCGTGTGCCAAGCTGATGCCCGGCTGCAGCATCCTCTCCGGAGCTCACCATCCTCATCCTCAGCATGGACATCTCCCGCGCTGGTGGGAAACGGGAATCCACAAACATCTGCCAACTCGCTCCAGGTGTGGAGATATTCCGTGACTCCCAAGCTGCAGGAGGACCCACAGAACGGTCTCAAACCGACCACATTTGGGCAAGGGGCACCAAGACGCAGCCAGGCGCCCGGTGCAGCTTTGCCCAGCAGGAATGTTTTGGGAAGGCTACGTTGGCGGGGGGAGATCCCATGAATCCACAGCCTGTCCGCAAGCCCCGTGACCTCTCCCACCACCCCAGTTATCACCAGAAATAACAGCAATAAAACCCGAGCGATATGAGCAGCAGGGGGAGTCACTCCCTCGAGTCACCAGAAAACCATAAATCAAGTCGGTGTTTTCCTTCTGCCAAGGTCCACTGGCTTCACTGTCTTCCTGTCCTGCCACTGTTTTTTTTTTTTTGCGTATCTTAAATGAGGAAATCCAGAGGAATTCCAGGCCAGGGACGCTGTTCGTCAGGAGCTTCCCAGCCCTCAGCGGGATTTTTCTGGGGGATTTTCAGTTTAATTGGTGCTTTTTTTTCCAAACCTTGGTCACCTGCATCCAGTGGGAGTTTGCTGGAATGGGATCTGCAGAAAGGCCCTTGGAATTTGCCCTGGGAACAACAGGGCTTTTGTGCTGCAGGACGGGGAGGCCGTGGCTGTTTTCCCTGCTGCTTCTTCCATTTGTATTTCTTTTTTGTCACCCAGATGTCACGGAGGAGGATGCGACTCACGGAGGACAGGTGCCATCACAGAGCTCTTCATCTCCTCCTCCTCCATGCAATAGGCGCAGGGCTTTGCATGACGGAAAGGGAAAGCTCTTTGCAAACTTCCATGGATGGAGCCGTGCAAAGACACCATGGATGGATTATGTGAAGTCTGTAAGTGATAAATAAGTCAACAGGCGAGTGCTAACGTACCTCGCTTGAAGGCTGGGCTTGGTGGCACCCAACTTCCACCTTCTACCCTGCACTGTCCCCACTTGCAGCAGAGCCTCCCCGCGCAGACTGCAAGAGCAACCTGGGCTTTCTGCTCCTTGCAGGAAATAAATTAATAAAGGGAGAGGAAGGCGCTCAGTCCTTGCAACTATCGGCTTTACGGCTCCTGGAAACCCTCGGCCAGCTCCTAACCAAGCGCCTTGTGTCCTGCACTGTCCCTCCGTGCCCCGGCTGATGCTCTCACACTGACCATGGGAGAAAGGATGCTCCGAGTTCACCCACGAGCTTTTAATTATTCTCTGTATTTCATTTGCCTGTTTCATGTCCTCTCATCCATCGAGACTGCACCTCAAAATACCGCGAACCCAGCCCACGGGTGCATTTCGCTCCTGGTTTCAGTCAAGTTTCAATTTTGGTTTTGAGCCTCCAAACGTGTTCAATGCAGAGGGCTCTTCCTTGCAATGTGTTTTAAACCCTGCACCACCATTTGGATGAGGACCTGCAGCAGATCTTCCTTCCCCACCACGGAAAACAGATTGCCTTTGGTATCTTGAGTTCTGAACTGTGTGTCCCGATGCACTAATGCACTTGAATCTTCTTACCGAGATCTCTCTGTCCACTAAAGAGGCATCCCTCCTTTTCGGGATATAACAATACATAAATGGTATCACAGGGTAACCCAACCTACAGTTTTAGTACTCCAGGCAGCCCCAGGAGTCTCATTTTACCAAAAACAGATTTAACCTCTTCAGCATACTGTAAATGCTGGACAGATGCTGTTATCAAGGCATCTTCTACTGCTCATGCGCTGCATAGAAACCCTTCATGAATAAAGCTACTTTAGGGGGAAAAAAAAGCACTTGATGTTGCAAACACCATAGAGGGGCAACTGGCCACTTGATTTTGTTTTGGGCATTGTAATTAGTGTCAATAACTTATACTCCCAAATGAAGATATTCACGGAAATAGAGAAATGTGCCCCAACCATTTCTGCAGCAAGCGTCTTCACCCCAAGTTTCCTCATCCCTAGAAGTACAATATTAAGTTGCACAGTTGAACCTGTCACCATCGTCCTGCTCCTCCTGGGAAAACATTATCCATTTGCTGCTCACTTCGGCAGCTGGCAACTGTTTGCTTCAAGCAGAAGTGTTATATTGAGGATTATTTTAGGATCTCTTCTGCTTTGCAAACAACACTCAGATGCATTTAAAAATCCCCACCTCCTCCTGGTTGCACGATTAGGTTATTTGCTGATTATTTTTTATTTGCAGCAAAATTGCTAGAGCCGTGTTGGGCAGGAACCAGCTCCTGCTGTGCAGGAGCATGACAGCAAACTCCGTCTCCAGCCTCCGCAAAGAGAATGAAGCCAACAGGGCTTGAAGGTTTTGCTGTAATTCAGGGCATGGCCGAAGCACAGCCTTGCAGCCCACTACCACGATGGGGGACACCACGGGTCCTCCCCGTTTTATCCCAAAAAAACACCTTGACGCAACCAAGCAGGTTTTGCTCTGCCCGCATCCGTCCACGTGGATCGCATCCCGTTAAGAGGCTACATCCCTCCACCCAGCCTTCTAAATCAGGAGCTGGAAATACAAAAATCCCTTTATAAGCCTTTCTATCAAAGCCTCTATAGAGGTCCCTGGGCAAGGTTCAGGGCTGCAGTTCCAGTTATAAACACACATGCTCTCAAACATGGCATTTTTTTACCAGGTTGCGGGACCAGATAAGCAGAAATGGAGGGGAAAAAGAAGGAAGCCAAGAGAAAGCCGGGTTGCATAAATCACCTACGCAGACCCATAACGTCCATCCTACTTAGCAACCAGGACAAAATATATCCCCAACCTTGTAAATTCTTATGCGTGTGCTCAACTGCAGGCACATTCAGTCCCCCTGACTCCAGCCGCATGCCCTCGGTTCAGCACACGCCTAAGTGTTTTCAAGATCAGAATATGCAAAAATGAATAAATAAATGCATAAATCATATTCATCTTTTTTTTTAAGGGGAAACTTAAAAAAAAATCAAGCCCCAGGCCTTCCCAATGAGAGCCTTATTGGCTGCAGCTGCTCTGAATCAGCTCTGATTCCCTCTCCCGCATTGCTCCTTGCAGCTCAGATGCAGCAGGGTCTTTAAAAGGAAGGTCCCTGGGGACCAGAGCTCCTCTGCTTGGGTGCTGCATTGGGAGATGCTCTTGCAGGATGGATCCTGAACCACCAAGGTGAAGTAAGTGCATTTTAACACTGTGGAGTGTTGGTTTTGGGTGTGTGGGAGGCTGTTTTCCTACTCCAGGAAGCTGTTCCAGCCTCTTATCAGGCATAAAGCTTCTAATTTCTTGCAAGGGAAGTATCAAATATTTTTGAGGGGAGGGAAAAAAATAAAACAAAAAATTATATGCTTAGCCATACAGGCATCTGTCCAATGACATGAATGAAACTTCAGTCATGTCACATGGAAAAATTTTAAAAATATTGCTCTTTTGCTGCTCTCAGATGTTCTGCAAGGGCAGAGCCCTGGGATTTCCCTGCACCTTGCTGGGGAGATGCAAGCCCAAAGGTCCAGCTCTGCCAAAAAGAGCCTGCTATGAGCTCAGCCTGTCTTACCTTCAGAAAACAATTTGCTGCTAATGACCCAACTGCTGTGTCTGTGTCACCCCCTGGCTGCCAGGGACAATTTCAGGCTGTCCCTTCTGTTCGGACACTGCTTTATTTGTGCACTGCTCCATCACATCAATGCCCAGATTTGCTCTTTTAGCTAATTTGTACAACCGATGCCCTGGCAGTAATTCAAGCCCTCAGTAGAGATGTTCCAAGTTTTAATAGTAATAACCATTCTACTGGTGTCCTTGGGAAAGGGAAGGAAATCGGAGTTGATTCTAATTGCCTTTTTGCCAGAGGGTGTTTGGTGGAGGACAGCCCTACACCACATAGGATGGGTTGCCTAAGTACCTGGATGTCTAATGGCTATTGTGGCTTCTTGCAGAGATATCCGAGTAAACTTTGGTTTTAGGTGTGTTAACTATCTGATCCGGCTCTGCTTTATCCAATCCTTGTCTCCAGCTTCGTGTCTTGTGGTGGAAGTTATTAGGGGATTATGGTTTCTGTTTCTTATAGTTTAAAAAAAAAGTTGAAAATATTTTGGAGTAGGTTCAAAAAGCCAACAGTTTCTAGAGCATTGCCTTTCTTCTCCCTTAACAGGTTACTGTCAACCTTGTGTTTGTTAAATGTGAGGGAAATCTGTGGGCATGCAGGGAAGGTCAATCGTGGTTTTTGAAAGCACTTAATTAGTATGGTTACTACTAAGGGCTGCTTGGGAATGAGCATCAGCATCTCGAAGAGAAACAAACCTGCACGAGGACATTGCAGGTTAGGGTCACATCTTCCCCTCCCGGACTTCAGTGAGGTTCAACTTTGCGATGAAAATTATTGTAGTTTGCGTCTCATTTCTGCCCTAAACTGCACAGGGTTTGGAAGGAAGCTCAGATCTCTGCTTGCACATCACCAGCAGTGCTGGGAGTTGTGTCCCTCTTTGGGACCCCCCAAATGCAGCATTGGGCTGCAGCTCATTGCTCCTGGGGAGGTGTTTTTGGACAGTGCTGGGGCTCAGTGCTCTGACACATCTGCTCAAGATGTGGCTCTACCTAAAGGGTTTTTGGTGTTTTCATCACAGCACATCAAGCCCCTGTCTCAAAAGAAGGGTGGCAGCTGCTCCTGGACCCTACAGGTGTTCCAGCTTCTCAACTAAAACTGCCATTAATGCCAAACATTCCTGTGCTTTTAAACCTTGGGCAGTAGCATGCATAAATTTTATGATCATTCTAATGCTTCCTTTTCTAAACAGCTGCATCAGCTGCTCAAGAGAAAAATATTCAGGCCTTATGAAGCCAAACTTGGCTTTATTGGTATTTTTGCAGCATTGGAGACCCTAATTGCAGGCGGTTAAAGTAGCACTAGGAAGAATGAATTCTGTTTAAATTAAGGCTGTGAACTGTCCCTCGGCTCCAGCTGGCAGCACTGGAGAGGTGCCCCAGGCTGATGGAGTCTGTTGTGCCAAGGGCAGTGCTAGGTGCTGCACAAAACCCTGCACGCAGCTGATGCTGAAAGCACCTTGGTGCCTGCATCCCCTTTCTGGAGGGCTCTGCTCATAATGTGAGCACACAGATCCAGCAGGCTGTTATGGGGTTCTGGAGCATGTTGTTCATTAGCAAATGAGCAGTGGTATGCTGAGAATTAAGGAGAAAGCGTCCTGGGATTTGTTCCCTTGCATCCTAAGTTAGTAATCCATTCTGGACTGTCCCTTGAGGAAAATACTCCCTCCTCCTGGCTCCTCCATGACCTGTGTTATTGAGGTTGGCTTGTTCCAGGTGGTTGCTCTACCACTTCAGAGCCATTAAAGATGGGGCTTTAAGTTGCTTTTTTTTGACCCTGGGCTGCTGAGAAGCAATCAACATGTGAAAGGGCAACACAGAACAAGGCTGTATTTTTATAATGCAACTTGTTGCTTGGGTGTCAAACCAGTAAATAACTGAATAGGGAACTTCAGCAGACCTGTTAACTATGTAAGTAAGGGTAAAAAGTTGTAGCTTGGGTCTGCCACAGCAGAACAGGCACATGATGCCCTAGGGCCACGTGGTGCTGATAAATGTTGTTTCATGGGGTATCATTGCATATTTTTCTTTAGAAGATTCTCCTTGATGGAGCCTGTGCTTGTGCAGCCCTCACAAATGGCCTCTTAGGGCATGCAGAGGTGTTGACTCCTGCACTCAATTGCTGCTGCTGCTTTACCCTTTGCACCTAGTCTGCAGCTTCTACTGTTTTATTTTCCCCAGTCCCATGTGATTGCAGGGACAGAGGATGCACCTCAGGATGTAGCTGCTTGTAATGATTTTTTTGATCAGTGCAGAGTAGCTGGGAGAGATCTAGCTGTGACTATAAAATTGCAAGCTAAGTAGGCTAAAAAACAGCAACGGCAAGAAACTAGATCAGCTCGGGTCAGTCAAGTCTTCCTGCTCTGACAGGAAAAAAATGTTCTTCTCTGAAATCTTCCTTATAAATATGAAACTGAGCTGGAAAGACCTTTGCCTGTCTCTGTTCTTGCCATGTCCATGGCCACCTCCAGCAATGGGAGCCTGAGCAGCTCCCATCCAACAGCCCATCCGAGGCTCCTCTCCCCACATTCATAGGGATTTGGACCCCTCCTTGGTATCAGGTGCCACCCTGGAGCAATGTTGAGCTGGAGCAGGGTTGGCACTGCAAGATGGGGACACGTGGTGGCTTCCTGGAGCTCTGCTGAAGGATGTGGAGCATCTGCTTTGCAAAGCATCCAAAGCAGAGCTGACTCAGAAGCGCTGCAGCTCCCCAGAGGCTCTAATGACGGGATGAACTCTGAAATGTCAACGCAGGGTTTGGAGTTTCTGGCTTAAAAGGAAGGAAAGCTTCAACTTTGGCTTTGAGGCCAAAAAAAAAAACAACTACAAGCAAGAGTTTTGGGTTTCCCTCTTCCGAACTGTTTTCTACTGAGCCAGGATTACCGTGCAAAAGAGACTTTTCTCCATTTGCACTTGTTGACATGAAAAATAAAGCGGATTTGGGAGACAAAGCCAAAATTTCTCTTTTGCACACTGAGTAAACATGGACATTTTGCTGAGCGGCCTTCACTGGCCCTCACCACAGAACATAATATCTAATGTGGCACGAGTCCAGGGTCCTCGATCTGCTTTAGTGCTAACATTGCTCTAGCTGATAATGCTAATCTCTTAAACTATTCCCAGGCAGGCCCCAAGGAAGGGACCTAAGTAACTCCACAGGTAACGAAACATTTTTTTAATTATAGCTCTGGCCATGTCTGAAATTAAAAGAACAGTCCCACAATTTATCTGACTGCCTATGATTGACTCCATGTGTTACATAATGATGCTGCTTCTGTGAGCCCAGTAGTTGCATGAATGCATTCCCAAACTCTTCCAATGCACCGATCATCTCCAAAATGGGATGCACACTGACTGCACTGATATCCATGTTCATTTTCTAGCCCATTGCCCTTGTTGTGGTTTAGAATTCATTTTTTCCTACTAGTTGTATGCCCTAATGTTGTAGCGTGCTGCACTATGTGCATGGTAATTTTCTGGAATTGCATGGGATTTCCTGGGAGATGAGGAGCTTTCTGGGGATGTTGGGTGCTGTGATGGGGCAGGAGGGTTTGCACAGACCACTTGCAGGAATGCAGGTCTGCAGGGAGCAGGCAGGGATGGGAAAGAGCTGTGCACCGGGTAATGACATTGTGGTCCTTAAAGCGCCTTCCCAGAGACCTGCAAGGTGGCTCATCCTGCTCAGGTTGGACTGGATCATTTCCAGAGGCCCCTTCCAACCTCAGTGGCTGTGATTAGTGCTCCTGCGCTATGGAGAGGGCCACTGTATTTTATAATTTCTTTCTAGTGTCACCATATTCAAAACCCTTAAGGGGCAGGAACTTGTTTTAGAGGAGCTAGTTTTAAATTTATTTTCTGATGGCACTTTTCAGCAAGAGGAAAAAATTGACATTGAAGGCACACATTGGGGGAGAAAAGCTATTTTTGGTTATTTGTAGCTATGGTGCACACAACTAGGAAAGAGTCTGTGTGACCTGGAAGGTAAATGTGCCCCATTAATGCCACCACTCCTACAAGAAGTGTCTCATCTCTCTTAATTGCTCCTGTGGTTTTACTCATGTATCATTCACTTCACCTAACAGCAGGTCTGTCATGGGGAGACTTGTTGCCCCAGAGGAAACTAAGGGGTTTTGGTGACTAAAATAGTGACTGAGCAACACTGAGAATACGAGAGCCGTGCTCCTTGCAGCAGAGGTGAGAAAACAGGTCTTTACTCCCTTTCCTCTGTAATTTAATGCTTTTATTGCTACGATTTTATTTTTTACAGTTTTTAAGTGCTTGCAGGTATGTCCCCATGGCTGGCAGCAGCCTGGCGAGCACCAGGGGACTGCTCTCCCCATGTGTAAATTCTGTTTAAAAATAAATTAAAATGAATTGCAGGGGTGGTTCCTACTGTGCAGGCCTTGCAGATGGCATCTTGCCAAGGGTAATAGGTCCTAATTCACTCTTCAATCCTGCAAACTCCCTTGTCCTGCCAAGGGGCAGTGTAAGGGAGGCTGTTAATGGTGAGGAGCTCGCAGAGCTGCTGAGCAACCTGCTCCTTGCACAACCCACCGCCATCTCCACAATGCTGAAAGGCTAATTTCATACGAGTGAAAACCTGCCATCTACCCAAGGATGCCTTTTTTTATAAGCTACTCTTCAGCCTTTATATCTGTTCCATGGACACTTCTAGTTGGGAAAAGAGTACTTTAAAAAGTAGCATTTTGAATAGGTGCAGTGCCTTTGGTCAAAGTCCATAGGGTGCACGCTCAGCCTGAATCACGTGGGATGTTTCTCATAATTTCACTATCCCTTTGGAGCCTGAGAGGAAAATCATATTTGAAACAGCCAAGTAAAAAAAAGTTAGGAATGAGATCAATGAGCAGCAATACTTTGTAGTTAAATGTAATAGTTCATTTCAATGAACTACTTCTGAATTAGTGCTCTAATGGGAACTTCTCCCCTTCGTTTTTGCTATTTCCATGGAGAAATTTGCATATTTTCAGGTTTTTCTGATGTGGGCTAAGTGAATAATTCATCCATTACGATGAATTTGGAAGACTCTTGAATGTATCTGTTGTCACAAGAGCTCAGCTTTATGGCTTCAGACTGCATTTAGCTTGTAATTAATATGCACTTCTGCATTTTTTGTCTTCCAGAAAAATATCCTATTAGTTCCATGCCAAATGTTCCATGTTTGGGCAACAATTCAATTTCTCCTCAATTACCCTCACAACCAAGTCACACTTGTTCAGCGTGAACTCAGCTCCAAAGGTAAGGAACAAATTGCACATCCTGTGCTTGGGGGAACTGTATTTTCCATACATTGCTCCATCCATCCGAACACCCTTTTGCAACTGAAAAGGGGGCTGGAAGTGGAAATGCCCATTTGCTGAAATGCAGATGCTCATCGTGGTGATGGTCCTTCTGCCTTGGTGTGGACCACAGTGTTGAGGTCCCCCTGCAGAACCCAGATGATGTAGCTGGGGACTGAGAGCCAGATGCTGTGAACATCTGTCCTGCTGTGGAAGGAAGCAGGGAAACTGCTTCCCAACCCCAGGTAGTTTTCATTTTGGAGGTAAATTCTATAGTTGTTGGAAGTAGCTCCTCCAATAGCAACCACAGGGTCTGTCTTGCCCCCCAACCAGGGTGAGATGCATTGCATGCAATAAGGCTTATTGGAATGCCCATCTTTTGCTGCTGTCCCCATGACAAGGAGCATTTGGAAAAAGAAAAATCTGCCAACTTCACAACTTCAGCAACAATCCAAAATGCAAAGGCTACACAGCTCAGCAGGGAAATGTGTTGAGTATTTTAGAAACCTGCAGAGTGACCTCCTGTGCAGCACATGCAGCTGATGCCAAAAAGCAGGCCATGCCTTGCTTAATTCCTGCTAAAGAATGAGACTTTTGGTGCAGACCCTGGCACTGCAACCCCTTCCCAAGAAAAACCTCAGCTCGAACAGCTGAACTTGAAGTCATCTATGCGAGGAATTCCTACTTCAGGCACTCGAATTGCAGAGCATGCAATGGATGGAAAGCTAATTCAAGAATGATGCCATTCATGGAGATCCTGTTTTGTGGGTTGGCTCCTTGCATTTCCCCATTTTTCCTGGTGCAGAGAGGGAGCTGGGAACTGCTCCCCCTTCCCAATAACCCCAGCATGAAGCATTCCTTGACCAGAGTCTCCCACCTTGGAGCCTTTTGGGATAAGCACCTTTCCCAGCACAGCCCAGTCCCTCTGCTCCTCCTGCAGAGCAGCCCCAAGCGAATGTGCTGTGGGTATCATTTTTTTGTTCAATTTTTGCATTATCAAACTTCCTTGGCTCTTTCTCCTGGAAACTTTTACAATTCGCTACTTGGCTGGAAAAGATGACTGCAGCAAACCCAAATTAGGAATAAATTATACAACAACTTTACATTTTTCTTGCAAAGGAAAACTCCGTGGCAAGAGCACCTCCTTCCTAAGTGCCCCTGGAAAGCCATATGGTGCAAGGCCACCAACTTCATGCATGTCTGTTAGGAAAGTTCTGCAGGGACCTTGCCCTCCCACCTGGGCCATGCAATGGCTCTCAACCCTGTTTCCAACATCCTGCAAAATGCAGAAATGTGCGATTGCAATATGAAATCCAAATAGTTAGAAGAAGTTCAGAAAGCTGCATTTGCATTGCTGTGCACTGACATATGAGCATCTGTGGCCACAATGAATGGCCACAGCAGCTCCCTCTTTAAGCTTGCAGCCTGCTCTTGCATGCACTATTACATTCCTGCAGCATTATTTTTGCAATATTAAACCCCCCAGCTCCCCCCTCTTTGCAGGACACAAGGCAAAGCAACTCCCGAGTAATCATAAACTTAAAAAGCAAGTTCCAGCCTTCCCACCGTGCTGGTAAAAAATCACTGTTGTCCTCTGCCCAAATAGCCCCCTCCTGCTCCATCCGGAGCTCTGAGCCCCTGCTCCAAACTGCTAAATAAAGCCGCCTGCTGCTGCATGCTCTTCACGAGCTGGTGTTACAAACCACACGGCTGCCTCCGACCAAAAGTTACCAAATATTAAGGAGGAGAAATCGGTGGAAAATGATCTCAGTCCTGGCACAAGAACAATACTTTCCCATGGAAACATAGGTATATATTTAATTCCCGGTAACTCCGCTCAAGTTTCACCTTTCATCTCCTCCCCAGACTTCTTTAAAAGTTTCATTTAATATTGCAACTGCAAATAAATCTGCAATTCGCATGCATTGTGCCCATTTTGCATGCATATGCACGGCAGCGAATGCATCTGTGCTTCTGCACCCTTTATCTGTCCTGACTGTGCAAAAGGCAAAAAGGGCTCAGTAATCCCCGCAGAAGAATTCAAATAACGTCAATGCACAGCTGAACTGCAAGCCCTGCCTTACAGGAACTGTGTGTGTGAGTGTGTGTGTGTCTGCAAAAAAAAAAAAAGGCACATACTAAACAGGAAATGCAACTGAGAGCCATTGAAAGCCTCAAACTTCAAAATGCAATTGCATCCCGACGAAATGCATGCATGCACTTGAAAATGCATGCACGGCTTTTTGCATATTTGCAAGGAACAGAAGCAGGAGCCTTACCTCTCGCCTGAGACATTTTCCCCTTTGCTTTGGTGGGGGAGGGGAGGCACAAAAGACTTTGCCTCCCTCTCTCTCTCTCTCGCTCTCTCTCCGGGAGCTAGTTTTGCAACAAAGATGCAAACTGCACCGCGCTCAAATCTTCGTGCACGGCGCCTCCCGCAGCTCCCCGTGCAGCCGGGGAGCGCCGGGCAATTGCACGCGCTGCAGGGCGGCCTGCGGGGCCGGGGGGGCTCTCCTTTTCCCCCCCTGCTCGCACTGGCAGGGAAGGCTCCGCTGCACCTACATGATGGGCCAGGGCTGCCAGCTCCAGGCTCCAAACTTGGAGCGGCGGCGCGCACTGCGCACGCGCACGCCCGACGCCCGCCGCGCGGCGCCCTGGGCCTTGTAGTTCTCTCCCCCCCCCCCCACCGCGGGAGCGCGCGCGGCGCCTCCTGCAGCGGAGGTGG
>VWPW01011413.1:18117-158031 GCA_013389825.1 Crypturellus undulatus
AGCGCGGAAACTGCGCGCGAGGGCGCGGGTTGCCCCGGTTCACGGGACCGGGGGACCGCTGCGGCGGCCAGCGCGGCCATTCGCCTTTTTCCTGATTTTTTTCCTTTTTTTTCTTTTCTTTTCTTCTTTATCTTTTTTTTTCCTTTTCCCTTTTTTCTTTTTTTTCCCCTTTTTCTCCTTTTTTCCCTTTTTTCCTTTTCTCCTTTTTCCCTTTTCTCTTTTTCTTTTTTCTCTCATTTTTTTTTCTTTTTTTTCTCCTCTCCTTTTTTCTTTTTTTCTCCTCTCCTTTTTTCTCCTCTCCTTTTTTTTTCCTTTTTTTCTCCTTTTTTCCTTTTTTCTCCTTTCTTTCCTTTTTCCTCCTCTCCTTTTTTTCCTTTTTTCCTCTCCTTTTTTCTTTTTTTCTCCTCTCCTTTTTTCTCCTCTCCTTTTTTTTTCCTTTTTTTCTCCTTTTTTCCTTTTTTCTCCTTTCTTTCCTTTTTCCTCCTCTCCTTTTTTTCCTTTTTTCCTCTACTTTTTTCTTTTTTCTCCTCTCCTTTTTTCCTTTTTTTTCTCCTCTCCTTTTTTTCCTCTTTTTCTCCTCTCTTTTTTTTTCCCTTTTTTTCTCCTTTTTTCCTTTTTTCTCCTTTCTTTCCTTTTTCCTCCTCTCCTTTTTTTCCTTTTTTCCTCTCCTTTTTTTTTTTTTCTCCTCTCCTTTTTTTTCTTTTTTTTTCCCTCTCGTTTTTTCCCCTCATGGAACACCTTGAAACATAAGCCCCCCCAAACACACCATGTTTTGGGCTGTGGCTGCAGGGGAGGGCAGCACCATCAGCCTCCCCCAGCCGGGACCCTTCTGGGGCTGAAGGCCGCCAGGTCGGACCCTCGCGCAGCCCCTCACTTGGGGACGGTGCCCTGATGTCCCCTGTGCTGTGGTCCAGCTGCGAGCACGAGGGAGGCTGCCTGGGGAAAGCACAACACAGAGGCTCCGTTTTGTCTCTCAGATTTATATATATATATATATTTTAAGCTTTATATATTTTTCTTAAAGCATCCTTGGAAAGGAGCCTCCACTTTGTCTTTATACAAAGTCAAGTGCGTTATACAGTTATGCCCAGCACAATGGCAGTCTGTGGCTCGCAGGCATGTTATATAATACTAACAATTTTCCAATCTTTTTTCTCTTTAATTCGAGCGAGCAGGAGATGTTCCCAGGACAATGGGGAGCGGTGGCACCCACAGGGACAGGCAGCGATTGGGACATCACTGGAACACCGGAGTGTGTCGGATGGGCAGCGTGTCTGCTTCTGCTCTTGCAAACAGCTTTAAAAGTGGTTAAAAAACCCACTAGATGGGCCTTCCTCCAGCACCACTTTATATTTTGTTACAGGTACACTGGAAAAGCTGAAAATAAAGATGATAAGCGGTGTGAAGAAATAGGCCTTTTAAAAAAATGCTATATTACTGTCAAAAACGCCTGTTTGCACCCCTGCAAAATACTGATGCCAAAGGTGTAAAATCATGTAAAAAGGTTCTGCTGAGAGAACACGTCTGTAATTACGAGCAGTGCTACCAGTGCTGGGAAACGTGTATTGTGGCAGATTTTTATACCGCAACCTCACGCTGTTTTGCTTCCCGGCGTGCCCCCATGGCTGAGCTCACATTAGGCTCCAGTTCCTCAGGATTTTGCCAGTTTTAGCTGTAAGGGCCAAAACATAAAGGAGGCTGCACCCCTCAATTAGCGATATGTTTGTATAACTTTCTAATGTTGAAAGGGATTGTTTGGGGTGAGAGAAATATGCTGCTGCGTGTGATCTTTCAGGCCAAACTTGCAACCAGAGCAGATCTTTATAGGCAGGCAATAAATCCCTGAAATGAAAGGTTTACGATGGAAATGCTGACAAACCCTTAGCTAACCCATTACAAATGACAGCATTACAATTCAGTAGCTATAAGCTAAATTAGCAGCAGCATGGGTAGCCTTCAAGTACTGGAATTGCAAGCCGAGTGCGTCCTGCAGACCTTGCTGGTACGAGGATAGGTAGTGGAGTTATCAGTGCTTAATTTGACTCATAATCTCTGTAATGAGTGACTGGTAGGCCTGCTTGCTTGTAAGGGCAAAATGAGTGCTGCCCCTTTGATATTCATGCAGAATTTTTTTGGATGGCCATTCGGAGAACATCCATCAAGCAAGAACAAGAACCCAGTTGTTTTAATGCATTTTTTCCTATAGAGGGTGGAGTCCTTTTTCTTTGCAGGGCTACAAAGCATTCTGCTTGCCCCCTCGCTGGCTGCCGGACAAAGTCCTGCATTCCAGGACGTCTCCGTTGCACGCAGGGGCTGGGGCAGCACGGCAAAACCCAGAATTGTGCCGTGAACTGCTGAAATCCACCAAGTAAAATCTACATTTTAATTGTTTTTTCAGGGGTTGAGGGGTTGTTTTGTTGTTTTGTGCATTTCTGATTTTTTTTGCTTGTTTTACATCATTTCTGTTCCCTCTACCCCATAGGCGTGCAGGACAGCTTGAGTATGTTGCATCCTGCAGTGCAATCTTCACCAAAATTAGGGCGCTCTGGTGCGCTTCGCTGCCAACGCTGAGTAAAATTTTCTCCAGGCTGAGTTTAGTCTGAGCGCGGAACCTGCAAAGACTTGTCCGTGCGTCATGTGCCGTGCGGTAATTCACATGCATGGGGTTTGACTCTGCACAAAGTTCACCCCGTGGACAAGTCGCGGCAGGAGAAGGTGGGACGGAGACGGTCGGATGCTGAGGTTTGGCCTGCAGAACGGCAGCCCAAACCATCCTGATGAGCACGGGGCGATTATAGGGAGCAGCCGCCTTCCGTGGTGCCTGCAGTAAATCCATCCCTGGCCAAAACACGACTGATGATGTCGGAGTGTGACCTGGTGGAGCTAGAACTGCTCTCAATAGACAAACTCCTGGGGGCGTCCATAGAAAGCCCAAGGCGCTGTGAATAGGTTGATGTGTCAGCTTTGGAATTAAGTGCCACCAAAAGACTTTTATTATCTGTGGTGTTAAACAAAGCAGCATTGACGGCAAGATTGCTCTGGTGAACGTGGTGCCCAGCCTTTACGTGAACTCTGTCTGAAGGCCCCTGCTTTTAGCTTCCTATTGATGCATCATTTTCATTTTGAAATTCTAAGTTCTGTGGATAATATGACCAAATTTCTTATTTCACTAGCTGCGATTCAGCTTGCTCCTCTTCAGTAACAGGTTCAGGTCTCTGTTTTTCAAACCATCTCTTCTGGTCAAAAGCATTTCTACGGTGTGGAAAAGGCCATTTGTCTTGCAAGCATTTTTAAAGTAATTTTTAAGCACAGCTTGAGTTGCTGGTTGCTGGTTTTGTTTACAATAAAACGCTTAAAGCTGTGCAGCAGTTAGTTCATCAGAGCAGACATTGAAACAGAACAGAAAAATCCTTTTTTTGCATGGTTACATATCTAAATACCAAAAGCAATGGTGAGAATAGCTGTGTTTATTAGGCAAGCCTATATATTCATATAATTAAATTCAGCAGGAGCATGACTTTAATCCCTTTGTTGTGTCAATAAGCAGCGTCATGTCTGTGTACATACCTTTGCAATGACTTTCTATAGAGCAACGTACCGGTTTGGCTGCATGAAGTGCACACGTCAGAGCGCAGGATATGGTAATTCTGTGTCCCAGGGATAAAGCACCTGAGGATCTGCTGCTTCTGGTTGCTTTGCTCGTGATCCCCTAACGTTCACTCATAGGACATGCCGTGAGCTCCTGTAGTGCTTAAAGTGGAGTCGCTTTTGGTTCTGGTCTCCGTTTGCTGGCTCGAGCGTTGAAGAACCCATAAAAGTTTTGAGCAACCACTTAATTGAAGTGTATCGTGCGAGCTGCCTGAAAATAAAGCAGCTCCAAGGAATGAAAAGAAAGTTTTATGATCAAACTACAGGGCCGAATGGAGAATCTGATTTCTAAACTGTCAGTAACCTTTTCCTGCCGTGTTTACAATCTGTATATAGTCATTCAAAGGGTCATACATGTTTATGGTCTGTTTATTCCTGTTCATTTCTATGCTAAAAACTGAATTTGCTGCATGGAAATTTGAGAAACATGCTGTGGCAGCAGGATACTACTGAAAAATCTAATCACATTTGCAACCAGATTCACACTCAAATACATGTTATAAATATAGGGGCTTCATTTTTAGTATTCGCTTTGCCCAGGGTGCTCGGAAGGCAACGCTGGGTCGTGGGGCACTTCTGTCCAGTAAATATACAATTAAAAGCTTCAGTTTCTGTTAGCTGGAATGATTGCTTGTGAATAATCAACAGGCCAAAAAATAATCCCAGCAATCTGTTCACACACAGCGGCGAGCTTGGAGGAATGCCGTTCCTTTGAAACGTTCCCACTCTCCGCTTGCAGGACTATTGTCAAGGCTCTTTATCTCTTTGTCTTCCAATTTCTTACATCTCAGTGGGAAGGAATATGTTTTTCCTTAGCTCATATCCCATCATTAAGGATTCTTATGTCGCTGTTTGGAAAACACAGATCCTGGGCTACCACATGCTGTTCCCGTGTTTGGGCTGTAACTGCTAAGGCGCATTCAGTGTGAAACAGCAAAATTGGTGTCTGAAAGACCTCTGAGGTTCTTATGCGCTAAGACCAGGTATTTGTTCTCAAAATACCCGGTTTTACGGAATGTCACGTGGTGTAAATGTGCGGTAATTATTGCCGCTGCAAAGGGGACTCTAAAGCTGTTGTGTGTTTTGGATGGCAGCGGCGTGCAGGGAAGGTCAGGAGTCGCCGTGCATGGGAAGCAGGATCTTCCAAAAACAATACGAATTACCGGGAAAGAAATGGAGCTGTGTTAGCTTCCAGAGGGCAGGGAGACGGGATGAGCTCCAATAGGACCTCTAAAGAATCACCAGGGTCCTGTTTCTGTTTCCTTTATTTATGGTTTCATTTTTTATTAGGTTATGCTGCTTCCAACCATCTCCTTCCCTGGGAATGGAAACTGTGGAAAAGGACGGATATTGTGGGGCAAGTTGAAGAGGGTTTGGCTTAGTCTGTGCCTGTGGGAGTGCAATGACAGCATTTGGAAGCACCAAGCAAGAGAAGAGAATGACATTATTTAAGATCCTGTCCCCTAGACAGCACCCCATAACATATATAATATATATTTATATATATATATATATAATATATGTGTGTATCTATATTTATTTAAATGATGGAGTGGTAAAGGTATGTTTGATATGGGGCAGGCAGCCAAGAAGTGCTGTTTGCTATGGAAGAAACTCTAGGAGATTCTCCCAAGACAAGAGGGACCAGCTGGAGGAAAAGATACCCCCAAGGGCAGATCCGAGGAAGGAGCCTGAAGAAAAGCCAGGGCAAATAGTGGCTGCAGATGCTGGAGAGAATAGCTGGCTTTGCAAGAGAGGAGGTGACAAACAATGAGCCGTGCGAGGCGCTGGGAGCTCATGGGAGGAAAGACCATCTGCTCTTTCGCAGCCTGAATGGTGCAAAACGATATCCTGCATTCTTTGTTCTCCAGTTTAAAGGGGATGGGAGGCTGCGGCGTTTTGAAAGCCAAATAGAGTTCCTGAGAGTTCAGCTCCGTCCTACCTTTTGTTCACACTTCCTCTGTGTCTTTCTTCTCGGGCATTTTCGCTTACAGCTGAGAAGTAGTGCATTTTTCCATGTATATCATGAATTGTTCGGTCAAATGAAAGGGAGAATATTGCAATTAGCAGAAATTAAACCGCATGATGCCAATATGGGTAGAATAAGGAGTTGGTTAAAGTAGTTTAGTGGCTTTAACCAGATAGCTGAGGAATTCATATAGGTTAAAATGATCTGTGAAGTACATGCAGCTCATAAAAGTGACAGAACTCTAAGAAGTAAAGCTGCTTATATAGATGGGGGTGCAGGAGTTATCAGATGTATCTTGAATTGCAAAGAGAAACAGACCTTGAGATGAAAGAGCAAGATAGGATGTTTCTCTCTCTATTTATATATATATATGAGATTAGTACACAGAGATGCACAAACCAAAGCAGCCTAGTATCACTGTTTGGGGAAGTTGTTCTTATATGACATATCTTATTTTGCACATCATTTTTTTTTCCGAATTCTCTATCAGAAGGCAGAGGTAGATGTGCTCTGATTGACATTTTTCTCTCATAAAAAGACTCAAATTTCACCAGATACATGGTCACATTTTTGCTGTGTTGCCGTGCAGAGAGGTAAGTAAGGTTAAGTATTTGACCAAAATACCTCCTTTATGTATCATACGAGTGCTTGGTCCAGTCTTTAGTCATGGAAGTTAGAAATTTAAATTTGGGTTCCTATCTTCAGTCTCCTTTGCATTAAGATTTGCAGGGCCTTTGCCATCCATGGATTGAGTCTAGCAGTGTGTTTGCTATGTCCCAGCAAGCAGTAATCAGCAAATTCACTCTTGATCTTGTAAATTCTGTTTGGTTGCGTGTCTGTATAAAGAAACAGGAAGAACTTCTCCATGCGCAGATATCCTACCCCTTTCCTAAGGTTTAGTGAAAGCACCCAACACACCATGGAAAGCCAAGTGTGTGCTTAAATAATTCCTTTAGTTTTTCCTTAAGATAAGGGTGCCTTTTGGATTCATTCATTAAATGCCCACCGAGCTGCATCTGTCTGAGTGTTGCAGACTTGCAACACTCTTTGGTAGCAATTATTTAATTGCTGTTAACTCCATAATAGATGTACCACAACCTTTGGCCCGATGGATGTTGGTCTGTGGCAAGTCCCTTGCCTCATATCCGTCCTCAGCAGCGACTTTCAACCTGCCGTGCTGGGTTTGTCCCCTTGCAGGACTGCCCGCCCTTTGGACTTTGTCTCCTCTTGCTTTTTCATGACTCCTTCATTCCACCAGGAATGATGGCGCCTCTATCAAGCTGACAAGAAATAAACTAGCAGGACTAATTAAAAGTCCTTACCCCAACACTTAGTTTTTGCAACCAAGTGAATTGCAGGCTCGTTTTTCTTTTATTCTTTTGAGGAAAAAGGTTCACCTATAGATCATCCTGGACCTCCCTGGATGCAGAGCTCTGTACATGCTCCTATCAAGAGGTTTTTTGTGATCAGCTGTAGTGAGGCAGACCCAGTGCAAGGTGCCATAGCCCAGGGTTGCAATGGGTATTTGCAAGGGTTGCAGCTCCGAACGCTGCAAGAACAGAGGACAAATGAGCCAAGATGAACCACGCAGCAAACTGCAGCCTGCCAGCAATTTGGGGTAGGGATGGTCTGTATCATCCTGCATGTTCAACAGCAATCACCACCCGAGTGCTTTTTGATGAGGTGCTTTATTAAACCTTTATTATATTTACGAGGCTCCCAGGGGATGCAATCCGGTGTTAATTCCTGCAGCCTGTTTTCTTGGTGAATCCATCCGAGGGGTTTGTCCAAGGCTTGTGGTAGTGTTTTGTGCTCCTGCTCAGCGTGGTGCAAATTTGAATGACTCCCTGTAAACATCAACTGGGAAATTCCAGCTATGAAGGCACAAGGGAAGGAGTTGCTCAAATAGAGAGCTAGAAAATCATGCCCAACAGGCATGGAAAGGAAGGAAAAGGAGGAAGCTACTAGAAAAACATTCCCAAACACTGTTGAATGAGATTTAGCAGCTCAATATGTGAGATTCTCAGAAAAGCAGTTCTAAATAAGGACAGGTAGCGGCCTCTGTCTGAAGGGATATTTTTATTTGGTTGGCAGCAGGAAGCATAATTTTCTTTAAATGACATGTGTATCTAGAGTGTGCCTGAATACAAAGTCAGCCAAAGCTGTGCTTTCCTAAAACAGGAAATTATATTTCATAATCTGTGCAGCAAAATTTACTGGGAAAGGAAAATAACTAGTATAGGCAAGTGTTTAACAACCACTGAATGGAGAAGATGCTGCCGCGTACAGTAGCGTATATGGTGAAAAACACCTGCTTTTTGCTGCATTTCATTACCTGCAGGGACACCTTTGCTCACTGCTAGACTCCTGCAAGGCAGATTAAATCCCTCCTTTCCAAACAACCTGCTACGGAGAGGGAAAGACCCATCTGTGCTGTAAATTTTGCATTCCTGCTGGCATCCTTTGCAAAAAATATTTAAAATAGGCATTGTGATTCCTTTTTTCTACAAACATGAGGTATCATTCCTGACCAGAATGAATACATGTCTCTAGACATGGCTATAATCACAGTACATATGCATCGCATACAGTGTATTATCCTTGTATCCTTATCCTCTGGTGCTGTTATTGTCAAGAAACTGTGGATGCTTCATTTAGAAAACTTGTGGGATTTTCTTCGGAAGTTTCTAGCTTCCCATAAAAGAGTCTGGGATGATGTGGATGCAGCACTGTTATGCTATATGCAGGTTTATTGATGCAAGCACGTCCTTACCAGTAAGTATGGGATGCGTTTCTTCTGTAGAGTATTCTCTGTTTTCTTATGAGCTGTTGCATCTGTATTATTGCATCAGAGTTGGAATAATTGTTCACAAGCAAAATTCCCTGATTTCTACGGTGATCTTGGGATTAACTGTGGCAATTGACTTTTGACTTATTTTGTATTAGGAAGGATAGGCCTAAATCTGCTGTCCAGCTTCACCTGTGTTAGCAGGTACATCCGCATCATGGGGAAAATCCTTAATTAAACCTAAAAAATATATATTTTTACCAATATATATTTTTTGTTTTGTTTCTGGCAGGATGAAACTGCGTTAGGTGAGCTGGAAAGCAGCAGCACTTTGTGATGTGGTTTCTGCTCCAGCTTTGCACCCCAGTTCATAATGCTGTATCATGCCGTGTGCTGACTTGCAGCCCAGAAAAAAAGCAGCAATAACAACAGAAAAAAAAACCCCTAACAATAACAAAACAAAACAAAAGGCACCGCGTATTGCTGTGGGCTTGTTCTCCCAGCCTGCGCTCCATTGAAAAGCGGGACACGCGGGAAATGCTGCCTCCTGACAGAACTGGGACACAACGGGGAACTCCGTTTTCATCTATAATTTGGTTCTACCTGGCATCGTCTCCAACAGAAATCCTTCCAAGAAATAAAAGAGCAGGTTTTAATGCAGTCCTGCAGCAGTGAGGAGCCAGCTGTGAGCACAAGGCAGAAAACCCGGCACCAGATCCCCCTTCCAGCGCTCCCAAAGAGAATTACCACGTTCAAGCACTTCCAGACCACCAGTCAGAGCGCAGAAAAATCCTGTTGCTGTTTGGGAACATCTGCACCTTCTTATAGCATGGCAAAAGCCTGCATGATTTGTGGTCTTAAATCCTGTTTCTTTTTTTATTTCTGCTTTCTGCAAAGCAAAGGTACCATTAGAGGCAGTCCAGACAGAGCAATCTCCTTCTGAAAAGCATGCCAGAGACTCATAGTATTCCAAGTAAAGTAGCTTTTGGGTTGCATTTGTATTGTATCCCCTGCAACAGGGATGTTTCAAAGAGTCTGCAGCAGAGGAGAAGCACAAATGTAACCGAAGCACAAGCCGATGTTTTGCATGAGAAAATGGCTATAAATATTAATGAAAAAATGCAGAAGGAGTAGTATTCAAGTTAGTTAATCAGATGGTAAATCCAAAGGAAAAGTAAAACAGAGTGGTTGTGCCTGTATTTGAATCTCTGAGCATTGTATGTGGCAGACTCTGATTCTCGGCGTGTTTTGTGATGGAAATAATGAAAGGAAATTGCTTACCTGAGGTTTCAGCCTTCATGGATGGAGTCATTTGAGCATTCCTGGGTTTTCTGCAGACTCTGAATGTGCAGAGGAGTTGGATCAGGTACACAAAAGTCGCACTGAAGCCAGAAATGTAGAGACAGGAGAAGACCTGGGATCCACACAGCTGAAATCCCAAGATAAGGCTCCAGCGCTGCCCCTCTGGTTGTTATCTGCGTGCAGAACTTCAGCATATTGAGCCACCCATCTCCATAATATCCTGTTCACCAAATGCCTTAGCTGAGAATCCACCGGCTGTGCACAGCATTGGGCAGTTCACAAATATTCAGTGATGCTTTTCCATAAGATTCTTCAAAAAAAAAATGTCCATCCTCAGTTCCTCAGGGCAGAAGTGCTCTTCTCCATGCGCTGCAGTGGCTTTGGAGTCCCCAGGTGCAACGCGAGTTATTAAATCAGCAGAGAGAGATGCGAATTGGAGGAAAAATCTCACTATTTTGTCATGAGCTGTCAGTCATTTGTGTGGCGAAAACAAACTTGAGACTTACTAGCACAAACACTGGCAAGATACCGAGTTCAAAATTTCAAGATTTATTTAAATTTTTGAGCTACATATTCCAAACTTAAACTGCTTGGCTGTGCCATGCAGAAAGAGTGTCCAAAAGGAGGAGCTAGTGAAACACCGTCCTGTTAGCCGCAGCCCTATGATACCTCCAAATAGTGGCTTCCTTCAGCGTTATTTCCATGAATCTCATGTCTCTTTTAGCCATCTCTTAGGAGGAATCTGGATATGTGGACACGCAGGGATATTGTAAAAATTAAGTAATTTTTTTATGTTGGATATCTGAAGTTTGAAGGCAGACTGAGGAAATAAAAAGGTTGGGGCTGCTTAGAAATGAAGACAAACAGAAAAACCTTCCTGCCACCTGGCACAAAAATGACCAAACCCCATCGCGAGGAGCCCCTCTGAGACCCAGGAGCTGTCCAAGCTCTCAACCTCACTCAGAGCTGCAGCCCCTCTGAGCTGGAGAGCACCTTGTGCAGGTCTCCTTCCCTTGTCCAACTCTTGTGGTTTAATTTAAACACCAACTGTTTCATGTATGGAGCGTTTATACTGCTCTCTCTCAGCTGCAAGGAGAAGAAACAGCTAAAATTTTAAATAAATGCCCAAGAGTTACAGCCTGCTTGCTAACTCTTGTGCCAGCATTCATCTTTCCACGTGTTTGCTGTGGACTGCACCCCTGACCGATGCTCATGAAAGGACCCTTGATGCAGCAGGGAAAACTTTGCCATTTAGAGGTAAATAGAAACCATAGGTCTGGAGTCTGTGTTTCTGTACACAAGATAGGATGGTTTGTACTTACCAAACCTCTGCTTTGTTGCATAATTCTCTTTGCCTGGTTTTGGGTGCTTAAAACCTTCCTTCAGTGAAGGAAGTAAATTCCTTTTCTCTTGAATTGAGAGTTTTTTGCCAAGAAGTAAAAGTTTCTGATTACCCTGGTTGAAGTGAGGATTGTGCCTCTTGCTCAGATGCAGGCTCTTTTGACCTCCAACAAACTGCATGACTCCTGCCTGGCTTTATATATAATTTATTATATTATTGTAGATTATATATATTATTTTAGATTATATTTAAGGCAGCTGAACATGCAGGGATGTTGTAAAAACTAATTAGGTAATGGCTTTAATGTGCTTTGTGGATGAAAAGCATCTCATTGCTGTGAGATTTACTCCATGCAAGGTCTCTGCCCGCTCTGGGGACAGTTTTTGACCTGCTTGTTGCACCGTTGTGCTCTGTGGCACACACATATCAGGCCGTGTTATCTAGAACTGCAGCGTGAGGGCACTATTTGAGGTGAAAAAAGAGATGTTGACCTGCTGATGAGGGGCTGTTGTGCTAAAATAGCCGAAACTGACAGGATTTCAAAACCTTCTGGGTAGAACATAAATAAAAGTAGCTAACACTAATTTTAAGAATAAAAGGATAACACAACAAACAAGAAAGTGATTAGAAAAAACAGTCCTAGACAGGCCTTCTCTTATATTTAATGCTAGATAGGGTGAGGATAAGCTACTTTTCTTGAAGCTCAGGTTAGGCCATTGTATTTACTTCACATTCATTTGGCAAAATTAGGCATTATTTGGAGTATTTGTGTCTAATACTCCTTGCTGGGTGGACATTAGAAGAAAAAAAGAAGTTTTGAATCAAAGTAGCCCTTGTCAATGGCTTTTTTTTTTCTTTTTTTTTTTTCCCTAGAGGAGCAATAGCAAGGAGACAAGATGCAACTTGATCATTTTCTGAACGTGATGCCTAAATCCAACCCCCTGGGAGGCTCCTGGTGGAAAGAGCTGCTGGTTTGGATGCGCTGATGTGCAGGAACCAGCGGGTTGGAGGGTGGGAGAAGCTCCCGGTGCCGCGCGCGGAGCCAGGGCGCTCTCGGAGGACTCCTGCCAGGAACAGCCCTATCCATGGGGCCAAGGAGGAGGCTGGAAGGCGCCTTGTTGTGTCCAGTGGACCAGGCTCTGCAAAGCTGCACGTGGGATAGCGCGAACCATGGAAATTCCTCATCCTTATTGCACGGGGAAGGGTGCAATAAAGACTCCTGCATGGCCATGGTATCTAGAAATGTAAGCTTTCTGCTTAATAAGGTGTCTTGGGATCCTTTTCTTCTTCCAGATGTGGAAGCAGGCACCTGATTTGCAGTTTTCCAAGTATTGCATCCAAATTGTTGTTTCACAGCTGCATTTCAGCGCATCCCTATGTGATGCTCATACGGCATTCATTAGGTTCACAAAAGCAATCCAAAGGGACATTTTGGAATACCGGCTCAAAACCTCCAGCGGAATACCGTGTCCTCTGGAGGAAGCTGTTGCCAAGCAGTATTTTGTGGATCGTAAGGAGCTGCACAGCCTCTTGCTGAGCTCTCGCCCTCACACGCAGCATCTCTTCTGCAGCAAAGCCCCTGGGTTTAATTTCCAGCTTGTGCTCTCTGCTAAGAGCTCGGAGGCAGCATTTAAATTTGCAGGCGTGCAAATTGGTCTCTTGGCACCGTGAGCGCTCTCCACGAGAGCTCTGTGTCTCTCATCACAGAACATCCTGCTCGCCCACAGCGGGCTGGTCGCCCACCAGGACCACGGGCCTCTCCGATGGGTGCTCGGAAGGAGCCGTGACTCAGGAGGCAGCGTCGCTGCCGTATTCCCACCGCCAGCATCTCCCGTTTCTGCGGGCGACGCCGGGAGCTGGCGCGCGGCGTCGGAATTCAGTGGGGGTTCCCAAGATTTCAACGATTTGGACGTGTTTTGGGTAACGGGGGCGGCTTTTCGCGCTGCGCCCTTGCCTTTTGCACAGCGGGTCCCCCTTAAAACCCCTCGACCGTGCTCGCTGCAGAGGAGGAGGAAGGGGATGGACGTGAGGATGAAGGCGGCGGTCATGCTGCTGCAAGGGGGTAGATCCGCAAAAGGGGGTTTGGAAGAGGAGGAGGAGGAGGGGGGAGGATGGAGATGCAGCCGCTGCGCCGGGGGCAGCTCCGCTCCGCTCCGCCCCGGGGGCGGTGGCAGCGGCGCGGCCGCCCCTCACCCTGCGCCGGGCCGAGCCGAGCCGAGCCGCGCTCCGCGGTGAGTCCCCCTCGGAGCGAGGAGACCGGGGGGCACCCCCCGACCGCCGCTCCCTGCGGATGGACAGGGGGGAGGCGATGCCCGTGGGGATGAAGCGGGTTGGGGGCGAAAACCAGCCGCAAAGAGCGCAGGAGGAGGAGGAGGAGTTTTGCCGTGGCGGGCGCCGCGCGTCATTGCTGGAGAGCGAGCGGCGCCTTGGGTTTGCTCCATTTCCTTGGGTTTTGGGTGGGTTTTATCTTATTTATTTATTTATTTTTCCGTGCGAGAAATCGTGCAGGAGGCGCCCGGCTCGGGCGCTGCGGAGAACGAGCCCGGTCCCAACGTGGGCGAGCTCGTAATTAGCTCGTAATTAGCGGCCTTGCCAAGAGTCCCGCGGGAGCCGCCGCCTCGCGCTGGGGCAGCAGGATAGGGACATATATAAGGGAGTGCATAAGGGGAAGGCAGTATAGAGCTTAATATGGCTTTAGTAATGCAAGATCAACCAAAGGCCTGTCGAGGTGTTCCTTATATTTATCTGTTACCTGCTTGTAGCAAGATCTGTAATCTGCGTTGTTTTTATGATTTTGCAGTGTTGTCCCCGGGTATATTTCATTTTTTTGTTGTTTTTTTTCTCCCCTCCTGCCTCCCAAGCCGCATTTCAGCTGACCGAGGCTTGCACTTTCCTTCGCTTGGAAAACAAGGGGACGTGATTTGAGGCACACAAATCACATTAACACTGCAGGCCACTCTCAGCTTGGTGTCTGAGGAGGAGGAGGGCTTCTTGGCTATCACGTTATCACTGGTTTTCTCCTGTAAGGATTATCAGTATCGCAAATGTAGAATCAGATGCTCAAAACCCGCAATTTCCCTGAGGTTGCTTTGATGTGAGACACCCACAAGCTGTTGTGCGCTTCTCCCATCAGCGCACGATTGCAGAGAAGTGGCTAAATCATTGAGGACGTTTGCAGGTTAAGAGTCTTTTCATTTCTTCTAATATACTTATTCAAATCGCATCGCGGCAGCTCTTCTTTCTGGTCAGCATATGCGTTTGTTTTCCTTGTCTGCAGTTTCTGAAAGCATTTTTTGCTTCTTGCCAAGAAACGGTTTGTCAGCATTCAAGCAATAGTTCTTAATGTCCTTAATTGCTTGTAGAGGAATTGAAAAAATGTTGCTGTTGCTGTCCAAATGCAATACCAATAAGTGAGTTAATGTTACAGGGACTCTCCCTTCCACCAAAATGATGTGAATTAAAGTGTGGAAGCACTCCGAAGGATAAGTGGAAATGATATTCTGTTTTGTTTTGTTCTGTTTTTCACAGCGTAGGAAGAAAGGAGCAGTCCTTGACCCATATGCGATTAAATCAGCTTTGCCACTTTTCTGGATTTCATTAAACTGAAGTGTGACTGAGGAAAACTATGCTGTTTTAATCCAGTCGTGCTGCATTCAGCAAGGAAGTCAGTGGAGCCTCTTCTCTTGTGAATCCTCTCGAAATCTGCTCCTGGAATGCAGGCAGTGGAAGTCCAGATGCTTGGAGCTTGTGAAGAGAGAGAAGAAACACTTTGATTTTTACAATTTGTAAGCAATGATTGCTTTTCTTGCTTATTTTTAAGTCTATGTTATGCCAATTTGAAGTGTTTCCTGCCTGAACCACATCCCACCTGAACCATCTCTAGTGCTATTTCATCCTTTTTTATTATTATTTTTTTTTCAGAATTAATAAGTGGCATGATGGTGGCATTTAAGCATCCTGTTTTTTAAGGAAAGGCGAAAAAGCAAGATGTCTAATTTTTAAAGTAGCATTTATTTTTGTGCTGCTAAAGATGCTCTAGGAGTTAGTTGCTTGCTCTGACGGGAAAACTGTTCCCGAGGCTTCATTTTGGGTGCAAACGTGTGTCCTGCAGGTGCTCACGCTGCGTGTGCCAGGCAGGAGCTGCCGGAGCCAAGTCCAGCATCAAGGCCACGGAGAGCAGTGAGTGGTGGTTGATTTGCTTGCAGATGTCCTTCCCCTTCTCCCTTTCCTCCTACGCTTAAAGAAATATGTGCCCATCTCTAAGCAGTTGGACCAGTTGAAGTTCTTCATTGCGCAAGCTAATCTCGCAGCAGCAGGACTGGCATCTGAGCAACCTCATGTGTGACTTCGGTTGGATGATGTTTGCATTCCCCAAATAACTTTCCGTATTATAATGTAGCAAGGAAGGAGCCTTGAACTGTGTTGTCTCTGTGTGTGTTGTCTGTAAGATAGCAGGGCGGCTGGGTCCTGCTACACAACTGCTTTGAATGCGTCACCAAAAGCATTTGTTGACCCTTTGAATAAGGGTCGATAAGCCTGGAATATAAATAAATTCCTGGAATAAGCCTGGAATATAGATAAAGTCTTAAAAACTACTTGTTTTGTCTCAAATGCTGAGAAATGCTTGAACTGTTCCCCTGCAGCATGCAGATACTGCTGCAGACCGGACTGGTTCTGTGTAGTATCAGTCTCAGAAGGGAACATGTGAGTACAGGGGTTCAGTTTCCATCCATTTGAGTGGTTTCTTTTCGTGCCATCCCAAACACGTTGCCGTTAGAAGGAGATGCTGGACAGGAGACCTGCCCTGGGTTTGCAAGATCTGCAATATAACTAGTAGGGCACTAACCTTCTTAGGTAGGATCTAGAAAGGATAGTGGTTTAGAGCTGCTTGTATCCACCAACTAATATTAACACCTGCAATTGTTCTCCATGATCTTTCATGGAAGTTAAGGCTTATATATATCAATGTTACAGGTGAGGAAATAGGGATTAAACAGTGACTCTGACAGCAAACTGGTGGCAGAAGAAGGAATAAAAGGCAGATTATTCCCCGTCCTTCTGTTCGCTCCGATCACAAGGTAAGTCTTGGTGGAGTTTTAGTAATGCTTGTTGAAAGAGCGTTTTCAAATCTCTCTTTGTACCAAACATGCGTGTTTAGCGGCACTGTGCTACTCATTCTGCTTGCCTAATGAAAAGGTAAATTAGGAAAATAAGCGGTATTGCATGTGCTGCAGTAAAACGGATTACTCATAGTAAATTGAACAGTTTGCCTGGGGTGATATGTCTTTCCTTTTAAATGTATTGGTCTGGCTTGCTGCCCTGAGCTTGTCTGTTGGATATTAGAATTATGCACTGAGTTGAAAATGTTTGTTTATAGTATCTAGATAATAAAAGGAAAATAAGCCAAGATTTGCTTGAGTCTTGTTACGTTGCATAGAACTAATCCTGACGTTGAGTGGAAGATCACTCGGATGATACTCTGAAATCTCTCCCAGACTTGTTTGCACAGCTCTGATTGTAAATAGCAACTTCTGCCCTTAACAGAGGTCTAGCATGTGTATTGGAGAGCCCTTTTTAGAGGTAATGAGTGCTACAACTGCCTGGCTTAGGTGTTTTGAAATTACTTTGTAATTTCCTTTTTTGCTTGTTCTTCTTTTAAAGAAAATGGCACCAAGTACTCGGAGAGAGGCGAGTGTGTGGCGACAAACCAGAGCCCTTTTATTCAAGAACTGCCTTGTTAAGTGCAGGACTAAGAAAAGCAGCGTGCAGGTAAGTGGAGAGCTTGTTTACTGTCATCTTTGTCTGCAGTTATTCCGCATTTAAGTGGTTCTTGAATTGGAGGCAGTGTTCAGCTTCATTACAGTGTTTCTGAAGCTTCTGGGTCTTATTTCTGGTTTGAAATGCATTTTCAGAATCAATTGCAACACTCGGCTTGGAAATATGTATCATAATAATGATAATCTGACATTATCCGAAGATATCCTTGAATAGTTGTGCAATCTTAGTGCACTTTCAAAAAGTGTGCGTGTTTTCTAGGGATCGTAGCTGACTGGTATAGCAGGACTAGCCTCTTGAAAAGATTTCTATCTCTTCTAAAGGATTAGCCAAATGTATGATACTCAAAGGGAGGTTTTGAGGTAAACTCCTTTAGTGGTCATGGTCTTTTTTGCTATTTTTTCTAAATAGCATAAGTTTACTTATACTTAGAGTGGGTAGAATTATTCCTTTTTACCTTTAAAGCTTTAAAAAATAGCTTTAAAGCTATGCTTCTCAAGTTACCAATGCATGCCATTAAAATCCTGCTACCGTACAGAAGGTTTTGGCATTAAACGCACTAAATCTGTTTTTGCCTGGAAATCAATAAGGAATCTTCATAGCCAAGTTATTAAACACAGTCCCTTCTTTCAACTTTGTGTGACTCAGGATTTTTTTTTTTTTTTTCTACTATTGCTCTTCGAATTTCTCATTTTTTTTTATATTTCTTTGTACAGGAAGTCCTTTTCCCGCTCTTTTTCTTATTCTGGCTAATACTCATGAGCATGATGCATCCACATAAGAAGTACGGCGAGGTCCCCAACACCGACCTGGGTACTCTGGACACCTCCTTGCTGGTGAATTTAATCGTCGGATACACGCCGCCCACCACCATGGCAAGAGAAATCATGAAGAAAGTGGCTTTCGATAACTTTGAAGATGGTATATTGAATGCCTAAGCGTTTTATTTTTCTAAGTTTATCTCACAGTTTAAGTTTATCTCTTTGGTTTAGAAAGGGTAGATCAGACCTGCCCCTCCTGTGCTTTTCCATCCCAGCTAAAGAGAACAGACCGTGAAGGCATTTTGGGTTGGTTGGTAAATATTCCTGCATTGCCTCCTCAGAGCAATTCCCGTCCTCCGTGTGTGTGTTCCTGCTACATCCAGCAATTCAGTCCTGTTACGTAGCTGAGGGAAAGGTTTTTAGAGCAAATGCAACCCTCAAAACCACCAAAACCCTCTTGAGCTAATTAGTATTTAGACTGNTACGTAGCTAAGAGCTACAGGACTGTTTTTAGAGCAAATGCAACCCTCAAAACCACCAAAACCCTCTTGAGCTAATTAGTATTTAGACTGTGACATCCTGGGGCAGGTTCAAGAGAGGATACTGATCTGCAGATATTTCAGGTTGAGTTTGCAGTCCTGTTGTTACTATCAAAATAAGGATTGTCTTTTTAATGATGGTTCCATAATACTGTGTCACCTCCATGATTTTAAAAGCGACCTTTTAAAGCATTTTTTTCCCCTCCCCTTGCAGAGCTGACATAGCCAGTGGTAACTGAGCTACCCCAAAGCACTCTGATGTATTTTTAGTTTGATATCTTTGATTCTCTGCCTTGTGGTGTTCATGCTTCAAAGGTATCTCTGAGCTCCAGCACAACCTGATGTCTGCATTTTCATTATGGGGAATTATGAATTATTATCCTCTTCTGTTTTTAGTATATTAAAACCCTTAAAAACCGCTGTGGTGCTTTCTGTGGACCGAGAGCTGAAGTCCTTCAATGAAGCCAGTGGCAAAATACTGTATTTTCATATATTGTATGTGCCAGTTGATCTGCTCTTGTTGAAAAGTGCTGATACTTGAACATAAATTAAGAATTGGGACATAGAAGGTGTTAAAACAGAAGAAATGAGGGGAGAGGAAAATTGAGGAAAAGGTGCTGGGGTAAATTTCTCTTTGAATTACACAGCTATTAACATGGCATTCCTGCAGGCTTATATTCATGGGAATACTTATTCAGGACAAAAAAAATAACGCTATATATAGCCAAATCCAAAGAAATCATCAATGACTGGCATGACTTTGCTTCAAAATAAATCGCTGCAGAGTTGTTTCTTGCTGCTGTGCTGACACCTAAATCCATGATCATTTGTTATCTTGCAGGCATCATCACAGAGGAATATTTAAGCGAAGAAGAGCTGCAAGAGGCCAGTGCTTTCAAATCCTCCAACTTCGTGGGTGTTGTATTCACTGACGCTATGTCCTACCAGCTTCGGTTTCCTGACTCCGTCACCATGTCTTCTCTTTACACGGAGTCAAGAGGTACACGTGCACACTCTTTATTTTTGTTTGTTGCAGGAATAAGCTGGAAAGTCAGATCCTCAGTTTTCACTTTTAATTTCTCCCTGATATTGCATGCTGCAATATGTGAAGCTGTTTGGAGCACTGTTTAATTTAGCAAAGTGCAGAAACAAGTGGGATGCAGCGGGTAGCTTCAGTGCAGCTCTGTGGCTTTTGCTGCTGTCACGGTTCAGGGCCAGGCCAGGGGCTGGCAGGGACATTTGTGACTCTGACACCTGTGCTGTGCACAAATGCCCTCTCTATATATGTATNTTGTTTGTTACAGGAATAAATTGGAAAGTCAGATCCTCAGTTTTCACCTTTTTTAAATTTAATTTCTCCATGATATTGCATGCTGCAATATGTGAAGCTGTTTGGAGCACTGTTTAATTTAGCAAAGTGCAGAAACAAGTGGGATGCAGCGGGTAGCTTCAGTGCAGCTCTGTGGCTTTTGCTGCTGTCACGGTTCAGGGCCAGGCCAGGGGCTGGCAGGGACATTTGTGACTCTGACACCTGTGCTGTGCACAAATGCCCTCTCTATATATGTATATATATAGATATATATCTTTGGAAGTTGTTTCTATCACTTAAAAGGGATTGAATCAACCCGCAACATCTTTACATTCGGGATAGGACAGCTGTAACTCCAGATTTTGGCTTTTTTTAATGCTTTCTTAAATGCCTTGATTATTCTGTAGCCAGTTGCTCCAGCTTGGTGAAAGGATGTGAATCCGTAACATACTGGCACTCCGGATTTACAGCTCTGCAAGCCTGCATCGATGCAGCAATTATACAGGTAAGCGTAAATTAACAGTGTAATAAGACCAGAGAAGTTCAAATCCTCGAATTGCCTTCAGTGGGAATGTTTTTGTGATGCTGTCTGCTATCGGAATAAAATACCTTACTGACGATGAGCTTAAATGCACTGAGGAGACAGAATACAGATGTAAAATCAGAAACCGGGCAAGAATAACTCTTCCTTCTTTTCCTTTTAGCTGAAGACTAATCAGTCAGTTTGGGAACAACTCGAATTAACAAGAGCCGTCGTTATGGGAGAGGCTGAAGTGATGGAAATCGACAGTTTTCCTCGCGCCATCATTTTGATTTACCTCGTGATTGCTTTTTCACCATTTGGTTATTATTTGGCAAGTCATATCGTGGCGGAAAAGGAGAGGAAGTTGAAGGAATTCTTAAAAATATTGGGACTTCATGACACTGCCTTTTGGTATGTGAGTATTTGGTATAACCTGTTCATTCTAGAGAAAAAATAAAAAAGGAGAGAAAAAATATATAAAAGCCTTATAATGAAGCTTTGATAAACGGCTGAAAATAAACTTGCTTGTGAGGAGAGCATCACCTGTAAGATTTCTTTTGCTGAGATCAGACTTGGTCACTGACTTCCAACTCTGTTTTTGTGCAGAAGAGTATTTTATTACCCTGCTCGGCTACTGGACCGCCTTATGTATTAAATTTTAAATAGAATTTCTTTAATAATTGAAACACACTACTCATCTTCCCTCTTCTGGTTAAACTAGGGAATTAATTATGCACGTTCAGAAAAATGCCATGAATCATCCAGTGGCTTCTTGTTGAGGCAGTCCGTATCACTGGGCATCCTCTGATGCTGCAAACAATTATATTAATATTTACCAGCGCTCTTTCCTTTGGGGGGCTGTTGTTTTGTTTGTTGCAAATTGCAAGCCTGGTGCATCTGTCAGGAATAATAAGGAATTGTATTTTTAGCTACTTTTGGAAGTAATTCAGCGTGTGAATTCATTCACTTGTTTAGTTTTGTCCTTTTTTTCTGTGTCTATGTTCCTCCCTTCCTTTTCCCTTTTTTTGTAGGCTGTCTTGGGTGCTGCTGTACACGAGTTTGATCTTCGTCATGTCCATTCTCATGGCAGTCATCGCAACAGCCTCTTCACTCTTTCCCCAGAGCAGTGCCTTTGTGATATTCCTTCTTTTTTTCCTATACGGAATCTCTTCAGTAAGTATTCTCCATCTCGTTGGATTTGGCCGTCCTGTCCAAGAGTTTTTCATTCCTGTCGGGTGCTGTTTTCTTTTCTAGTCAACGTGGATGTAGTTTTGTTAGAGCCAGATATTTTACGTGTCCTGTCCCCTTTCTGTAGTCCGCTGTGGTTTGGGAACCTGAGCAGGTCTTGACTGTAGCTATGACAAGCAGCTTTCCTGAGCAAAGCATTTGAATTTGAATTATAGAAAAGCATTCCTGAATATGAATTATAGTCGTCATCTATCTATGAAGAGAAAATGCGATGCTGTACTTACTCAATGTCCCAAACCATGCCCACTTCTACACATTTTCTATAACTATATAGTATAATGTTAAAACCCTAATTAAACTCAGGAATCAACTTAGTATAGTAAATTACTTGTCAAAGTTCATAATCAAACAATTTTAAAATATTCATTTACTATATATCTCGTAACACAAATTTGCATACGGATGCCCCCTGCAAAGAATGGCTTCGTATTTTCCTTTCCTACTTCTCTTCTGTGGTCCCTTGCCTGGATCTTTGGGAAATCTGTTGCTCCTGATAGTCTGTTTTTAAAGGACATGTAGTATTGGTTACTGCTGAATTGGCAATAACCAGGAGCACAATTTGGTTACCAGAGACAAAAATGAAGTTATGGTCTTTCTTTTATATTTTCTATGCTTTGTTGTATTTTTAAATATATTACGGTACTGTATTTTTTTTTATCTCTTTGTAGGTTTTCTTTGCACTTATGCTGACCCCTCTATTTAAAAAGTCAAAAAACGTGGGTATAGTTGAATTTTTGGCCACACTGGCTTTTGGTTTTGTGGGTCTCAATATTGTCCTGCTGGAAGATTTCCCCAAGTCTTTTGTGTGGATCCTGAGCCCGCTGTGTCAGTGCACCTTCCTGGTCGGCATCGCCGAGGTAAATCCCCCTGCAGCGCTCGGGTCGCAGCCTTGGAGCAGTCATTTACTGGCATCACCTTCAAAGCATTAGTGATATTGATATTCTTAGTGTAATTTATTTTTTTTGTCTGTTTAATATTGATGGTGGGGGAAAATGCCTATTTTAATAAGTCTCTATGGCAATTTGAATATCAAGTAAATGCATCAGGCAACTACTACTTGTTTTTGTTTGACCTCAGTTACTTTTTGATCTCTTTTCTTCCTAAGTTTTGCATCATGCCGTCATTTCATTCCAACTCATAATATTGCAGGTCTGTAACATTCCGTGTGTCCGTGCTTGTTGGCAGGTCATGCATCTGGAAGATTATGAAGATGGTGCAACATTTGCAAATCTAAATCATGGCCCTTACCCACTCTATATCTCTCTCATTCTATTGGTGCTGGATAGCATATTTTATCTGCTTGTAGCTGTCTACCTGGATCAGGTTATTCCAGGTATGTTCATGAAACTGAACCGTGTTAACATTGCAATTTCTTGAAGTTCTGAAGCCCCAGTTTGAAATCGGTGGCATATTGCATTTCTGAACAACTAGGTCCTTCCTCAATGGCTCAACAGACTGGTATTGCTGTCCTTTATGGAGAAAGGATGCGGTGCCTGCTGTTTACAAATATATTTTTAATTATGGCTTAGACTATTTCTCCTGAATAATTTTTATTATAATAAAACTGTGAGATGTGTGGATGATATTAGCATAGTTAGAATTGATAACTTGAAGATACATCACTATTTTTTTTTTTTTTTTTTNGACTTATTTTGTCTGAATATTTTTTATTATAATAAAACTGTGAGATGGGAGGATGGTCAGACAGGTGCATCAGACAACTTTTTAAAAGGAAAAGTTGCTTTGCTGGGTTAACTTGTGTCTCAGCCTTTGCAATTTGTTTTTCCAGGGTTGAAAATTAGACTACTTTGCTTGTTCCAGACCTTTCCTTGTGACAGCAGTAGTTTTAAAAGAGAATATAGAACAACGTTGTTAATCTTGCTACTAATCCCTACTTAGGCTCTTCAGCTTCTTTTGCTTGTGATCTCCATTTCTTTGCATTGTGTGTATTTAAGTCATCATTCCTTCAGTATTAGGATTTTTTCCTGGATAGAGAGAGATTTCTGCCTGTATTTAAGTACTTAAAGAAACCAGAACCTGCCAGGAGCGCTGATGGGGATGATGGTTTAAATGCAGATAGTGTAAACTTGGCTGCCTGAATCCCACCAGCATCAGGAGGTGGAATTGGCTCCTCAACTTGCAGCAGGATTGCTCATAGGTTAAACAGCCAAAACTGAAATGCTGAGATATATCTACAGTTACTGCAAAAGTTTTCTTTTTGTCTGTTATTATTAGGGGAGTTTGGACTGCGCCGAACATCCCTTTTCTTCATGAAGCCCTCGTTTTGGTCAAAGCGCAGGAAAAATTACAAGGAATTGTACGAGGGCAACGTCAACGGCAGTTTAAGTTTCAGTGAGCTGGTGGAGCCTGTTCCTTCCGAATTCCAGGGCAAAGAAGCCATCAGGTAGGACTCGCCTCATTCCCCACGCTGAGCAGATCACCTCAATTCCCGATGTTTCACGTGTGAATGGAAAATTGCTCTGGTTTTTCTAGCGTGTTGATTCAAATAGCATATGGTATGCATTGCCGATAGTTCTCCACACACAGCACGGCTATTTTCCATTTTCAATGAAGCCCCATCCTCAGCTACGTGGATGTCCTCCAAGGATAAATCGCTCTGCTTAAGGAAGGGATTTGTTTGTGTATTGTATTCCTTCAACTGGAATCCTCTCAAAAAGAGTCAGTTTTCCATTCCTTTGATTTTACTGAGGCCGCAAGAGGCGTAAGTGTTTGCAGATGTTGAAACGCCTGCTCTGCTGGGAGGGTTATTTTCCTTTAACACGCATCTGAGTTGCTGGAGAGAGAGTTAAATTCAAGGTTTACGTGAGGGCTAAGCTCTTCATAAATGGGAGAACTTCCTGGTTGTTTTACACCAGCTGTGATATGTGCAAGGGTAGAAGAAAACTGAAAAACTGCTCTGCTTGCCTTCTTTTTTTGAGCTTTGTTTCATGTTACCTGTTATCTTTCATCTGAACTTTTGCCTGGACTGTCGTGTATTTCCAGTGCTTCTCACAGTTGGTTTTCAGAATTATTCCCTTAGTCCTTGTTTTCATTGTTTTCCCGTAGAATAACATGAGAGGAATTCTTCATCTCCATTCCCCTTGTTGGCTCCACTGGGTTCAAGTAAATACTTGTGCTTAGTGAGCAGCACTGCTCTGTGTTGTGTGTTACCCTCGTGTCCAGCACGATTAAAGCTCTCCTCTTCCTCCTGATGCTCTGACGTTCATGCAAGAACGTTGTAGCCTTTGCTCATCTGCCCTTGACTCTTTCCATAGCATCTCTACTGGCTCTCCGTTGTTTT
The DNA here is from genome assembly GCA_013389825.1 of Crypturellus undulatus. Taxonomy (NCBI): domain Eukaryota; kingdom Metazoa; phylum Chordata; class Aves; order Tinamiformes; family Tinamidae; genus Crypturellus; species Crypturellus undulatus. The sequence goes on from VWPW01011413.1 coordinate 42,623, forward strand.
CCTCCCTCTTTTGCCATCTTTATACATTCAGGTTTTGTTGTCTTTCATTCCCTGTTCTCCTCCCCATCCTTTACACTTGAAATCACTCTCTGACCTATCTGGCCAGGCTTTCAAATGCATCTCCAAGCCCATCTTTCACACTGTTCCTTTATGTAACCTGGTTGGTTTGGTTTTGTTGTCATTGCTTTTTTTTTTTTTTTGAAAAACACTAGGGCTGGAAGGAAGGTTTTTACCTTCCTTGGAGGGAAAGATACCTGCGTTTCTCTGCCTGATTTTGTCAAGATCTGTCAGCAGTTACATCCTGGGGTCTTGCTACTATCACATCTTTCGTATATCCTGTCTGTTAAATCTTCTGTCAGTTTGTGAAATCACTGGGGAATAGTCGTGCCCTCTTCTCTAATATGAGAATTCTTTAGTGCTTTATTCCACTCTGTGAAAGAAATGCAGATCTGAAATTGCTCAGTCATCATAGGCAATGAAACAATAAGGTGCTGAGAAAAAGCTTTCTGAAACCAGCACAGAGATGCAGTGAGTCCTACAAGATCCCCTGTCTTATCATTTTCCTCTGTGGCTCTTTAACGTATTTTGTGCAATTTGTAGCATGGTCGTCTTTTTTATTTATTTATTTATTTGTTNTTTTTTTTGTGACTTGCAGAAGATTGATTGATTGATTGATCAAAATGACATATGAAGGTCTTAAAGTAGTTTGTAAAATGACATGTCTTCTTTCAGAATCAGCTGTGTTCAGAAAACATTCAGGAAAAAGGGGGAAACTGTGGAGGCTCTCAGAAGTAAGAACATTTTGGTTTTAAGCTGCTTATGAGATGCAGAGGAGCACTAACTGCGTTACGAGGGGTCCTTCATGTTTCAGTTTGGCTTTTTGGTTTCTTTTGGCGGGGGGGACCTGGAGCATGAACACCAGATGTGTTTTTGTGCATCTCCTCTCACCGCTTGGGTACCAATCCTCTGAAATCCGAAAAAGAGGAGCTCTGCTGTCACTAAGAGAAAATCTAATGACATCTTGGTCTTTATTCCACCTCCGTTCCTGTTGTTAAGCAATGCAGTCTTCCCAGGCCCATTTCCCTGGTCCCTTTCGTGTCATTTCCCGTGTGGCATGAAACCCTATACTGCTTTTAAAGTGAGTCTCACCTAGTCGGTGCGAGCAGTGGCTGTCCCCAGCTTTTCTGCTGCTCTTGCAGCTTTCCCTGCTGCACCCAAGGGTGGAGGTAAGCTGTCCTCCGAACAGTGTCTAAATGCATACCCAATATGTCCATATTTGAATTTACTTCTGCGACACGAGGCTGTTGGGGTAATGCAAATGCATCACTAATGTCTCCTTTTTCCATTCCTTTGCCTTGCGGGGCTAGATTTATCCTTCGACATCTACGAAGGGCAGATCACAGCTCTGCTCGGCCACAGCGGGACGGGAAAGACAACACTCATGAACATCCTCTGTGGGCTTTGTCCGCCGACGGATGGTGAGTTTCCCAACCTTAGAATCTTATTTATATTTTTGTCATTAAACATTAACCTTTGGCATTAACCTTGGAGGTTATTCCAAGTGATGCTAACTTTTTCTTTGGCCTCTGTCTCAAAGTGATCATTTTAGATGAATGTCCATTTTTAACCAACCCTGCTAGCCTGCTTTCTGTCTCGGTGTAAAAAACCCTTCATTTGGTTATTTTTGGCTTTTTTAGGGTTTGTCTCTGTCTATGGACACAGAGTCTCGGAAATAGATGAAATGCTTGAAGTTCGACAGATAACAGGAGTGTGCCCCCAGCTAGATATCAACTTTGATATATTAACCGTGGAGGAGAATCTGTCCGTATTTGCTGCGATCAAAGGGATCCCTCAGAATGATCTGATACAAGAGGTAAGTCAGCTAGACCTCGGCATCATCACTGTGTGTTCACTTTTAATCTAGCTGGGTAGAACAGCCCTATATTGCAAAGATATTTCCTTAAGACAAGTGTTAAAGGAGTGTTAGTCTACAGCAAAACTAAGGAGACAGAATATTGATAGATATTTTTACAAAGATAAATCTGAATGCTGAGAATTGTAACCTGTAAAAAGGTCATAATGCCTTTCTTTTATTAATAATAACTCTGCTTCTTATTTTTCAAAGGTGCAAAAAGTGATGCTGGATTTGGATATGCAGCCGATCAGAGATAATCAAGCCAAAAAATTAAGTGGAGGGCAGAAAAGGAAGCTGTCGTTAGGGATTGCTATCCTTGGAAATCCAAAGGTGAGTGTGACAGTTGGATCCTTGACTTTGTCTCTAATACACCTGAATATTTTTTGTTAAAAGTGTTCGATATGTGCATTTTATATGTAATATATAGGATGCAGAAGTTGTTACTGTGAGCAGTTGTTAACTTTTGTTCCCTCTTCTCATCTGTAGTTTAGACAGATAAAATGGTTTAAACATTTCATCCTTTATGATTCAGGAGGTTAATAATTCATAGCTATGAACAAACAAAGGCCTGAATCTGTTATTTAAGTCAGATTTCCTGAGATGCGAATATAGGTTTGAGAAAGTTTCTTTTTTTTGCACCTAGGTGTTACTGCTGGATGAGCCAACGGCAGGTATGGATCCGTGCTCGCGACACGTTGTCTGGAATCTCCTTAAAGGCAGAAAAGCAAATCGAGTGACAGTCTTCAGTACTCACTTCATGGACGAGGCAGATATTCTTGCTGGTGAGTTCTGATATGATGCAGTTACATTACTCCTTCAACCGCTGGAGTACAGGATTACTTGAAATACATATATATTTTTTTTTTATTATATTTTGAACAGCATGGACAGCACTCTGATTCAAAGGGCATTTGGATTCTGTTTCTAGATCGTAAAGCGGTGATTTCTCAAGGGATGTTGAAATGCCTTGGATCTTCTCTCTTTCTCAAAAGCAAATGGGGAATTGGCTACCGTTTGAGGTACTCTTTTTATGTGATGTCCATTGGTGTTGCTGTTTTATGTGATATCTGATGGTGTTGCTATTGAAATTAATACGATAGTGCCCCACTGCAAAAAAGAAACACTACAAAAATATCTTTTTATCTTTCTCATACTGAATGTTTTGTGTTCTGTTGGCTAATGTTTCTGGTATAGATACAAGGAGAAAAGTACATTTTAAAAAACCATTTGTTTCTGCATATTTTATTAGTATGCACATAGATGCATATTGCAACACCGAAGCCACAACATCCTTGATAAGACAGCACATTCCTGCAGCCAACCTGGTTCAAGAGAACGAGCAGCAGCTTGTGTACACGTTACCACTCAAAGACATGGACAAGTTTGCAGGTATTGCTGCTTCCTTAGGGGTTGCAAGGCTGAAAGAGTGTAGAAAATAAATCTGTCATGCATGGCCGTAGCTTGCATTTAAAAAGTGTTTTATTGTCATTTCTGTGGGTGTGCATGTCTATACATACTTGGGTTTTGATTGATTTTGCTCCAGTTCTGTCAGTGAGGTCTTTAATTCTCACTGGGTTGTTTATCTCAGGTGAGACAGGACATCCTCTCCTCCTCCAAGAGGATTGTGGTTTATTCAGTGTGTTGTGGGAATGCAAAAGTAAATATTGGGAAAATGCCTTTTAGCAGAAATGTGAGACCTTTTGGCCAAGAATGCAATTGTCCTGTAGAAGGAGCATCCTCTTCCTGCAGACCATTCTCAAAAACAAGCCTGGCCTCCAGCAGGAAGCCAGAAGGGCACAAATCCTACAATAATCTCCCTTGTTGTGAGCTGGAGAGAACATTGTGTCTTTAGGTTAAAATTTGCTGGTGAAAGAGAGCGAGTGGAACAAATGTGCTGATTTCACTAGATGGCAGCAATTATCTGCTCAGTCGCACACAGGGCTCCTTGTTTTGTCTCCCAGGAGTAAATGGAAGAAACGCTGTGTCCTGTTGACAACGTGAACAGTTAGGAGACACAACCACTACAGATGTGAATGCGGATCGTGTTTCATAAATAACTTTTCTCATTGCATTGCTCTAGTAAATAATTTATTAACTTTCTCTTTAGCAGTCACTGATGGTACTTTTGAAAAACAGGCATCTTTAGGCAAGATAGAATCAATTCTCCCAAACTCTTAAAGAGGATGCAGGAATGCATCTCTGCTATTGAGATAGGAAAAACAGAGTGATCTGGTAAACATCGCTGCGTGTCCCTGGCCCTTCCCACCTTTCTGCATTTGCATTTCTTCCAGTTTAACCTTGGCTCTGAAGCTCCTGGGTTTGCAGAGTGCTTCGTTTTATAGGATTGAGAGCATGGAAATGGTTTTTCTCCGGGCTGGCTAATGAGTGCTCTCATTCTGACTGTAATTTGGTCTTCAAATTACACACATCCCCCAGCATATCCTGCTCAGTTAAGGCAGCTTTACAGATGTGGGTAATTTTTAACATGCGATTTTTCAGGGTTTTATCTGTAAAATTGCTTGGTGCTTGGGCTCAGGTCTGTGTAGCCTGAGTTCTTCTCCAATCCCTGCCTCGTGTTTCCATAGGAGAGGTGTTTGGAGCCAGCTGACGAGCAGCTCTAAGCACAGGAAGACTTGTTGCAAACACCACAACTTTGGGAAAACTGGGCAGTGTCTTCCCTAACTGACCAGACATTTTTGCACTTAAAGGAGCTAATCACCACCTTGGTTCTTAATCCATCCCTTAATTTCTCGATCATGAAAGGATATTTACATAGTTCTGGCTTTTTGCTGAAGGCTTTAGGGATGCAGTGTCCAACTTAGTGTCTTGGGGAGATGATGTTGCTCCTTCAGAACAAATATTTCATTTCTCCCTCTAGGCCTATTTTCCGATCTTGACACTCATTCCCACTTGGGTGTTATTACTTATGGTGTTTCCATGACGACTTTGGAGGATGTATATCTGAAGCTGGAAGTTGAAGCAGAGATTGATCAAGCAGGTGAGACAGGCCGCCAATTTTTTCCTTTTATATTTTCCCTTATATCTAATTGAGTCTTAATAATTGTCTACACTATGACACAGCTTGAAATAGTTTCACTGCAGCAGTAGAATAAAAAAAATCCCCTTGTAAACACTCCTGTCAGGCGGTTTGGGATGCAGCGGATCACATGTTATTCCAGACTTCTGCAATATTCAGAAGCAGAGAGTCATTTGGGTAAGAACAGATTCCAGAGGGATTGGGGAAAGCCTTTTACTGGACATCTTTGCAGTGTTTAATTTTTCATCAAGTTTACTTAAATCTAACTTCTTTGCTTTACCACTTATGGCCATACACTTCATCTTCCTTATGGAAGTGCTTCTGTGCTATTGTAGATGGACAAAATATAATTCATTTCCAGCCATCTGCTTTGGCATTAATATTTGTAACCTCCACTTAGGACTGAGTTATCCCCTCTTTCTTTGAATTTATGTCTAATTCCTGTTTAAAAGTCTGAAGAAAAATGGATGGCCTCCAAACTTCTTCCAGCCCTATCATTCCAAACTGCATAGTTTTTTTTTTTTTTAGTAATTTTCCTCTTTTCTTTGCTTTTCAGATTACAGTGTGTTTAATTCGCAGCAAGTGCAGGAGGATATCGATACCAGATCGATTGATGATCTGGAGCAGAACCTGCTCGTGTTCTCAGAGACTAAATCACCTGCGATGAACAGCACAGCCCTCTGGAAGAAGCAGGTTTCCACTATGGCAAAAGTTCACTTCCTTAGTCTCAGACGAGAAAATAAATCTGTGAGAGTTATGTAAGTTTTAAGGCTTTCTTCTTTGCATACAGAGTTCTCAAAAGCTGTTTGAGTAACAACAGAAGACCTGGAGGCTGTGATTTAATATATTTTAGTAGATACATCTAAGGGATAACAAACATGAGACTATGTGTTACTGTTGAATACCTGCTTTTGGGGTGAAGGATGTGTTGTTTCAACTGACATGCACATGAACTGGGTCTGCTTTCACCGAATTGTAGTAAAAATGAAACTTTTATTTCTTTCAGGTTATTGCTTTTTCTGATTTTTCTTTTAGTTCAGATTTTTTTGTTTCTCATACACCACTACTTCAAAAATTCTGTAGCTCCTATCAAACTTTCCCCAGATTTGTACTTGCTGAAGCCCGGAGAGGAATATCACAAGTACAGAACTCGTCTCCTCCTGCAGAACTCCACAGGTAGGGCTGCAAACACCAGCTTCATGAGCTCCTCGTGGAGATAGATAGAAACTTGGTGCTTTTCTTGTGAGCAAATGTTCCTTGAAATTATTCCAAATAATTTATCATGAAGAGTTTCAAACTTGGTAGAGAATAGGTATCTCAGTTCAACTGCTTGCATGCATAATAGTCCCATGCTATTTCTGGAGAAAGAACAAGAATTGTTTTAAATGAATTGGACAGAAACTGAATGAGGGATGTTCGGATCTGTCAGCATTAAAGTCCGAGTGCAAAACACTTTGGAAAAATCCCATTTTGTTTCAATTCAGAATGCTTAAGGTTATGGAGCTGCACTATGTGCAGTAGAACCTATATTTGATCAGTCCAGAATATGTACGTACTACAGTCCTCCAAATACTGGGTCAGAGGGACTGTGATTTCCTGCCTTTTTAGTTTATTCTCTGTATGGTTAAAACTTGGAGTACTCTGATAATATTTCTTGGCATCTCTGCTTCCTGACTGTTGCACTTGGCCTGTACAAATTAATTGGATAATGCTGCTAACTTTTTTTCTGTAATTCTAGTAAGGCTGCTGAGCGGGAAGCTGAAAGCAAAACATTTGTGGTGTTCTAGATAGCAGAGGATATTTGTGGCAGGCATGTGTAAGGAAACAGTGATCTTTCACCAAGGGTTTTATCCGTGAGAGAAATTCACTGCTGTCGACTGGAAAATTAGTTGATAATTTTGTGTAAAATATTGGAATATTGGAGCTGGTGGTGAATAATAATGCCGTTTTCTTGTCTTATTCTAGATTCAGATATCGATGGCATTGTCAGCTCTCTCGGGAGCCTGAACATCCAATCTGAGATGGTCAATGACAGTAATTACGTTGCAGCTGCACCGCACAATGCAGCTCTAAACGTCTTTGAATCAGGAAAGGTAAGAAAGAGGGACCTGCTCCACCATATCCTGAACACCATTAGTTACTGGTGACTATTCTGTGGTATTATTTCTACCACATTTGGAATGAGCTTGATGAATTTGACACCAATCATTCATTTGATGTGATTTGGATTTTATTTTTGCTATCCAGATGAATACTCTAGGTATTGAAGTAGTATTGTGGGTTATTTTTAGTAAAAACGTCAAATTCTAAAATGTCACTAGTACTAAAGGAAATACAGCTAATGGCAGAGGCTTGAGACATTCATGTGTTAACAGGATGGAATATGATCAAGATAAATGTTCTTCCTGATGGTAATTATTCTAGTGGTTTAGCAAAACTTCCACCCTGTTTTCTTCCTCACAAAAATATGAAAAGCCAAGAGAAATATTTTGCTTCACAAGAGACCTGGCATATGTAGGGTTTTTTTTTTTTCTCCTTATGCAATTTGAATTATACAGTTTGACAGAAGTATAATTCTCCCATGTATAAGAAGTATAAGTGCTCCCATGGTTTTTTTTTTTTTTTNGATGTATAAGAAGTATAAGTGCTCCCATTTTTTTTTTTTTTAACTAAAATTAAAATAAAACAATAAATTTAAAAAGGGTATCTTGAGTTGTAAGTATTCNTAAAATAAAACAATAAATTTTAAAAGGGTATCTTGAGTTGTAAGTATTCGCTTCGGTTCATTTACAGAATGTCAACAGGATTTGGATGTTTGAATTGTATTTAATGCCTAACAAAGAAAATGCTTTGCAATATTCCATCCTGCTCTTTTGTCCCCACTTTTCCATTTGTTGCAACTGGTTAATGTTGGTGTGATGAGGCCGTACTTCACTAATGTAGTTTTTTGACTTTTTAATGCATTAGTGAGAACGTAATTCATATTTCTCAGAGCTGTGGCTGTTAGAGCATCATTTGTCAAAGTGCCATAGTTCATGAAACGTTTGGGGAATTTATTCCAGCTGGCTTGTTCTGTATCAGCATAGATATTTTACGGAATTGGGTTGTGTTTTACTAGCCATCCAGGACAGTACAGACCTCCCTACAAAGCATACTTTATTATACAAAGACTTTATCAAAGTTGGGGTGTCATTTTGGCCATAATTCAGCCTTGTTCAGGGTATTACCCTCCATGCATAAAATTAATAAAGCAAATACTTTTTTTTTTCCTTCTAGTACTACCTTTTCACGGTGGCGTTCAACAGTACCATGGTGCATTCCCTGCCGATTTTGTTCAATATTGTCAGCAATCTCCTGCTCCGCAATTTGAACGTGACTGAAAGTATCCAAGTCTGGAGCAACCCCTTTGTGCAGGTGAGCAGCACCGTGTCTGCAGCAGACACTATTAAAAGCTCATTCTGGGCAGCATGTCGTTGCTACAGACCTTCCAAAGCTTCCCCATGAGCAGGGATAACGCAGTAAAGGATGGAACAAAATCTGTTACGGGATTGCCTGCAATTTGGAGAGGCTGAACATGGGGTCACTGGGGATTTGCATCCTCCCACGCGCTGCAGGGAATGACCTTGGGCAGGGGAATTCTGCACAGGCTGGAGGCAAGCAGGAGAGTAGAGATACAGCACCAAATAAGTACTCTGTCCAGTATTTATATATATATATATATATATGTATATACACACACTATGTTTATATATATATATATACTATATACATATATATATATATAAACCTTCAAATTTTCTCTTTCCTCAGGGTGAAACAATTTCTAACTCTTCAAAAATATAAACCAAAGAGGAATTCTGCTTTTCAGTCACCTGTAGTCTTCTACTGGTTCTGTTTGTCAGACGTTTGCTACGTCAGTGTGTGAAGAGCGCTCACTTGTTCCTATCTTGTCTGTGTAAATAAGCACTCTGGNTATAAATTATATTATAAAAATATAATTATATAAAATATAATATATTATATAATATAAATATATTATATTTTTCTATGTAAATATTTATAAATACTGTCTCCTGCAGCGTCCAGCAATGGACTGGACACTGCAGGAGATGCTGCAGTAGATAAGTACTTTGGTAGTGTATTAGACACTGCGGTTTATCACTACTCCAGAAACTTCCATAAGATTTCTCTCTTCTTGCAACTCCTCAGATGAGTTTAAGATGTATAAAGTGTATTTTGAAACATACAGTCTTGTTCCAGTTATTATTGCAACTCAACATGTGCGTCCTAAATTTCATAGTGTTTCTTTGTAGCTGATGAACTGGTTTTCTTTTGATTAGCACCTGGATGGAACATGCTGTGTTGAATGTTTTTATGTTTCTTTTTGTAGTCTATACAAAAAACAATACAATTAAAAACAATATTTGTGTAAGGAGTGAAATTTTGTGTTTGATTTAAATATATTTTCCAGGCATAAGTACTTCTAAAAACATGTATAACACAGTATCCTTTCTTTTTAATTTTTCTGTATGTATGTATGTGTCATTATCAAAAAATCCTTATGTTTTATCCCCATATCAAGAAAACCTGTTTAATTTTTCAGGATACCGCTGACACAATTTTCAAACTAGAGCTCTACTTCCAGTCTGTTTTGCTGGGAATTATTGTTACTGGAATGCCACCATATTTTGCCATGGAGAATACAGAAAACCATAAGGTAAAAATTCATTTAAAATACACAATTTGAGACTTTTGCAATGTGTGTAGTTAGCCACATAAGAGGATTTCTGAGGGCATAGGGTCATGCAGCGGCTACCTGCTAGTAATTGCTTCAGTGCAATGTTGATTTATGGAGCATGCAAGAATTAATCGTGGTTTCAGAAATACTGTCCTTTGCCTTGAGAGGAGCAAGGCAGGCACCCCTATGCAGACATGAGCATAGCACTTGCTACCATGCATAGGAAAATAGGAGAAAAACCCTTTTGCCTCTTGCAGAAATATATTGTGCTGCTTTGGAAACTTTTGGAAACTAAAAACTTTGCATAAGGAATGTCTGGGTGAGCTGCTCTGCCCTCACTTCAATCTGAAATCATTGTGTGAGGGTGAAGAAGGAGGCCCAGCTCATTTATCAATGAGAATTAACTCTATGGATGCTCTCCTTTTTGCAGATCAAAGCATACACCCAGCTCAGGATAGCGGGTCTCTACCCATCCGCTTACTGGACCGGCCAAGCCGCCGTGGATCTGCCCCTGTTCTTCTCCATCCTCGTCCTGATGATGGGCAGCCTGTTTGCATTTCACTACGGTGTTTATTTCCATGTTGGCAAGTTCTTTGCTGTGGTAAGTGTGGTTGTGGATCACAATGTGTAAGAGAACCTAAGGACCTTCTTATTTTCCACAAATGTTTAGTCTTATTAGAACTAATGACTCAGCAGATATATTTTTTTTTCCAAACAGTGTTCACAGAAAATGCCTGATAAAATCTGGGCGTTGCTGCAGATGATCTGATTTTGACACAGTTGTAAGAGGAGGCTCAGGGTTGCTCTGGNCTTATTTTCGGCAAATGTTTAGTCTTATTAGAGCTAATGATTTTTTTTCCAAACGGTGTTCACAGAAAATGCCTGGTAAAGTCTGGGCGTTGCTGCAGATGATCTGATTTTGACACAGTTGTAAGAGGAGGCTCAGGGTTGCTCTGGACTCTGCTTTATTTCACGACAGCTTCTTGGCAGAATGATGGGGATCCAGGAGCCCTGAGGACGCGTCCCGGGCTTTTGGCTTAGAAACACGAGTCACATTGAAATAATGGCAAAATATTGTTTCTTCCTGTAGAATTTTAGAGTTTCACTCAGCCACTGAAATACTAGAATGAAATTGAGGTTCAGGATACCGATCTCTTCCAGTAAAATATACAATCTTTCAGTGCCTTGTTTGCTAGATCTGTGCTATTTAGCTTGAAGCAAGCTCAAAGCTTCCATTCTGTGTGGATGGAGTTACTGCCTATCCATGCAGTCTTTAATATTAATTATTAGCATCCAGAATTAGAGTTCCAATACCAATCCCAGTTGATAATCCCAGTTCTTACATAGGAAATTCAACCACAGCTCCTTGATATATATTTGCTGAGAAACATTTCTTTTATTTTTAATCTTTGCAGGTGTTTTGTCTCATTGGTTATGTCCCATCAGTGGTGCTGTTCACTTACGTGGTCTCCTTCACATTTAAAAAAGTGCAAAATACCAAAGAATTTTGGTCCTTTATATTTTCAGTGGTGAGTAACTTTATCCGGATTTTGTTTCACTATGAAGACAGGTTAAGTACAAAACCAGAACAGAATTTCCAGTTAATATACTTGAATGTGTGTCCTTATTTGAAACTTTTACCTATGTCACTTTATTACTCTGATATTCCAAGGCAATAAAAGCTTTAAAATGTGCTTCTGATTAGATAACTTCTACCTGAAGAGTCTGAACTGAGCAAAAATGGATTTTTTTCCCTTTTTCTTTGTTCTAGACAGCCTTGGTGTGTACTGTTGTTACTGAAGTGGCCTTCTTTATGGGATATTACCTTGTCACCAGCGTCCTGCATTATGTTTTCTCCATCTTCACTCCTATCTATCCCCTCATTGGCTGTCTGATTTGTTTTATAAAGGTAAGAGAACACAGAAAAGCTGCTCCAGAACATCTCTTAATTGATGTTAATTAATCTGGAACCGGCTGATTGTCTTTTACTCTCTTGGCACGTAAATAGAAGAGCAGTTTTCTGCATAGTTGTGTAATGTCATCAATAGCCACTGAAAGCATTAAGAATAACAATCACTTCTGCTTTCCTGTTAGTGCTGCTGTTGAAAAAATAAAAAGAAAAAAGACTTCAATTTAATATTTAATAGAAAATGATTTGTTTCTCAGTCTGTGGAACTGAGATATTCTGATGTTTTCATTGCTGTGAGATTGTCTCTGGTGAACTCAGTGATGGGCGGCTGGATTCATTTGCAGCCTGTGGCTCTAGACTGGGAGCAGCTCCAGGAGCTTTTGCACAACCCTACTAATTTCAACACTAGTTTAACCACAATCTCTGTAGAGCCCAAAGTGCTTAAATGACTGATTCGAGATATGAGTAAGATGTATCATAGGCGAATTCTGGTGAATATTTGTTGACTCAAATGTGGTTTTTTTGCATTGTCAGGTTTCGTGGAAGGACCAGCAAAAGAATGAAGGATTCTACAACCCATGGGACAGACTCTTGATAGCAGTTATAGCTGTAAGCATGTCTGTGTGCCACAGGGGAGCATCACCCTGCTGGGAGGTCCCTTCTTTAAGATTAATAGAGGTGTAACATCCCTGTAGGCTCCTGCTTTGCCACCGACAACAGCATGAGCGTTATCTATAGAAGCTTCTGTCCTCTTGAACACAACATTTGCTTGAGCAGTTGTCTCAGCAGAGCTGCTACTAATCTTCATTACTGGGGGAGGTTGTAAAGATGCAGCAAGAAGTGCAGAGAAGGGCACAGTCCTTTCTCCATCCCAAAGACCAAGTGATTGCCACCAAATAGACATATTTGCTCTGGTTTTAAGTTCTCAATGTCAGCAATGAGTCAAATGAAAGGAAAAGCAAAGAACGAAGGACTGTGAAAGAAGTGGGAATGAATTGGGCAGGACCAAAGAGAGGGTCCACGCAGGGATGGCTGGCAGTGCTTGGATTAATTATAACTGTTTTTGTCTATTTTAGCCCTATTTGCAGTGTATAGTGTGNAAAGACCAAATGATTGCCACTTATTTGCTCTGGTTTTAAGGCTACAATGTCATTTCACTAAGCAGGATCTAGTGGGCTTTAGAGGAAGGTAGCTTAAATTTGGCAGCAATGAGTCAAATGAAAGGAAAAGCAAAGAACGAAGGACTGTGAAAGAAGTGGGAATGAATTGGGCAGGACCAAAGAGAGGGTCCACGCAGGGATGGCTGGCAGTGCTTGGATTAATTATAACTGTTTTTGTCTATTTTAGCCCTATTTGCAGTGTATAGTGTGGCTCTTCCTTTTGCGATGCCTCGAGGTGAAGAATGGAGGTAAAACAATTAGAGAGGATCCATTCTTCAGGTTTGTCTCTACATTGAATAGATATTTTAATAGTGAAAGTATGAAGATGCTTTTGATAATACACTGGTGGTTAAACTGGGTTATGTAGCACGTAGCTGTTGAGGATGCTACTGACAATAAAACAAAAACATCCCTTTGTTACCACAGGTTACCCCATTGTAAGATGTTTTGACAAGGAAACATTGATTTGATTCCTATAGGTTCAATTTTCTAATAAGAGTTAATGTTTTATTGATGCATCATGGACAGAAGCTTTCTGTTGAAGTAAAATGCTATTTCGCTTTTTAAAATATCTGCATACAACTTTCAGACTTTTGATCTCTGTTTAGAAAACTGTTCAGAAGTTTTACAGAAAGGAACCACAACTGCTTATTGTAAATAAATTGGTTTTCCTTGGCCTGTCTGCAGAGATAGCTGCAGATCTCTGCAGGATCCAGTCCCTGGTGCCTAAAGACTTTGCTCTTCAAACTCCAGCTGCCTGAAATTTAGTCATCAGGGAGCAGAAACACGGATTTTATCTCTGCAAAATGGGGGATTTCTGAAGAGTATTATCTTTGCATAATGGAGTAACTCGACATTTTTCCCTCAGATTGTCTCTTCCAGTAATACATAGCTAGAAACACTGGTGTAAAATCCAGGAACGGGTGTAACAGAAGGGCAGGTCAGTGCGGTTCACCTGCCCGCCGGGATTGCGCTTGCTGCTAACAGAGCAGATCTGTTTGCTGCTTGGCAGATGACTAGGAACTTCCTTTCTCATTGCCTGGCTAGAGCCTCGATACTCTTAACAAAGAGCTCAGTATAAACCTGGCATAAATGCAGTCGTTCTTTCTCTTCCTTTGTCTTTTGGGGTTTCTCAGATGTGCTATGTAGACATGTCACTCCCAGCTTCGACCAACACAAACTGCTTCATCCATCATTTAAGAGGGCAAAGCTCTACCAAGAGTTTTGTTTCCTTGGAAGACAAAATTAGGGACTTGATTATATTTTCCTCTTCTCAGGAGATATCCCACAAAAGGCAGAACGTGGAAATGCCCAGAGGTGCCACATGATGGGGATGAAGATGAAGATGTGAAGGCCGAGAGGCTGCGAGTCAAAGAGCTGTTAAGCAGCCAGAACGGCAAAGAGGTGACACCGTGTGGGCCCATTGCAAAATATTTCCATGCTAATTTTGCTAATATTTCCACGTTAATATTGCTGATTGCTAATATTTCCAATTATTATGCTAATATTCCAATATTAGCAATTGCTAATTGCTAATATTTCCACATTATTTTCTGTTGCTGGCCAAGAACCTTGTGCCTACCCCATGTGGTTAGTGACTGACCTATGTGTTATCTCTTGTTTTCTCCTAGATCCCAGCCATTCTGGTCAGCGGCCTGCATAAAGAATATGATGAAAGAAAAGAATTCCTTCTTGGGAGGAGAATAAAGAAAGTGGCGACAAAACACGTGTCTCTCTGTGTTAAAAAAGGTTAGAATCAGATTGCGTGCTCTTGAACTGCCACGTTTGCAAGAATGAGTCTTCTTTTTTGAATTTAGTTGCATTTATTGGACCTTACAGGCAATATTTTGTATGTCATTCATTCTCTAGGAGAAATACTGGGATTGTTAGGACCAAACGGAGCTGGGAAAAGCACATTAATTAATATGCTCATTGGAGACATTGAGCCGACTGGCGGGCAGGTATAATGCATGCTGCAAACTAAGGTTTATTATTTGTTCCTAGTTAAACGATTTTTTTTTTTTTTTTTTTTGATAGTGCCTCTTTTTTGCTAAAACTTTACCAAAACAGTTGTGAGAGTTCTGTGAAAATATNTATTTGTTCTTAGTTGAAACGATTCATTTTTTTTTTTTTTGATAGTACCTCTTTTTTGCTAAAACTTTACCAAAACAGTTGTGAGAGTTCTGTGAAAATATTATTGAATAAAGTCTGTCCATTCTCCCTGTAGGTTCTGATGGGAAATTACTCTTTTGGACTGAATAGTGAAGATGATTCATTTAAATTTGTGGGGTACTGCCCTCAAATAAATCCTCTTTGGCCAGATATTACAGTGGAAGAGCATTTTGAAATCTATGGCTCTATCAAAGGAATGAGTCAGACTGATGTAAAAGAAGTCTTAAAACGGTAAATGGTTTAGTTAGAAAAAAAAAAGATAGAAAAATAGAGCTAAAATCTCAAATATTTTATAATCTTGTCACTTTTTCCTATGTGGGCGGTTTCTGCAGGGTCGCAAATGCCCTGGATTTAAAAGACCATCTGCAGAAAACAACAAAGAAACTAGGAGTAGGATTGAAGCGCAAGGTATGGAAGAGCTTTTAGAGCTGCGGTCGGGGGTGCTTGCAGGAGGCTGCAGCACAATTATCCTTTTCCTTTCCTTTCTTTTCCTTTCCTTTCCTTTCTTCCAGCTGTGCTTTGCACTGAGTATGTTGGGAAATCCTCAGATTACCCTGTTGGATGAACCATCTACTGGGATGGATCCAAAAGCCAAGCAGCACATGTGGTGAGTGCTCCCCGGTGCCACGGGCTTTTATAGAAAAGATACTTTTTTTTTCTTTTATTTATTTATCATTCTTGTGAACATTGAGAAAAGCCAAGTACAGAGAATCAATATTGTACCTTCTTGCAAGGTGCACCTCATCCGTGTCCTTTCTCATAATAGCTTGAAGATTAAAAGCCTAGAAGTCAAGAGAAAGGAATTTTCCAAGTAAAAGAGCATATGGAACAAGTGAGTTTTGAGTCATAACTATGAGAAACAAAGATTTTCTGTAACCTGTCAGATGGCTTCAGCACATCTCTTAAAAAGAGACATTAGTCTGCCCAAATCAAACCTTGGGCTGCTGCGAGTGTGTCTCCACACCACCTATTTGATGAAATATCCTTGATATTGGGAAATTTTGCCTATCTGTAGAAGCTCTGCAGACACTTCAGGATTTTGCTCTTAATTAGAGTATCTGAAAAGCTTCAGAAACCAGAAAGAAACCAATGAAATTGTTTAGCTTTTTACATTGGAAGGAGGATGGCAGCACTCTCTGATAGCACCTTCCACATTTTGTGTGTGCTATATCTCACTGTTGCTTCAGTTGTGCTCTTGATTTTCTTTGTTTTTTTCCCTTTTTAGGCGGGCAATTCGAGCAGCATTTAAAAATAAGGAGAGAGCAGCTATTTTGACCACTCACTATATGGAAGAGGCTGATGCTGTGTGTGACCGAGTGGCCATCCTGGTGTCCGGGCAGCTCAGGTACTTGGGCTTGTGCTGCCCATCTGTAAATACACACTTTGTGCAAAAGAAATAAAACCTTTATAGGCTCAAATGCGCTTCTTTGCAAATTAGATAGATATTTTTCTTCATCTTAGAGCAGCATAATTAAATTTATGCAAGGTTCTGTTGAATGTTAATCTGCTTTTTGGGTGAAGTGTAACATTTACAGCACCTATTTCTTTACCAACTGGTAGGTGTATAGGTACCGTTCAACACCTGAAAAGTAAATTTGGCAGAGGATACTTCTTGGAAATGAAATTAAAAGAAACTATGGATGCACAACAGCTGGAGTACCTTCAGAGACAGATTCTGAGCATCTTCCCGAATGCAAATCGTCAAGAAAGGTGAAGTTTAATAAATACGTAGAAAACGTTCGTATTAATGCAAGCTTCCTATTTTTCGGTGGTACATAAGGGATGCCATGACGTTAAAATTAACAGAAAAAAACTACATTGCTTAAAAAAATAAAAAAGAGGAAGGGTTTTGCAAGTTAGATCAGAAACTGCTCGTGCTGGGGGACGGAGCTGTGTGTTTCTGGGCAGCACGTGCAGATGTTTGGCACAGGGGAAGCAAAACCAGATTTCTGCAGAGCTGTTGCCTGAGCGCTTCCTTCTTGGTAGAGGCCCCTCTCCAGTCCAGGAAATGTGGGTGGTAATTGAGTCACTAAATCACTCTCTTTTGTACAAATGTTTGATAGTTTTCTGTGGATACCTCAAAGTTTGAGAGTTTTGTTTTGTTTTCTTTCCCCCTACAGAAGCATTTTACGGAGCCCCTCAATAGCTTAGAATTTCTGCTGTATAAAGCCCAGGGTTACTGTGGTCTAGTTTGGTTTCTGTTAATGAGAATTTGAGAAAAGATTCTTTTATGTAATTGTAATAATTACGTAAGAAAACAGATTTAACCCATATGTGGAGTACTGGGAGGAAAGTTTATTTTTCGGGAAACCCATCCATAGCATAAAGCAGCTCCCTGTTTGGAGTCTAGGTTGCAGGGACCACTGGGTGAAGCAGAAAGTCTGGAGAAATCCTGTGACACTTGGCTAAGTTCACCCTTAAGGCAAAATATCACATGTCTTTTAGCCCCGGCATGGATTTTCTTTCATGAGGTGAATTTATAGGTAGAATATAAATGTCCAACTCTTAGCTAAAGAGTGTAAAAATGCTTGAGTTGTCTTGGGATCTTGGCTGATGCCCCTTGGCTTCCTTGCCTTGGAAACCAAACAAGTAATAAACCAGGGGATCTCCTTTTGGATCCTGATTTTGGATGCTGATAGCTAGATTGAAATGCCTGCAGCGCCCTTAGGATTTAAATATATTGACCTGGGTTTTAGTATTTTTGTTTCAGATAATTCACCTGAAGTTAATTTCGGTTTATTTATTTGTTTCAGTTTTGCATCTGTCTTGGCATACAAAATTCCCAAAGAAGATGTACAATCACTTTCACATTCTTTTTCAAAGCTGGAAGAAGGTAATTAAGAGTTCTGCTACCCATTTTGTAAATAAATCATTCCATTCCTTGTAAGTGAAAAATTTGCCTCCGTTCTGTGTATGGTTTAGTGTGTCATGTTCACATTTCAGTACCGAATTCATTTAATTTAGTTGTTTTTTTTGATTACTGTTGCTGTCCTCAACTCTATTTCTTGTAAGTAAGCATTTGTAAGCAAGCTTAAAATATTTTAAATCAAGTCACCGCAGATAATACATATTTGTTCTTGTGAATTCTCTTACCAGTAAAACACACCTTTTGTGTGGAAGAGTACAGCTTTTCTCAGGCAACCCTGGAACAGGTATGTTCTATTTCATAAAGATACTCACGTATATTTCACATTATATATTGTTATTATGTCCTATATCCTGTTATATATAGTGGTTTGAATCCAATGGCCAGCTTTCATTCAGCTGAAGCCAACTTTGCTGACTCCCATTCTTACGCTTCTGGGGAACTGAACCTCCCTTTTCCAAAGCAAATTCAAACTGTCAGTTCCACTAATTGCCTAATTCCCATTTTCTCTTTTCTTTGAAATATGACATGTAAACTGCAGCGACTGAAATTACCCCCTACTTCGATGACAGAATTTGCAGTTTGTTTATGAAAAAGTGTAAAACTGAGGTTCGCTATTGCCTTATTCTGCATTAGTTATTGCTGACAAAAAATATCCCTCAGTTTGTGTTTGGTTCCGCTTCCTTGACACTGTGTTCTTGAAGGATTGGGAGGGGAGGAGAAAACACCAAAATGCTAAAAACTGAAATACGAGCTCAGATATGAAGCAATACGTTGCAAAGTTTTATCCTGAATTCTGCATCTTGTGACCGTGAAAGTTCTTACAAGGAACATGATATATTTCTATTCTTTTTTTTGTTAATTTTAGGTTTTTGTGGAACTTGCTAAAGAACAGGAGGAGGAAGACAGCAGCTTTGGCACCCTGAACAGCACTTTATGGTGGGAAAGAACGCAGGAGGACAGAGTTGTTTTCTGAACTCTGGGAGTCTCCGGACTGCGCTCCCCGTCCGGGTGTTGTAGAGGGATTTGCTCTTCCTAGGACACACGGAGCACTGGGGAGCGCCAGGGGCGTGGAAAACATCCAGGAGAGGAAGGAAAGAAGAAAACAATACTTGGAAAAACGGAGCCCGTTCCATCTTGCTGATCGCATGAACGATGCTCTCGAAGGAATAATTCCCTCCTTAGTGTCAGTTCAGAAATTTCTTCTCTGTTCAGTGTTTGCTGTGAGGGAGGAATGAGAAGAAGCTGCCCAGACGCAGACCGTGTTCCCGCTGCTCCGCTCCTGTGGCAGCGCTCGCCGGGCGCTCGTCCCTCCTTCATGCTCTCCTCTTGCTGTGCGGAGAGATCCTTTATGTGTTGAAGCGATGCTGATCAGCCCTGCGGGCTGAGGAGATGCTTGGAGTCAGGGTAGTGCGTGAGGTTCAGCAGATCTTGCAAAAAAAATCACTCATTTTGGTAAAACGAGTAGCCTGGTGTCAATCCTGCCCCACTGTGTGCAGCTGCCGTCTTGCCCCATGCCGTCCATGGGCATTGCTGGTGCACGTAGAAGTGCCCCTCGTAGCTCTGTTCCCAAGGACACGGCTTTCTGTCACTGCCATCTGCTTTGAAGTGGTCCTGTGTGAGGGGAAAAGTCACTCCCAAGTGTTGTGTTCACTGTGAACAGGCTCCTAAAGCCACACGGTGAGCTCAGCTTGGTGGCCACCTGATGCAAAAAATGTTCATTTTGCAGGTACAACGTGGCAGTCGCCAACGGTATATTCCTTTCTAGTGCAAATTGGCAGATCTCGCTAAATCGTGCTGCCCTCCCAGGTGGCATTGATGTTTATAATGCATGCAGCGGGGGGAAATGGGGCACACGGTAACGAATGCTTCTTCCCCACCCGTTTGGTAAAAGTGCGAAGACGTGCGAGCTGTGTAGTACAATATTTGCAGAAATGTCCGTATTTCTAGACTTTGTCAGTGCAGTCTGATTCTTTTGTTGGGTGTAATCACATTTATCCTGCCAGCTGTTTCTGGACACAGCCCTTTTTAGATGTTTTCATTGTTTTTAACAACAAATTTATGCGCTCACGCCGCAATATTTCATAATCTGTCTTCATTGCAGTAGCAGTGAGCGATGCAGTGGTGTGCTCAGCACAAGGGTTTGCTTCTTCCTGCCATGGTAGTTTCTCCTTCAGCTTCATAAACCGAAAAGTGTGAGATACAAATGCACAACCTCGTCGGGAACGGTGCCTTGGGTTGACAGTAGGAGGACTCATAGTGGAATATATGATCCTATATTCCCAGATGTGATAAATGTGTGTTTACTATATATTATTTTAGTTTTTCTACACAAAGCTATCATTGCTCATTTAGTTTTATAACATAGGATTAAAGATGGTTAATAGTTCATTGTGTTCTGCAATGAACAAATTTAGTGCTGCGTTTATACCAAAAACATTGGCTTCATAAGTCATATCAATGTTGGATGCTCCCAGTAAATCCCGTCAGTCTGGGATGCTCCCACATGCTCCCTTGTTTTTCTGTCATAATTCAGAAAAATGTGGCTTAAGACAGTTTTATTTCCCAGCTACCTAAAATTACTGGGCAATAAGCTATGTAATATAGTAATAATTTATTGTGATGTTGAGAGCCCGAGTCTGTTTTCATGCATATCCATATAAACCTTGTTATTTAATGCAGTATGGGAAGACATGAGCCCAATATGTACAGGTTTTCCCTCCTTTGTACCCTTACGGTTAGGTATAAATGTATAATTTCATTTTGTAGTTAAAGTTGAGCCCAGGAATTGCACAAACAACTGAACATCCCATGTGCCTGGGACTGGTTTCTTCCCAAGGGGAATGTGCCCGTTCCCATAGGAGAGCAGAGAGCCAACCTGATGAGCCCAGTGCAGTGATCCTTGCAAGTGACCAGTTCTGGTGTGCTGCAAATAAAATAGTGGTAATAAATGGATTCAAAGCACTAGTGTGTGAGTGGCAGCTCTAGTCATAGCCTTTTGCAGGCTGAAGCATCCCTGTCAGAAAGGAAAAATTACCCAAATTCAGCCTTTTTGTTTATGCAATCCTATTGCTCTCTCTAGTTAGCACCGAGGAATACACCAGCTAGTTGCTCCCATCTACATCCCTGCAACTGGCCAGTATTTCTGGAGGTTTCTTTGTATTTCTAATAATGGTGAGAGAGAGTTTGGTCTCCTGATGCTTTCCTGTGAATACGCACACAAGATAAAAAGTTTTCTGCAAATCACATTACATGTTCTTTGTAAATTGTATTAAAACTGCTTCAGCTGTATCACCTGTACATCTATCAAGCAATGTACAGCATATTCTTTGCACATAAAGTTACAAAAGTGCTTATCTTTGACATCTTTCCTCAATTTTATTCTCTTTTATTTGCCTCATTTAGACATAAATAATAGATTGTAAAGCAGGTCTTACTCTATACCATAATATTTGTTTGGATGACATCACCAAACATTTCTAGCACGTCTTATTTTTGCAGTATTTCAAATGGGCCATACACAGCCTTTTTTAGCATCTAGATTTGCACAGCTTGGTATTTTCCTTGTTTATACTGGCACAACCCAGTTGATGGTGGCATTGCATTTATACAACCACTTTGTACAAAGAATTTGACTCATTAAGTTAATTGCATATTTGGGTAAGATCTTCTGTTTTATGATTATAACTGACTGTAATTTAACTTGGTGCTCCGTTCCCAGATGTAATTCTTTACCTACCTCGCAAGGATGCTGTGAGGTATAATTAGGTTGTATATACACAAATTAAAGATAAATTTACTTTACAGAGTTAGTAAAGGTATAAGTTTTGAATAACTGAAATCTTGTTCACATTAGCGAGAAAAGCTTTTATTTAAAAATATATCTGTATAGAGTAAGGCTGTTGCATCGAGGACAACCAGCTTTTCTGGTAGTAAGCAGCAGAAGGCAACAGGTTTGAATGTGTTGTAGTTCTAGTGCTCAACTTGACATCACAGCCTGGCACTTTTGAGTTGTTCATGGTTTATTTCATATTTTGTTTGCTTATTTAATTTTGTTTCTTATTCTTTTGCTATATTTATAAAGTAAGTAGAAGTTTTTGTTGTTGTTTTTTCCGTTTCCAGCCTATTGCAATAAATGAGGATTAGACTGGTAAATCGTGTGTTTCTAAGGTGCGTGTGCTGGGAGTAGGGCTCTGATGTGTTTATTTTATTATTTATTTGGTGTTATTTGCCACTCCAGGTTGTGAAGATCAGGCTGTTAGTCGTGCAAATAGTGGGTTTAATCACAGGCTCTTTAATACAAGGATTAAGATCACGTTTGTAACTGGTTTCAGGGAAGTACAATGTTTTGGAATGGATGAACCACCAAAAAAAGAAGATATTGCAGTGTGCTGGATTCGACAGTGCTGCATTTCATGGCCAGTTCCCACAGGGCATCTCCAGGCTTTGCTACGAGTGACCCCAAGGCAGTTGCAAACTTCTGGTGCTGCTGTTGTCTGCAGAGATGGATCCCATTTACCCACTGCAAAAATCACCCCACAACAGAATCAGATTCTTCCTAATTGGGCTAGTGCCGGGGACAGACTCCCGTGCCGGGTTTTGCTGCTCCTGCCTCGACCACGGGGCTGCCCAAGAGACCTGGTCCAGGCAGGATGGGTCAATCCAGGACCTGGGGTTTGGGCTGATGCCTGGAGAGGCCTCAGGAGGCCGGGGCCTGTCAGGAAAAAATAATTATGAAGAAACGGAGCCAGAACCTGGTTGGATAGTGCAGCTCTTCACGCCTGTTTTGTTCAGGGATGGCCGTGGGGTGGCTTGTCGTTTCTTGAAGACAGCAAGATCAGTTAATCCTCCCGTAGTGTTTTCTTAGAAATCTTCAGAACGCGCCTAGTTCTGATCTATTTTTAATTTTTTTGGAAACCCTTTTCCTGTGGCTTTCGGTTCTCCTTTTCTCCAAACTGAACCGTTTCCAGCGATGCTGGGGCAGAGCCCTGGGGGCATCCACATCCCGCTCTCCTCCAGGTGCACTGGGAAGCTCCAAGCAGTTAGATCCATGGGCAGCCGGGGCGGTCCTGTAGTGCACGGAAAGGCAACCCCAGATGTTATTTTTATGTTAAAATACGCTTTCTGGAGCGCCGGGAAGGCACGCCAGAGCCAGGGCAACTATTCCAAGGGGAGCGTGTGCTCGTGGGTGTGCGTGCGGGTGTTAAACATTACAGCAGTGTTTAGGGAAGAACCGCTGCTTTCTTCCTCCCCATTCCTTTGAAATGACCAACTCCGCAGCTGCAAGAAGAGCTAGGGCCCTTTCCTGAGCAATCCCCAGATTGCTTTTGTTTTCCGTACTTAATTCTCCAAACGGGGCTGCGGTTCCAGCACAATCACATTACGTTCCTCTTAACTCCTCAAGTCGCCACGTGGGTACGCACCCTCCCAGGCCTTTTGTGATTCCTGGCTTATCTGATTTCCTTACCTCCCTGTTGCGAAAGCAAATTCACTGAAAACCTGCTAAAAAATAAGTAAATCCCCTACCCTGATTCCAGCTGCGGGGCAGCTGCTGAGAAAGCAACAAAAAGGAGCGGGGACCCCAAAAATTGCTAAGGACAAAAAGAGAGGCATCAAAAAAAAAAAGAAGAAAAAGGGTATCATTGGTCTGAGGACGGAGGAGTCTTGTTGGCAGAGGAAGGAACTCTTGCTGACTCAACCTCTGAGCAAAAAGGGCACTGGGGGGTTCCCTGCGGAGCAGTCGCTGCTGCCTGGAAGGGCCGCGGTGTCTTCAGGGCAGCGCTGGAAGGGTCGGGAATTGCGAGTGTCCCGGCACGGCAGCTCCCACCGCCAGGCTGGAGCACACAGGAAGCCCTTAGCAAAGGTAAACGCACGAGCAACTCTTAAAACCTGGTCATTTTTAAAGCTCTTTTGTTGGGAAGTGTCATTTTGTTGTCAGCTTGGTAAAATTGTGTGGATTTTCTTTTTTTACAGCCAAGAATTTTTCTTCTTAGAAGCGACTTTCCTACCGGTTCGCACGTGGCTTAGGTTGTGGATCTGCTCCCGTTATTGCATGCTGCGGACCCCAGAGGTGCTCTGTGCTGGCCACACGTGCTGCATTGGTGTCCCCTGGCTGAGGGCCACCTGGTTGTAGGTGTCACTGTGGACACACGTGGCCGCTGAACCCGCTCCAGGACCGCAGGAGGACCCGACCCCAGGAGAAACTTGTCATGGAGGATACGGAGAATGCGCCGCCAGGTAGGAAGGTTCCTCCTCCAGCTTTACAAGTGGAAAAAAAACCATCACAGTTGTGTTTTCATGGGGGGAGTCGCATTGGGTTTAGTGCAGTGTTAGGTTAGAGGCACAAAAGCTGCACTTGCTGGCTCTGCTCTCCAACAAACAGAGCTTTGCAGCCGAATGTTTAAGGCAAAAGGTACAAAATAGGAAAAAAACATGTTGATTTTCTGGATACATGGGGTTCCCAATGCGAATGCTCTGCCAGAGGTGCCAGCTCTGCTCCTCCCCTCTGGTCCCATTGCCCCCTCCCTGTTCACCTCCCTGTATAAATTTAAATATTGGACACGGATACAGTGGCTCGGAATGCCACTAAAAAGGAAAACTTGCAGCCACTCGGCAATGTGCTCCCGGAGAGCGAGATGTCGTGGTGCATCTACTGGGTCCTCACATGGGAGATGTTCCCAGTGTCACCAATACTTCCACAGCTGATGCTTTGGTCAACCGCATCTCACACACTGCTGCTTCACAATATTAATTTTGTGTCTTCCAAAACCCACTGCTTCAAACGTCAGCTCTTGCAGAGACTGCATCTCTCAGGCTATGCATCCATTATGCTGAAATTTTGTCTTTTAATATCAAAATTGAAAAGGAAATTCTTCCCACCAAAGTTTTCGTAGGCATCACCATCTGTCCGACTTTATGGCTTAATGCTTCAGGTTGAGGGGCTCTGTGCTCTTGCCCTGATGGCAAAGACAAGGTTAGGAGTGGTAAAATTTTACCAGGACTTTTTAATAGTGAAATGCTCCTGTCACTTGTGTAGAAATTCAGTGCAGTTTTTACAAAAGGATAATGTTTTTCTTGTTCCCCAAATGCACCAGCATGAAACTTTGTTTACGCCCAAATACTTAGTTGAGGATGGGCTGCTGGGCTGGGTGCAGGAAGAGGGAAAGACGCGTTTGGGCAAAAAACCAGCGGTGCTTCCTAGAAACTGCTGCCCGGTTGCCTTTAACCCCTGTAGTAGAATGCGATGTCCGAGCATAGGAGAAGGTTCTGAGTGAAAAAAACAAAAAAAACCTTCATGAAGATAGAACTTTATGCTAATAGTCAAGGGTAAATAGAGATCCTGGATCGCCTGGCCTTACAGCATGCAAATATTTAATTCTGCCCAAAACAAACAACGGGAGGAACAGAGTAGTAGGACTGTTTATTGACTCCAGCTGCAGAAGGAGGAACCGCTGCGGGCGGGAGCAGGGCTCAGCGCGCCGAGGTTGCTCTGCGCCCTTCGGATGGGCAAAATCCCAAGTGGGTCTGAGGCTCCTTCACCCGCTTTCCTTCTGGAAAGGTGGTGAAACCAGTCAGAGGGTGGGCCCAGGGCTGAAGCGGGAGCTGGAATAAAAATTCCCCAAATCTGGTACTTCCCTTCTTAGTATTTATATGGGTATGAAGGAAGAAGCAGGGTTTTCTCAATGTTCTTCCACTCTAGCTATATCAGAGTTATTTTTAGTATATAGAGGACAAGCAGGGCTCTATCTCGTTCAAGGGAAACACCTATTTTAGGTGCTTTTAGCCTCTAACCTGTGTTTCTACCTTGGCCTCCTGAACGGCCGCTGCCTCCGGCCGTGGTCACCGCAGGGTGAGGGGCCCTTTGCAGC
This sequence comes from Crypturellus undulatus, assembly GCA_013389825.1. Taxonomy (NCBI): domain Eukaryota; kingdom Metazoa; phylum Chordata; class Aves; order Tinamiformes; family Tinamidae; genus Crypturellus; species Crypturellus undulatus. The sequence goes on from VWPW01011413.1 coordinate 68,288, forward strand.
CCGGGGCTTTGGGGCATTTACACGATTGCTGCAAATTTTAGGTACTTTATGTGTCTTGAATAACTGGATAAGAAATATTTTGAAAATGAATCATTTCCACTTTTATTTGTCACTTCTTTCGAATTTTAGTACAGAAGAGTATAGCATCTCTGCTGTTCATTTCATGCAGTTGATGAATCAAATTGTAGCTGGTTAAGTACATCTTTCTACTAAGTCTCTTTGGATTGAAATAGGATTAATCTGTGAATCTGAGAGGCAGCTGCATCCAGCATAGCCCTGTGCCCTCTTGTGTGATTTTGGACCATTTTCTTTGACCTTGGATGTCCAAGCTGTAAAACAGGGAAAGCTTTTAACCTTTCCCACCTTTGGCTTTCCCTGAAGTTAATATTTTTTCAGCAATCCATGCTATTCTAAATGCTATTCCTTTATTTCTCATCCTAGCTGGGAAAATGCAGCGAATATGCAAGAAAATGTCAAAAATATTTCAACAAACTTGTGCCCTCTTATGGAAAAATATTCTTAGGATGTGGAGAATGAAAATAGAAACTTTCCAGGCAAGTATCTGCTCTACCAAGGAGAAGACAGGGTTTCCGCTGTGAAGTGTCTTTTTGCTGTGTTGTTTTATAGCAGATGATCTATGAAAAGCCTCAGCTGATAATGTGGCTCTGGCAATTGTCACCATTGGGTTTCTTCCAGCGACACAAGGTCACAGCAGCTTGTCCCTACGCTCATTGCTTTCAGCTGCTCAACACAGGGTGCAAAATTACACACTGCTGCAAAATTATCTGTAGAGCTTGTTGGCTCTGAGGTTACGGAAATGTGGTTTCTCACTTCAAACATTCCTTTTACTCTAAAATTATGACACGTGTCAAATAGCTCCTTTGTGTAAAGCAAGCACTGGTGCCTGGAGCACCATAGCGTGACATTAAAAACCCTGTGATACCGCTCACCTTTATTTCCTCCCTTTTGCCTAGGAATGGATTACCATGCTGGCTCTTACTTTAGTAATATTCTCTACAACACAAATGATATTCCAAACCGCACATGAAGAAATCCCTTATAAGTACCTTGGACGCTTAGATGATCCTGCCTTCAATGCTACGGGAGTTGAAGTTTTATATACCCCAGCAACGAGTGCCACCAGGCAAATAATGGCTAAAGTGGCTTCAGATTCGGTAGTGACAGGTAATTCTGCTGTTAAATCCTGGTTTATAGTGACAGTAGAGTCCTACCCTGACCGTATGGGCATCACTCTGCATTACTGATGTCGGGGCATTGGCTGTAGCCATAATATGCAGCTGTAGCTGCATATTTCATGTTGTTGCACCATTAATCGGAAATTCTGCTGTTTGCTTCGTTTTGTTTGAAAATGCCAGGTATAAAACTCGAAGAAGTGAAAAGTGCTAGAACGATAGAAGAAGAGGGGTTTCTTGGAGACTTTATTGGTGTTGTTTTTAAGGATGACTCCTCCTACACTCTCCGATTTCGCAGCTACAAAATAGTAGATCCAAGTGATGTCCTTGACCAAATAGGTAATGGAAATAAATGGATCTAGAAAACTGCATAACAATTTTTGCCTAACAAACTGGTTAGAGGAATCCCTGTGCTGTCCAATGGGTCTATGTGCTGAGGACTTCAAGAGAGGATAATAACTGGGCCATGAATTCTTGATTCCTTAAAAAGAAATTGAAATGGCAAGGGGAAAAAAATGTTAACAGACATTTCAAAAATTCCTTCATCTCAACCCCTGTGCCATACCATGTCAAATCATAAACTGAAGATGAACATCGTGTGCACTTACTTATTTCTAATGTATCTGTATATTGATATATATTTAATGCATTAAAAGATCATCATCCACACACATGTCCACATATTTCTTCAGCAAGACCAAACGTGCCCCTATTTGCTGACTGAAAATCTTCATTTTCTGGTGATTCTTAGGTCAGATACTTTCACCTTCCCCACCATACATACACACATGTAATATATATATTTATTATATACACATAATATATATATGTGTGTGTATATATGCATATGTGTACGTATATTTAAGCATATATGTAAAACGCTTCATTTATATGTAAAATGCTTCATTTTCTTTCTTTCCTCCAGAACTCTGCTACTACAATTACTCATCAAGCTATTGCAATGTCCCTTCATACTGGAAAGTTGGCTTTTTGTCACTGCAGGCCAGCATTGATGCAGCAATAATAGAAGTAAGTATGACTGTGGTGGAAAATGTATTTTCCATTTTTTTGTGTGTATTATTCAGCTTTACAGCAGGAAAAAGAAAAACTAGTTTTCTGTGATCATTCATTTTAAATACTAGTGTGATTCAAAAGTTAGAAGAACGATGGGTCATCTTGGCAAATTGCACCTGTCATTTGGGTACAAGAGATTTCCTGTATTAAACTGAAAATTAGCAATCTGAGCCTCACTTTCTCACCTTTATTCTTTGCAAATTTACAGGAAAAGTCACAGTATTTGCAGCTACGCCATGGCTAAAACTTTTGTCTTATTTTGAGATTTTGGTCTTTATCAAATTGTTGCATTTTGAAAAATAATTATGAAATGTTTAACATTTCCCAAACTCTGTTTTTCAGTGAAAAACTATTTTGTCATTAAAAAAAGACCGACTCCAAGTACAATATTTACAGAGCAGTAAAGCTGTGCGTTTCCTTTCCTTGAACTATCCTATAGGTTCATTACTGCTTCTCTCACATTTCTCTTCCATCTGTTGCTTTTAGGTCATGGTTGTACTCATAGCTCAAAGCAACACTATTATTAATAAATGGAATATATGGAATTATAGAAATGTATTAAATAAATGTATTAAATTAATTTACCACTTAACATTGTTACTGAAAAAAATAATAACTGTAATGCTTATGAATAGGTCTTTAATGTTGACTATGTCATTATGAAAATCAAATTAATGACAAATTTCTGCTCTTCAGGCGAAAACAAATCGTTCTGTCTGGGAAGAGATGAAGTCAATTAGCGGCATTCACCTGAAATCAGACTCAGTCAAGCGCATGAATAGAATGGACTATGTTTGGTTCATTTTTGGTATTATAGTGTGTTTCTCTCCAAATATGTACTTTTTATCAGTGAAGGTTGTAAAAGAGAAAAAGCTCAAAGTTTTAATGAAAGCCATGGGTTTACAGGATATCGCGTTCTGGTAAGTCTAATAGAAGGAGATTAACTGGATATAATTGCTGGAATTATATTTGCTGGAATAAAAGCATCGTTTCCAAAGGCAGGGAGCCCCGGGGATGGGCAGAGCACATGTGGCCTCCGTGTTCTCCCCTGCCAGGGCTTAAAGTGCCTGTTGTGCCGGTGCTGAGATGCCGTAACGGGTCATACAGGGGCTCTTCACATAACACAGAGAACAAAAAAAAGCGAAATAAGAAATTTAGAAGTGCATTTGAAATGATCAAGAGTCTACCCAAGCAGGAAAGACTTGCATGATTATATTTGTTCATGAGGAAAAACATAATTAATAGTCTAGACTGCATTAAATGCCCCTCAGTTCTTCCCAGTGCAAGAATGGCTTTTGACATGATAAGAATGTATCTTGTACCAGATATGTCATAGCAACCGCTGTCATTTACAGAGGCAAAACTAAGAGTGCCTTCATTTGCAGGTTGTCCTGGAGCTTGCCCTACACCGTTTACATTTCAATCGTGGCAAGCCTGCTGACAGTTATCACGCTGGAAATCATCTTTAAACACACATTTACTGAAATATTCTTCTTTTATTTCTTCTATGGCATATCATTGGTAAGTCTGCTTCTGTGCTTTTAAGTTATGCATAGATTTTCTTTTTCCCCTTGCTAAACTATTTATAAATTTAGCTTACAGAATATTCCAGGGCAGGACATTGTATTAGAAGGAACAAAACATTCTTCAGCTGCATTGCTTAGGGTTTTCTTTTTAAAATTGGTAGACTGAAATGTCAGTCCAATTTTGGAAGGTTCTGACTTGAAATCAAAATCATCTCAATTTTTGCTGTCCAAATCTCACACTGATTAGGGACCTTTCGAGGAAAAATGGTCATTTCTGTGGAAACTATACACACAACCAGTGTCAAGTGCATGGATCGCCCCATGGTTAATGTATCTGTGCTAAAGAGAGAGGCTTCAACAGTAACATTAGTGGAAAACCTGGTGCTGAATGGCTCTGGAGTCATCATGTCCTAAGCTGGAGGCAAAGAGGAGGGGAATACCTACCCTATAGACCTGTCCTAGATGCCTCCTTGAGCAGGTGGCTGCGAAGCCTTCGGAGATGCCCCATGCACACAGCAATTTTTGATGTCACTTTCCAAGAACATGACTGTAGAGGACAACCAAAGCCAACCCTGTCTTTCATGTTGCTTGTTAGATTTTGATTTGTGTTATTCTTTTATCAGCAAAAATTCATCCCGCTAATTACAGCTTTTCTCTTCTGCAGATTCACTTCTATTTTATGCTCAGCTCGTTGCTAAAGAGGCCTAATATTACTAGTTTTGTGGGGTTTGTCCTTCAAATTCTCTTCGGATGTCTCGGCTTCTTGACCTTTTTTGAGATGCTGCCTCCGGCTTTTGAATGGATTTTTGGTTTCATGAGTTCTTTTGTGTGCGCGGCTGGGATCTCAAAGGTACGTCCCAAATAAACCAAGTAATAAACGCGATGGAGATGTGGCATGGGGACAGGGTAGCCACTGTGGGCAATATACAATGCTAGAATGACCCACTCAGCACAACTCCGTGCACAGTGATTTGTAAAAAGAAAGTCTTAATCCAAAAAGCACATACTAATTTGCAACAAACATAGACTCTCATTTTCAGCCAGAATTTTACCAGCTCTGCATATGCCATAAATTTCTGGGTCTGCAAAACTGCTAAAAACAATGTTGTGATAACAAGTAGGCTTGGGTTTATGGTGAAGAAAATATCAGAACACAACAGGGATTTGCATAAAGGTTCTTGGGCTAAATGGAATGTTGCATCTGATTTGTCCTTTTTTTCCCCCTCTTTAGATTATAAATTTAGAAAAACATGAAGCAGCGCTTACACCAGATTTGTACCCTTTCTTTAGACTCTACAGCATATTAATCCTTGACAGTGTTTTATACATGCTGTTGGCCATCTACTTCGATAAAGTTTTGCCTGGTAAGTAGAAATGTAAGGGAAGGAGCATGAGTCTGCTTGCATTTTTTTCCTGTAGCCCTCTCCTCTCATGGAGGATGAGGAGCTGAAGAAGCTGTGGGATATTGCTGAGAAAACTCTAAATTATGGGAAACAGCAAAAGGAAGCTGCTCAGGTGGTTGAGCATTTCCTGATGGAAACAGACCCTTCGCATTGCACAAGGGGCTGAACACTGGAATTGCCATGGTCACGAGGAAGAAATTGTTGGAAAGATTCCTGTTTTCCCAGAGGCTGCATNGAGAAAACTTATGAGAAACAGCAAAAGATACATCCCAGAGGAAGCTGCTCAGGTTGTTGAGCCTTTCCTGATGGAAACGGACTCTTCACATTACACAAGCGGCTGAAAACTGGAATTGCCATGGTCACGAGGAAGAAATTGTTGGAAAGATTCCTGTTTTCCCAGAGGCTGCATGTGCAGAGCTACCCAGCTTGACTCTGCCATAGAAACCGCCTGCAAAAAGAGCCCTAAACCCTGCAGCGAGGCACTGGGACCCTTCACATCTACCCCAGCATCCCAAGCTGCTCAAGTTTTAGCAGGATGTTGCAGGACTTTGGTTCAGAATATGTTTTAAAAAACAAGAAGTAAAGAGAGGGTCAACAAAGTCTTTGCTGCCTGTGTGCATTTTCAAATATGAGCAAGAGAGCAACTTTGACCACAGGAATCCCTTCGATTCTGTGAAAAGAAACGTAAATTTTGTGATTATAGACAATGAGATAGCTGAATGTATGAATATATATCAATATATATATGACATTTATAAAGGGTGAACTGACAGAGCAATTTGGGGTGATAGTTAACCTTTTTTGTGTCTGAATCAGGCAAGTATGGAGTACAGTATCCCCCGTCGTTCTTCCTGAAGCTATCCTACTGGTTCCAGCGCAAGAGCAGGAGCACGGGAATGGGAACTGGCAACGGGAACAGTCACAGATCCCTCGGTACCGCCGAAGAACCGATGCCCCCCGAGTTTGATGGGAAGGAAGCAATCAGGTAAAGACTCTTTATATGAAGAACAACCCCTACACAATATGAGAGTCTAGATGGCGTAGCCAATATTGCACCAGCGAAACAGCACCCGTGCTTCTCATTCCCTTCCATTATACAACCATGTGCTCTTTCATTCCCTATGCTCCATTAATTAATGGTTTGTTGAGTTTGACTTCACTAATTAATCGTTTGTTGAGCTTGACCTGCAGACACTTCGCTATCGCTATTAAATTGCATTAACTAAGTCACCTTTTAGGAGATGAATTCTAAAAACAGTCTTTTTTTCCCCATGAGAAAGTGTAGTAATCCCCGGGTGATGGCAATTAGAATCAAATTTAGGAGGAGGTTGAAAAATACCCTTCCAATAGTTTTTGCAGGCTCCTTCGAGGCAAAAGAAATAGGCCAGAATTGTGAGATTTGGTAGTAACAGCTTGCTTGCCTTTCCTTTAGAATAAACAATATTAGCAAAACATGCAACATGAAGGACAAGAGAACAGAGGCCTTAAAAGGTAAGAGGGGTTTTATTTCACATTTTGCTATTTATGAATCAAAACTGTTCTAAAATATTTGGGATGTGAATTAATCCAAATGCATCTTCAGCATTGTGAAGGTAAAACACATTATGCAGCCATGATTTCTGCTGCTGTAAGTTACTTGCAGATTCCTAAAAATGTGTTATCCAGTTTTCCTATTCACTCCAGAAAAATTGCTACAGATTATTTTTTGCAGTAGCAGGAGTCTCCTCCAAAGCTGTGTATTTGCAGACATAAACCATTATGTAACAACACCTCAGCACGCTCAACGTGTAAACCAAATTGCAAGATGCAATCTGTGCTCTGGGATCTGGTTTTGCCTGTCTTCCAAAGAAATCACACTCCTCTATCAAACCCGGCAATAAACTACGGGTACAAATCTATTTAATTCACACACTTTCATGCTAATACTATCCTGTTTTTATTCTAGGCCTGTCCTTGAATGTTTACGAAGGCCAGATCACAGCATTGCTTGGTCACAGTGGATCTGGAAAAACAGCTCTATTAAATGTGCTCAGCGGCTTTGCCCAGCCGTCAGCAGGTAAGAGGATGGACCTGAATGCTGAAGAGGAGAAGCTCCAAGTGGCTTCCAAGTCCACCAGGGTGAAGAAACAAAACCAAAAATGCCACAACTTTGTCTTGACGTTCAATCAGCTCAGGCTGTTCCCTCCACAAATGCTTCGGGACTAATACATCCCTCATGGATACGCCCCAGTGTGCAAGCATGCATAGACGGCTATTTCCCAATTGGATGTCCAATGTTTCCCTTGAGTTTGGTATCTACAGGCAATATATTTTAGTTCCTGAGAGAGAGATTTGGTGCCCTGAGCTATTTCTGACTGGTGTTCAAACCTTTGCACCACAGAAAGTTATTTTGCCCACCTATTTTTTTTTTCACATCTAAGAAACAATCATTATTGCAAATTTAATGTCAAAGAAACGAACACAAAAGTGTGTGTTTTTCCTGCATGCCTGGGAAATACTGTGTGCTATAACACTTGTTTCCTTCCTTCCCGTGTACAGGTTCTGCAATGATATACAACTACAAAGTAGCTGAGATAGAAGATATGGAAGCAATCCGGGCAATGGTTGGGGTTTGCCCACAATCAAATCTGCATTTTGAAGCCTCAACAGTGAAGGAAAACCTGCGAACCTTTGCTCACATCAAAGGGATTCAGATGAAGGAAGTAGAGCAAGAGGTTGGTATGTGTTTGGTGGCCGACCTCTGTTTTCCAGCATCTTGAAGCGTTTTTGAGCTAGATTTATAAAAGAATCCCATCAGTGTTCCATTCTTCAAATCAAGGATAACCCTAATTTAGAGCAGAAGTGCGTTTTAGTTCTCTTATTCCCAGCAGTCTCATTTGCAATATTTATTTCAATGGAAATCCATTTAAAGCAGTTCAATTTCATATCTTGAAGCTCTGCTCTTGTGTACTGGCTGTAGCCACATATGAAACAAAATGTTTGTAAAATTCGGAGCTTTTGTAGCCAGCCCAGCAGTCACTTCCCTGCATTTTCAGCAGACGGTCTCCAACCCTTGAAACTGAAGTTTTGCTTTTTTTTGTGTGTATCACCAAGGTGAGGAAAGTACTGACAGCGCTGGATCTCACGGATCTTCAGGATGCACTCCCCAATACTCTGACTGCGGGACAAAAAAGAAAATTGTCTCTTGGAATTGCAATTTTAGGGAATCCAAAGGTAGGGAGCAGATGATATTTGTGTATACACAAAGGTTTAGTGCATAGTTTTGCATTTTGATTTGGCACAGACATTTGTACTGCTTTTCCCTCGCCACTCAAAAAAATCTGCTGACCTGCTAATTCACTTGGCTGCCGAAAGGGGCAAGGAATCTAGATATTTTATAAAAATGTATTTAAAGCAAAAAGTGTAATATTAATTTAGGAGAAAGAATAAAAAAGGCAGTCATTTGGGGTTGCATTTTACCTTTGGAATAAGAGCATTCAATTTGAAAAGCATTCAAAAGCTACTGCATCAACATGGAAATTCTGGCATTGCAGGTGTTGCTTTTAGATGAGCCAACAGTGGGGTTAGATCCTGCCTCCAGGCACCACGTGTGGCGTCTCCTGAAGGAAAATCAGGCTGATCGTGTGACGCTCTTCACCACCCAGTGCATGGATGAAGCTGATATCCACGCTGGTGAGCCGGGATTCTCATGGTTAGAACCTGTCGCCTATGGACCATGGTGGGATGCAGTTTATTCTTGCTGCATGAGTTTTATCTGATAAACTACACAACCTGACCCAAGGGAAAGATAAAACAAGACTGAAGCCCTCTTCCAAGACCTTGCAGTTGACACTGCTTCAGTAGGAAGCAGTTATGTTATATCTGATATTGTGATATTGTCAGAATTAATAGCTGTCCTGGTCCCTTGTTGCTCTTGGGCTGCATGGGAAATTTTCTCTAAGCTATAAGAATGCATAATTAAGAGTAATTCTGGTGTTCAGGAGAAAGGCAGACAACTTTATAAAAGTTTACTTATTCACTTAAATCCTTTGTGTTCATATTTCCTTAGATCGGAAAGCTTTTCTCGCAAATGGGAGATTACAATGTGTTGGCTCATCTCTTTACTTGAAGAGAAGATGGGGAGTTGGCTATCACTTAAGGTAAATTCTTCTCTTTTTGATCATCACCACGTCAACTAGCAGTAGATTTTCATAAAAGTATTTGCTCATAGGGTCTATGTCTCATATAAAGAAATAGAAATATTGACAATCCGTTTTAGGAGGCTTTAAGACTGCCAAAAAACCCTTGCTTTGGATAGCAAGCTGCTTTTTTTTTGGACCCAATCCTGAAAGCTCTGAACATGTAGCTAAAATGACTTTGCAGCTCCGGGCAGCCAAAAGGGCACTAGCAAAACATGAACTGCGATTTCCACATACTCTGTCGTGCCAGTGACATACAACGTATTTAATGTAAAATTGCTTTGCTTTGGATTTTAATTTGTGTTCTTGGTTTGGCATTGCTGCCCAGGATCATTACTCTTAACCTCAACTATTTTTTTCTATGTATGTGTAGTAAAAACAGGGGCACTGCAGAGCTGTAGGTTGTCTATAAATTTCCTGCTGAAATACTGCCTAGATTTGGAGGTTTTCCCACACCTTGAAGAACTGACTGCTGTTTTAATATTCTAACTGGATGAAACATAGTCTTGTTCTGATTGAATGACCCAACGTTTGTTTCTTCGTGCAAACAGGATGTATGTCAATGACATGTGTGACCCTGACGTGGCATCGTCCCTGGTCAGGCAGTACGTCCCCAATGCCGTGTTCAGAAGACAGAAGAGGAATGAATTATGTTACATGCTGCCCATGGAAAATACTGATGTCTTCCCGGGTAAGAAACACGTGTAACTGAGTTGAGGTTATAAAGGGACACAAAGCGGTGGGAAAACCAGAGAGCCAGGATGCTCAGAAGGTCATCAATATATTCAGTTATTTGCCCTTTGTATCATTAGGGAGCCCAGAGCTGCATAAATATCAGCTTTAAGGAAAGCCTTTCATGAACAAGATACTACTAATACTTCAGATTAACAAAAGAACATCCACCAAGTAATGTACGAACTAAAATCTACTNGTAACTGAGCTGAGGTTATAAAGGAGCACGAAGTGGTGGGGAAACCAGAGAGCCAGGATGCTGAGATCATCAATATATTCTGTTATCTGCCCTCCATATCGTTAGGGAGCCCAGAGCTGCATTAATATCAGCTTTAAGGAAAGCCTCTCATGAACATGATACTACTAATACTTCAGATTAACAAAAGAACATCCACCAAGTAATGTACGAACTAAAATCTACTCTCTTAAAAGCCTGGACTTCCAGTGACACTTCTGTGGTCTCAAGAGAAGCTTTTTCCTGCCAGGAAGAACTTTGCCATGGCTTTTAAATGATGGAGATGGGTGATTTCGAAGCCCAGAAAGTCTGATGCTAATCCTGATGTCTGTGTTCCTGTGTGCAGATCTCTTCAGCCACCTCGAGAGCAGCCTCTTGAAGGGGGTTCTTAATTACGAGGTTACCAGGACCACCCTGGAAGATGTTTTCCTGAAGCTAGGGGGAGAGGAAGCTAGCGATCCAGAAGGTAAAATCTATGTTGCAAGCTTGATGTGATTTAAGTTGCCAAATATACTTTTTTTTGAATGAATGAATGAATCCATACCTAGTTTCTGCTAAATGTGACTTTCCATAGTTTTCTGTGGGACAACCATAGCAGTTAAATTAAAAATCCAGATTTCCTTAAGTGACAAATATCTATCCAGAGAAATCTAGACAAACCAGTCACAATTTTCTCAGTTTAAGTATCAGAAATGAAGGATGATTTTGTAATGACACTGAAAGTTGTTCTGCCTAGACCAGCAGGAGATAAACTTATCAGAGGACAATTCAGAAGGCCAGCTAAGATGTTGTGTATGTAGACACCTGAGCCCATGTTCAGCAGCTCTGATTTCACCCATGGAAACTACACTCTGTACAAATTAGCATCCTTTTTCTCCTTCTTCTCCTGCTAATTATGAGTATTCCTAGAATTAGAACAGAAAATCTTTGCTCGTTATTGTTCAGCAAAGCAAAGTGTGTCCTTTGAAACCTCCTTGTAGATAGCGGCGTTTCTAGCAATGAACACGTAGAAGACGGAGACTGCGTTGACTTCGAGGGGATGGACAGGAGCCTCCTGACGCTCTGGGAGAGAGGGAGAGCCACCGTGGGCGGCATGGAGCTCTGGAGACAGCAGGTGCGGGCGATGGCACGAGTCCGCTTCCTAAAGCTAAAGCACGACGGAAAACTGCTCCGGTCCATGTAAGTCTGGGAGCTCTTGTTAATCTGTGGCACTGATACCTGTCCAAGTACCTGAATATACCCTCAAGAGACTGAGGGAAGGCTTAAAAAATTGCTGAGATTTTTTGGAAACTAAGTAACTGGAAAACGTTTTTAAAAATACAGTAATAAGGTCAGCTAGAACCTCTTGGTAGAACTCTGAAATACTTAAAATTCTCCCTTCTTAAATCTCCCATTGCCTTCCTCTGCTTATGTCACTGTCATCTGTGAGAGGCAAAATGCTTTTGGACCCATTTATGGTTTGTTTTTTCCTTCTAGATTGCTGCTGTTTGGAGTATTTATCCTTCCTTTGTTTGTCAGTTTTCTTATGGTGCAACTGACAGAAGGTTTCAATAACTTTGAGCTGGCAGCCAACTTGTATTTTGTTCCCACTGAAAAGAACGCTCATATTAAGCCAACAAATCTTCTCATCTTCAATGACACAGGTGAGAGGAGAACTTATTTGTCTTCTGCACGTCCCTCAATCTTCTTAGATTTGATAAAAGTAAATGTCCTTACTTTCTCCGTATGTTTTCTTACGTATTTGTGGCCTTGGGAGGTGTTTTCTTCTGCGCAAAACCAAATAAAATTATAATAATGATAACTGAATAGCCAAAATCTAAAAGAATATTTTTAAGGTAACAGGAATTAAATTAACTGTACAAAATTGTATCGTGTTTAATCTATTCAATAAAAATTGAAAAGACGTTTTTTTAAAGAAGTAACTTTGCTCAGATTCTGTATATTTTTAGCATCCTTCTCCTGTAAGAAATGATCTATACGAAAACCTTCCAGTTATTCCAATTTATACTCTTGGCTTGATTTCAGGATCACATATTGAGGATTTCATTCGTGCCTTGAGGAGTCAAAAGATAGTGCCAGAAATCGCTGTAGAGGAAAACATCACGAGTCTGCCACATTATAACGGAGCCATCAAAGTGTCCCGCGAGGGCAAGGTGAGCACGAGTTCTTCTTCTTTCATTCTCTCGGTCAGCAGAATTCTCTGAAATGTGTTTAAATTAGGCACAGTGCAATACAAAGATCCGAAAAGGAGAAAACACTTATTTGCCATATGTCAAATTACTGATGTTGTCAGTAATTCTGTTTGTGGGAAGCTGGGTCTATGTTTAGTTAATAAATGCCTGATATTGGCTCCAGTTCTATTTGCGTGGCTCAACAGGACCTTGAGGCGAGTGACTGTCACCTGGGTTCGTTGCCATTAAATTGCCCCGAGCTTCTGCAAAGCTGCACTGAGTCCTGCCGTCCTCAGTGGAGGAGAAAGAAGGATTTGGGGAATGCTTTCCCTGCCCAGATCCAAGGCTCCACAGGCAGCCGGGCAGTCCTGAGCTGTGCCCATCCATAGGCTCTTTCCCATACATCATGCAAGACTGAAGGTTTAGGCCTTCCTGTCCTGCCTCCAAGATGTTTGAGGTGTCCTCCACCTTCCTGGAATAACCTGGAGCTTCTCTCCTTGGACTTGTTTAATCCCCGGCAGTTTTTTATTTCTTGGAGAAAAGTCGTTCTTTTTACTGTGTGTTTTTTTACATTAATCCCACTGTACCACACAAGATTAGTACCAAGTTTTTTGTACTCCTCTCCAAAAACATAGTTCTCTTTATCCATCTTTTTGCTGAAGATTACTGTTAGCAGACTTTCAGCTCTTAGTATTTTCACTCTTCCAAAAAATATGTCATTTATCATTGTTTTTCCCTAAAATCCTCACTTGGTTTAGCTCCTCCACGCAACTCTCATAGTCATGAAGATAATGTCCTTTGCCCTTATGTCTCCAGCGCTACCAGTACACGATCATGTGCAGTGCAGAGCCCATCAACTGTTTTCCAGTGCTCATGAATACCCTTAGCAACACTTTCCTAAGGCTCTTCAACTCCACAGCACGTATCCACACCTGGAGTGAGCCCTTTCCTCATGTAAGTACCTTTCTTGCTGGAAATTATTAGAAATGTTGAGCAAACTGAAGCGATAAGGGTGGTGGATGGGTGGACTGCAAGGTGGTTGAAATCCAGCTGGCCCAGCAAGCCCAAAGGTCTGTGGTCAAAAATATTAAATCTAGCTGGTGGCCAGTTACTGGCATTTCTCAGTGATCCAATAACAGGTTATTCAAAGAATTCCTTTCTCTAGCCGTTGCATTCCATAGGATTTCAGTGCCATAAAACATGTTTTTACTGGGGACATATTCACTGTTGATAATTTCTGAATGATGAATTTCTCTTCCACAGATTAAAAACCCAGCTCTCATGTACGAGATGTTTTCTCAGTTCCTCTTCCTCTTGCTCGTGTTTATTGCTGGTTTGCCTTCTCACTTTGCACTGAGTAGCAGCATAGAGGACTACAAGGTAAAAATCACGCACTGAAACCATCTATGCAAGGAGAAATTAATACAATTGTGATGTCTCTGGAGAGATTTTTGATCTTCTGTAATTTAAGAATCCTAAGGAGATAAAACCAAAGGGAGTTGGTTTATTTTGAAGGCTCAAGGAGATGCAGCATACGTGTCCACAGCACAGAGCTCTTTGTATGCAGTAGGCTGGCCAGGGTTACTAGTCTGGAGACCCAGAAGAAATGCAACCCCATGGACATGGCAAATAATAGAGAGTTTGGGGCTTCGGTTGGTTAGGGAGTTTGTTTGGAGTTACCTCCTGGCTGCTTGTGCCCAGAATGGGTACCAGTCTCTCTTCTCTGAAATAATTTAATATCAGTTTTCATGGTGACTTGTTCCAACGCTCCGTGTCAGGGAGTGATGTGGGCGGTTAGAGGACGAGGGGAGCAGGATGGGGCTGATTCCTGGAGCTGTTTCCAGCCAAGCTGGAGGCCTCCCGTGTGAGCCCCGCTCCCCTTCCCCTCGGCAGATCCGGGCTCGCTCCCAGCTGCGGCTCACGGGGCTCTTCCCTTCGGCATACTGGTGCGGGCAGGCGCTGCTGGACGTCCCGCTCTACTGGGCGCTCATCACCCTCATGTTCGTGATCCTCACCTTGTTCTGCAACAGCGCCTTATTCAATGCCACCGTGGTCCTGTCTTTGGTAAGTGCTTCGTTTGCTGCAAATCCCCCTCTCCTGGCTATTGTCTAGCAACTGTATAGCAAATCCCTGCTATAAATCCCCCTCTCCTAGCTATTGTCTCAGGATATTTCTCCCTATGATGGGAATCACTAAACCATCCTTGCAAGGAGAGAGCGTTCAAAGTACTTTGTGGTGTGCAAGGGTTCAATATTTTAATTGATCAGCTCATATTTGCTTTATGCACATCCATTTCCTGGTCACTAATATCAATCTCTTTGTCTAGATCATTTGCATCATTGGTTATGGAATATCTCTTGTTCTACTCATGTATTTGATTGCATTTAAATTCCACAAAGGACGGACCAATAGTTATTTTTGGTCTTTCATCATTATTGTGGTAAGTAAAGTGAATCTTCACTCTGCAATACTTGGTTTACACATCAAGCCACCTGAGGTTTCACTGCAAGCATACTGCTATGCAGCAGAATAACCAAAATCAATGGCAAACTAGTTTTTAGGAACAGTGCGTGAATTTTGGAAATACTTTTTTTCTGTTTTATTTTAGATTTCCGTGATTTTCGATATGTTTAACGGCCGACAACGAATAATCTGTCTTGTCTTTTCTGCATTGATTCCTGTGTTTCCACTGCTGGGCTGGCAAAACTTCTTTTTACCTGTAAGTAAACATATTCTGCTAAAATAAATACAGCTTCTTCGTGGCACAACATAGGCAGTAAGGGGTGCCGCTGCCAGGGGAAGGCAGTGTTAAACCCACTGCTTGCCACATACACTGCTTGCCAAATATCTGCTTTCACCCTGCATAAATGAACACATTCTAAGGAGTTTTTCTAACTGATGGTTATTTTTTTCCCCATAGGACCCGTACACTTTTTACATGGACGAGCATTTAGAGTTGCAGAGTGAATTCTTTGTCCCCATCTTTGCAGTAAGGAGCAGTTTGATGATGGTTATTTTGTAAAAGGTTCTTGTTGTAACGCAATAGACTCGTGCTGGGCTAGCATAATTCTTGCTATCAATAAAGTATGGCTTAGGCAGTAAAAGTTGCATATTGAATGAAGGGGAAGTAAATCCAAGGAGTCAAGGGCTCCTCTCTCAGGTGCCCATAAAATGCTGCCCCATGAGTGGAAAATGATGAGGGGATTAAACGGAGCTTGTGCCTAAGGCAGAACTTATGCAGACTTTCAGACAACATGTAAGAAATTATTATTAAAGAATAAACAGGGTAATGCTTTACAGGGTAAAGAAAAATGGGATATCTGATCCTGTAAAGTACCTCAAAGAGAGTCCTTTGGAGCACTGTTCATTTGTGCTAAAGCTGCAATATAAATGATCTGCCAATGAGGTGGGAATATTTGTGAAGCGTCAATTCAATTTCTTTCCCTAGTTTTTCAGTATCTGAAGTAAATGAGATAGGTCTCAGCATCCATTTAGAAATAAAATTACTCAAATGTGCCATTACCTGCCTCCGTACCAACCTATTTTGTTATTGCATTTTCAGCCTTTTGTCCACTGCGTGATTTTTGTTCTTCTGCTTTGCTTCTTGGAGACACGATACGGAGAAGCAGCTACAAGACAAGACCCCGTTTTCAGGTCTGTGCCACACAGGGAAGGGCTCCGAGGGCCACGGCCAGGTTGGTGGCAGCCACGGTGGCCCTATGAGAGAGGCAGTGCCCTCAATGCTTGTGTCCCACCACTTAGCCTTAGAGCGAGCTTAAAAAAACATGTTGCAAAGTGTGAATGAAGTCAAAATTCACTGCCCAGCGAATAACATTAGAGCAAATAGTCTTTGTGGAGCAGCTCCCTTAGTACAGATGAGTCGTGCAGGATATTCTACGGGCACGGCCCTGGGAATAAACCCATAAAATGCTCTCAGAGGCAATTTGCCGTCTCCGTTCGCAGGATGCGCCGCGGGAAAGCGCTCACCCAGCAGAACAAGGACCATCCCGGAGAGGAGGCTGCAGAAGTGCAGGCCGAGAGGGAGCGCGTCAGGAGGGCGATAGCGTCTCTGCCGCAGCAAGAGGTAACCGAGGCCCTGGAGTCCTCCCTTTCTCACGCTCTGTCTGCTGCCCCGTCTCTGCGTTCTTAGTTTATGCATTTCTCTTTTGATTTTTTTGTATTTGATTTTCAATGTTAACTGAGCCCACAGTTAGTGCAGAATTAGTTCTCCGTATAATGCTGAGAACAGGTGAGCTGTCCCCTGTGGTAGCAGGAGGGTTTTTAATTCCCATTTTCTTTCCACGCAGGATCCTGTCATCGTCAACAGTGTGCGCAAGGAATATGACGACAAGAGGGCCTGCTGCCTTTTAAAGAAAAAAAAGAAAGTTGCTGTCAAAAATCTCTCTTTCTGCATTAAAAAAGGTTCATGTGCTTTGTTGCAACTCTTATAAATGACTGTCCCATGCAAAGATCATGTTTGGAAAAACACAAGAAACACATTTTTGTTATAACTTCCCCATGTATAACCAAGCCCAAGGCATGATGCACATTCCACACCAGGGTCCTTAATTCCATGGGTTTTATTTTNTGTGCTTTGCTGCAACTCTTATAAATGACTCTCCCATGCAAAGATCATGCTTAGAAAAACACAAAACCCACATTTTTGTTATAACTTCCCCATATAACCAAGCCCAAGGCATGATGCACATTCCACACCAGGGTCCTTAATTCCATGGGTTTTATTTTCTGGGATATGTTAATGAATTCCCCTTTCTTCCCTTGTAGTTTTAGATATTGTCTTGGCCATGGAGTCTCAATAACAATTCCTACATATCTGTTGCAGGAGAAGTATTAGGACTGTTAGGACCCAACGGAGCTGGAAAAAGCACAACTATGAATATGATTTCTGGAGACATAACACTGACTGCTGGGGAGGTAAGGGATTTCTTTGGAGCAGCTGCAGGATAACCTTGATGCCTTGATGGGAAAAGGAAGAGCAGCAAAGCAACCTGGTAATCAGGGGCTTTAAAGATGCACAACATTGACAGATATACAAATAAAATGCTGATGGCCTCAAAACATATTCTAGTTTTCATTAAAACTAATGTTGCAGTCTTAACGGTTTGAGCTAAGCAAAATTTTTAATGTGGTTTTGAAGCCAATCGTGATATTTCGCAAGCACTGTAAAAAATGTTGACATCTTAGAAAACAGCGCTGTTTTCATAAGTGCTATTTCCTGCAAAGGCAGAAAATTAAAAATGAATAACAATAGAGTTTGGGCCAGTAACAATCCATCATGTGCATGATGATTAATGAAATGTGCTGGAGGGGAACGCTGTTGCTGCTGCAGATTTGAGACTGAATGTTTGAAATTAAAAAAAAAAAATTATTAGGAGATAACAGTCTGATGTTGATCCTGTTCTGCAAAGCCTTGGTTTTGTACAACACCTTCCTGCATCCAGATGAGTAGATGTCATGGGTGATGCTGATTATCACTTGGATAATGCTGGACTTTTCTTCCACGTGTGGATGAGGTCCACGTTATTTCATGCTGCAATCCAGGAGAAAACACCCAGGGCTCCAAGGGGCTGATTTTTTCAGGCCGGAATAACCCAGGGCCCCTTGGCCGCGGTGTTTGTGCAGGTGCTGGTCCAGGGCAGCGATGCCTCCTCCCCGGGCCAGGACAGCGCCGGCTTCTTGGGGCGCTGCCCTCAGGAGGACCCACTGTGGCCCGAGCTCACGGTGCAGGAGCACCTGGAGGCCTACGCCGCCGTGCGAGGGATGCGGGAGGAAGACATTCCCGCCAGCATCAGCCGGTACGAGCCAAATAGCTCCTGTTTCCTTCATCTTCTCTGGAGTTAAAGGATGGGCAGACATGGAAAGGTGGTTTCAGTGCTAAACCTGGCTCGTATGAAAAACAGGTAGCGCCTGCCATGGATTTGCCTTCTTTATGTTGGAAGAAAACAACTTCAGATGAGGTCTGCTATATTAGTGTTTGAATCCCTCGTCTGTGAAGATTTGCATCCTAGTTTACCTAGAAAAGGTTCAGAAAGCACCCCGTCTTGCCCCAGTTTGGCGCCTTTGCATTAATAGCCCTGATTAGCTGTACTTGTTATCAAGAGTTTTTGCAAGAATTCTTTAATTTATCAGTAGTTATCAAGTAACACAAGGTGAGGAATATATTATCTTTGATCCCAGGGATCCTCAGTCCCCCTGACCACAATTAGCCAATGGAGATATGTATTTTGCTCATCTTCTATCCACTTTCCACAGCATAGCAGAGGCCCTGGAGCTCCGGGCGCATTTAAAGACAGAGGTTAGGAGATTGCCTACGGGAGAAGCAAGAAAGGTGAGTTAGATTGTGCTCTGTAATTGACCAAATCCCTGCTTTTTCTTAAATATGATACACAAAAAAAAACCCCTTAATTCAAGCTCATGAGGTTCTTCGGATTCTGTATTGATGTCAGCAAGAGCAGAATATGGTCTTTTTTGTTGTAGAAATTTTAATTTTTGTTTCATTCAGTAGAAATGTTCTTCTTGGGAGAAAGCCTAAAATTCTGCCATGTGTAACCCCTTCTGCAAACACGATGTGCTAAAGAAGGACCGTGCAGTTGAAGTCAACCTGCATTATTACAACCTTGCAAGGCACTGGGTTCCTTCCAACACAAGCACATACTGCAAGGGTGCTGCTCGCCCGATTCATTTCCATCAGTATCTCCTGAATCCTCTCTGGCAGGCTGCCCCACTCTCCTTTTCCCCCACTTTTTGTGCGTAATTATTTGACAAATAGTAGCCACAAATGGGATAGATAATCACTTCTTTGTGCCCTGCAATGTGCATCTGCCAGGATGGAAAAACGCTTCCAAATCTGCGGCAGACCTGGGTGTTTGGGAGAAGCTGAATTTGTAAGATTAAAACATTGCCTCAGAAGGCCTGGGCGCTCCTTCTGGACTTCCACTCCTGCTGCATTTTGGAATTAAGAGACTTGAATGCAAAGATTTGCAGGAATTAGGATGCACTGGGACGAGCGGTGGGTTTTAGCGGAGCTGCCCAGGTTGAGTGCGGGCAGCCCTGAGCCGGGCACCCTTCCCGTTGCAGGTGAGCTTCGCGCTGAGCCTGCTGGGCAACCCCACGGTGCTGCTGTGGGACGAGCCGTCCGTGGGCATGGACCCCGCGGGGCAGCGCCGCATGAGGTGAGAGATGCTGTTTTAGCACGAAATATAAGAGGTTACAGATTTACATCTGTAAGAGAATGAGTGTGATCCTCGCTGTTGTGGTGACCATTGGACAATAAATAGCAGCTGCTCCAGTGAAAGATGGGAATGGGAAAACTTTTCCAGTGAAAATGTTTTCCCTTTTCCTATTTGCACGTCCTAAGCCTATGACTCAGCAGGCGGTAAACCACTGCTAGCCATCAGCTGTGATCTTAGTGACAGCATCATCGGAAAAAATATTAGTGGACTCCAACAAGAGACATACGTTTGGTACAAAAGGAGAAACTCCTAAATCCTTCCGATTTTGTGACAAAATTATTAGTTTTCCCTTTCCAAAAACTCATTGGCCATTCAGGTCTAGTATTTGCTGTTATTTTTCAACAGCTGTTTTACATGAAATTGCAAAATTTGGAGGGATGCTGGCATGACAAATTGTAACGTAGCCTTAGCGTTCACATGCCATCTCTAAGCAAGATAACTTAAATAGTAATGAGAGATATGCCAAGAAAAATGGACTCTGTGCTCAATTTATTTTAGTTAGAGGAGGTACAAAAGGTATTTAGTAATTCCTTTCTGCATGCAAACTCAATTTTATAGAAGTTGTTCAGAGTAAAGTTAGGAAAGCATCGGTCTTTTGTATGTTAAATTTCCTTTTCCACTGAAGTCTTTTAAATGTTAATCTGCTTTTGATTATTTTATCATTTAGTTGTTTTTTGAGGTGAGAAACAGAGTTTTCTGTGGGTGGGAATAACGGCGCTCCCTCTGTTTGCAGGAAGGCGATCCAGACGGCGCTGAGGAGCAAGGAGAGGGGGGCCGTGCTCAGCACGCACCACCTGGACGAGGCCCTGGCCACGTGCGACCGGGTGGCCGTGCTGGCCGCGGGGCAGCTCCGGTGGGCAATGGGATGGCATCATTCATTGGGTCTCCTCCAGCTCAAGCACTGTCCTCATTGCTGCTTTTAGTTTACTCGTATTAATCTAATACACCAAAATGAGTGTTTTTATGCTTTGCCCAACGTGCATAATGCCCATGGTGTAAACGGATGAAATCTAAGAGTTTCTGCAGCTCTACAGTATGCAGAGCGCTACAGAACTGTAGAGCATCTACACTATCTACATATAAAGCAGTATCTCTGCCGCTTGCATCCAGAGATCGCGTTTTTGATGCTTTTCCTTCACGACTGTTTCCCTTCCTCCCTCCTCTGCAGCTTCGTCGGCTCCTTCGAGGATCTGAAACGTAAGTTCGGGCAAAGTTACTACCTGGAGGTGCCGAGGAGGGACGCGGGACGCGGCGAGGCCGCCCACGCCGAGGTGCTGCGGCTCTTCCCCGCGGCCGCGCAGCAGGACAGGTCTCTGCTCTGCTCTGTCGCTCCGTGATTCAGCTGCCAACAGAGCAGCAGCTCCTCAACACGCTGCAGAGTAACAACACGATGGATTCTTATTGTTTTGTTCGTAGTTCTTCTTCTTTGCTGGTGTACAAGATTCCCACGGAAAATGTCCTTCCGCTGTCCCAGTCCTTCTCCAAGCTAGAAGCAGGTAAAAGGAAGGAGTGAAGTGAGTATGAGGATAGCTTACAAGTTGCTCATTTGGGTTTGATCTTTAATTATGCCTTCTCCGTCCCTCCGCAGCTAAACGAAATAGGAGGATTGAGGAGTACAGCTTGTCTCTGCGCACCTTGCAACAGGTAGGTCATGCAGAAATAGAGCGTGCAGTTTAGGAGTCTGGATTTCATGCAAAGCAGAGGGAAATATCCCCAAAATGTGACTTAGCCAGGCTAAAGTGCCGAGGTGGAGTGGGAAAGCCTCATGCATCCACTGTGCCTTTGCTATACTGAATGTTTCATTTGGTTTATAAAGCATATTTTATCATTGCGCAGCTTGAAATGCATGAAAAATGACTGCCAAATTACCACTTAAATCATTTTTCTTTGAAAAAAAAATAGTTACTTCAATTAAATGTCAAGGGCAGTCCTGCAAGTGAGAGGTTACACTACTGCTGATAAGGTATCATGAAAAAGCAATTAAATTCAAATCTCACTATGCAGTTTGAAGGGGGATGTTGATTTCTAAATAAGTTCCAGAAATGACAAACAGATAGTGATGCTTTGGAAAAAAGACTCTTGTGGTGTTGATTTAAAGCTTGGAAATGAGAATGCTGTGCATGTGAGAAATACAGCTCATATAAGATAAAGACATAGCATTAGTCTAGCTGGAAAAAGAATAGAGGCAAGACTAGAAATTATTTTTACTAAAAAAAAAATAGTATGATCAGTGTTGGTACTGTCAGGTTCTTGGAAATAACAAGCCCATGTGTATTGTGGTGCATTACAGGTATTCCTAGACCTCACCACGGATTCCGAGGAGCCCGACCGGGATGCAGCATCCAGTGAAACTCAGGATCAGAGACCTCTTCATCCCAGAGACGTTTAAGCCAGAAAGGAAATTTTTCAGTGTATTTTATCAGCACTATTAATATTAGTATGTGTGATTTATTAGAGTCTCAAGACTTGGTTATCAGCATCCCAACACATACAGCTCTGCAGGTTCTGCTGAACCAACAAATATACTTATTTTTTAATAAATAAAGCTTTGATTCTTTGCCAAATTGGTATCTGCAGTTCATCTGTAACCCCATCCAGCCTGACTTGAGGCTTGTTTTGCCGAGGAATAACCCAAACAGGAGAAATTCTACTTCCCAACCCACCTCATTGGAACAAGCTGCAGGAGCCAGTGGTGCTGCTGGAGGAGGTCTCGCTCCTCCGTGGTGGATGCAAACGGGAGCTTTAGATCCAGGCTGAGAACTTCCCCTCACCAGTAGTATATTTTGGAGCTCAGGGCAGTGTTTTGTCCCTCCAAAGCAGCTACCTCTGTGTTTCCAATGCTCTTGGGCCAGCCTGGGCTGTGTCTGGTCCCTATCCCTGGTGAGATGCAGGGGGAAGGATGTTGGCTCTGACCCCTTCTGCACCTTCCTGTTGTTTAACTTGAATTTGGGAGGCAGCAGAGGTGAGGACGTGGGTGCAAAGCTGTTGTCTCTTTTCTCCTGTACGCTGAATTCTAAGACTTCGGTGCAGTGTCTGCAAAGGGTCTGTACACGGGGCCATGTGTCTGTCACTGCCGAGGCTGGAGCTCTGCTGCTCCAGGTGTGGATGGTGCAGGCAGATGCAGGTGGCAGATGCTGCTGTGGATGATGCCCAGATGGACGTCAGTGTGAATGATGCCAGGCAGGTGCTGGCACAGACTTTGCAAAAGGCGGAAGATGCCAGCATGGAGGATGCCAGGATGGATAATGTCCAGGTGGAGGATGCTGGCACAGACAACGTCCAGGTGGAAGAGGCTGGCGTGGACAACGCCTGGGTGGAGGATGCTCCGGTGGATGATGCCAGGATGGATGATGTCCAGGTGGAGGAAGCTGGAATGGATGATGCCCAGGTGGAAGATGCCATCAGGACGATGTGGCCGTGGCCACAAGCAGAGCGGGCTGGCGGGTACCAGCAGGTGGCTGCAGCAGCTCAGCAATGTGCCGCTCCTGCTGCGGAAAGCTGCCCCGCGCACCCAAAATGCTCCTTTTCACCACAGTATTCAAAAGAATGAGATGAGCAGGGAAGAGGCAAAAACCTGTCTACTCCATTGCTCAAAATAAGTTTTTTTTTTTCTTTTTTTTCCCTTGCCAGGAGGGGTTGGCAGAAGGAGGAAGGGTTTCTAGGATATGTAATCAGGGACATGTCTTAACGGGATTCTGTGCCTTGACTCACACCTCAAAACCTACCTTGGTCTGCCCGAGGCATCTGCGCATTATCTAAGCTTGGTTTTTGGTGCCTTTTTCTCTTCGCAGAGCAAAGGGAAGCGGATCCGACTCCCTGGGCGTCCGCAAGCCCAACCTCTGTCCCAGCGCAGCCGCTCGCTGCTCCCTCCCACGGCAGCTTTTTAAGCCTGGCTCAAAGGGAAGCAAACAGCATACGAGGAGGAGCAGGGATGCTCCAGAGCCGGGGACCTGGGGGCGGGGTGAAAGCAGAAGGTTTCTCTTTATTTTAAGGTTTATGAACTCTCCTGCAAGCAGAAGACGGCAGGAGCTTTATTGGTCTCCTCGAAACAGTTATTTGCAAGAAAACAGCAAAGGCGAGAGTCAACATTTACTCCTGCACCCGAGCGCCGTGTCCTGATACTCCTTGCAGCTCAAGTCTCTGCGCCGAGGAGCACAGCGGCGCATGCCAGAAAAAGGGTTTTGTAACATTTGTTGAAAAGTTTTTGGCTTTTTTGGTTTTTACCCTTTCTTGGCTAAGACTCAAGTATTTCCTGAGTAACTTTTCCGAGAAGCTGCTTCAGCGCCTCAACAACAAAACACTCTGTTTGCTTTTTTTGATATAAATAAACCCAAAGATGTGCCCGGGGGAAAGGGAGAGCGGGGAGGAGAAGAGGAAGGCGGCAAGAAGCGAGGCCCGGCCGTGAGGAATGTCCTTGGGCAGCAGCGCGGCATCGGGGAGCCGGTGACGGAGAGAGGAGCCTGCGACGGGCACATCCACGGGCATCCCAGCTACAGACACGGGATCCTTTCCAAACCCTCCCATTAAGGTAAGACCTTCCCTTCTTTCTCCTTCCCTTCTTTCTCCTTCCCTTCTTTCTCCTTCCCTTCTTTCTCCTTCCCTTCTTTCTCCTTCCCTTCTTTCTCCTTCCCTTCTTTCTCCTTCCCTTCTTTCTCCTTCCCTTCTTTCTCCTTCCCTTCTTTCTCCTTCCCTTTTTCATCCTTCCCTTCTTTCTCCNTTCTCCTTCCCTTCTTTCTCCTTCCCTTCTTTCTCCTTCCCTTCTTTCTCCTTCCCTTCTTTCTCCTTCCCTTCTTTCTCCTTCCCTTCCTCTTCTCATTTAATTATCTCAAAGTGGGTGAAAACATCTGGTAATTAATAACACCACAAATAATTGGGTTTGAGGGTATGAGTGCATAGGGTAGTTCACCGGGAGTCCTTCATTCTAAAAGGCTTCATTAAACTGATGATTAAGAGAGGAAAACCACAAATATGAGTGTTTGGGAGAAGACAAACTGCAATGTGCCTGTCAGCACAACGAGATAATGCTTTCCCAAAGGGAAGAGGAGAACACGCATCTTCCTTTCGTATGATACAGAGATTTGAAAGGACTGCGTGTAGAAACATGCCACTATTTCTACAACTTAATTAATTAGAAAAGCTGAGGAAAACATCTTGTCTGAAAGTGTGTTTTAGCTGTGTGTATGCTGCAAGAGCAGTTTGGCTCTGCAAAGAGCCCTTTTATGTCTGGGTATTTGGTCCTTTTACTCTGTTCAATTACTCATGGTTGTCTTACTAACAGCTCCCCTATCTCATCTACAAAAGTGCCTCAAACAACCCTCTCTCTGCCTAGTTTTCCTAAGCTTCCCATGCCACCATTAATGATTATCCATGCAGCAAATTATTGTTTTGCTTTGGGCAGAGCTGCTCAGAGGCTGCTGCCAAGTTTCTCTCTGCTCGGACAGTGACAGTTCTCCGAGCGCGTGTCCAAGGGTTTGCTCTTTCCTAACTCCAAGCTGCTTTCCGCCGACACGGATTTCAGAATGAGCTCAGCCTCGGCAGCGTCCAGGAGTTGCTCAACACTTCTTGGTGTGAAGCCTGGAGCCAGTTAGGATGATTTTTGGCATTTTTAAGTGCTGCAGTTGTCATTTCTTGGACACGAAGGACACCCAAACGAATGAGATCACGCAGTCTGCGCTTCCCATTACGTTTCACAAATACTTGCTCCCAGTTTAAGGATTTGAGTTGCAATGGGTAGTTTAGCTCTCCAAAATAAGGATTAGCTGAGGACAACATGAGGCTTTCCACGTCAAAAAAAGTACTATGTGCTGGAATAAATGCAAAGGTTGTACCAATAAAACAGTCACTGCTCTTCTTTTTTTTTCTTGCATTTGAAAGTAATTAAAAAAAGAATTGTAGATTCAGAGATGAAGAGACTTCAGAGAAATATGAGTGTATTCCAGCAAACAAAAATTCTCCTGTGGAAGAATGTACTTGTCAAATGGAGGATGAAAAGGCAAAGCTTTCAGGTAAGTTAAAATACCGAAAACAAAACAGGGCAAAGGCAAACACTGAGGAGCCTCCAGTCCCTGTATCTCTTTGAACCGCAGGTTCCTTCTGCAAATGTAGAGAACCTAGCTGGTAATGCAGACCTGTGAGACTTTGCTTTTACAAGAAATTGTACTTATGTCATTTATGTAACACGTGAAAGCACAGATGGGCTCTTTGGACAGGGTAATTCACCTAAATCACATGCACCTAAATTCACCTAAATCACATGCAAAGATATCCTTAGTTCATCCACCTCTAAAAAGCCAAGGTGATCAAGTGCCTCCTCTTTAGGTCTTAATTCCACACAGAATGTGCTCTCTACTATTATTATTATTATAAAATTCCCTTGTATCATTAAATTCCCCTCTCCATTTGTCTCCTTCCCTAGGAGTGGACCCTGTCTCTCCTTTTCCTGCCTCTGGTGTTTTTGGTGAGTTTGTTCACGATGCACACACGCCACCCAGAAGTGCCCTACACTCACCTTGGGCAACTTGACGATCCTGCCTTTGATACTGCTGGGGTTACTGTTGCTTACACACCCGTAACGGCAGCCACGAGACAGATAATGAATAAGGTGGCCTTGAAATCTGTAATGACAGGTACGTTTTGTCTTTTAAGTATTTAGATTTGTCATTATTTAACCTATTGCACCTGCATTGTGTTTTCACGTGTTTTAAGTATCTGCAGCTAATAGAGAAAATTCATCCCAAATCTCCCATTTCCTCAAATATTTATCCTAGTAGATAATATTTTAATAGTATTTAAATGACTAAAGAGCTCATCTTATGCCTCTGAGAAAAGTAGCTCTGCCTTACAAGATACTCACTATATAGAATAATACTATTAAGATGTATTAAATGTAACTCGCCCAGCTAGAAGAAGTGTAGAGGGGGAGTTGCAAAGCTGACAAAAGCAGAATATCTAAGCAGTGCCCATGCTCACATTTTAGACTTGTAGAAACTCATTGCAGTGTTTTTCTTCTAAACCACAGGAATAAAGTTAGAGGCAATGGAAAACGAGAGAGCGCTGGAGCAAGCATGGATTTCAAATAACACGATTATAGGGGTTGTATTTAAAGACAACTTCTCCTATCACCTCAGGTTTTCTACTTCGGTAATAGTTATTCCAAATGAGAAGTTTGGATACATAGGTAATTCAAAATAAATATTTATGGCCATGTGTTTGCCTGACTTAGACAGGTGCAGCTTTGTTGGAGTAATCTGTATGCATCAACCTTTCATCCTTGCAGATACCTGTTATAATTTCTCATCTCACTACTGTAGCAGCCCAAGGTATTGGTACAGAGGTTTCCTGTCCCTGCAGTCCAGTATTGATGCTGCTATCATAGAGGTAAATCAAATTCCTGAAATGAAAGGGGGTTCCTTTTATTTTATACGTGGTGTAGAAAAGACAAGTTGCTCTATGAGAATAGCAAGGGATAGAAAATTCTGCTGAAGAACAAATAACTGTTCAGCTGCCTCAGAGCCTTTGGGAATATTACTGGCAGTGGCAGCAGGAACTTGGATGGAATCCGAAGTTTCTCCATCTCAAGGTTTCCTGTGAAAAATGACATGCTTTCAATTTTGCTGTCGAGATTTGCGTTTACTGTTGTTTCTCCTCAAGATTGTAATTGCTCTGCAAGGCTGTGAACCCAATGCAATACTGCTGTTTGCTTTAGAGAATATCCCAGATTCCAAGAAACAGAGCGTTCTTGCTGGGCCTGGGCCCTTACCCAGGGTGCTGTGAATGCTGCATGCTGTTCTTTTGGAGGAGCCCTGTCATTTCTTGCCCTTTCTTTCCAAATTGTACCTCAAAAATGTCATTTTATCTGACCATGCAGCCATCCNTCAAATTGTACCTCAAAAATGTGTCTGGGTCATTTTATCTGACCATGCAGCCATCCAGACTGTTTTCATAGCCATGGAGAGACACGCGATCCTGGGCATTGCGACTTGCCCATTTGGATGTTTACCTTGGGATGAGAGGAAGGATTTATTTTTCCCAACAGACTCCAAGGGAGTCTAGCTGGGTCGCAGGCAGCTGAACAAGTCAGATGAAAGCCTCCCACAGGGATTATTGCTAATATGGTTCATGTTTTATATAGACCTGTATAACAAATTATTCAGGGGCTGATAAATCAGAAGGTTCATTATACAACTACACTTCACTGCCTGACAGATTCTTACCTTGAATTCCTTCAGGGGGTGGCAAATCGTTCCGTCTGGGAAGAAATGAAATCAATCGCTGGTATCCGTATGAAATCCCGGGGCGTCATCTCCTCTGTCTCCCTGGAGTACAGCTATTTCATGATTACTGTCGTCATGTGTTTCTCTGCATTCATGCATTTTTTATCAATGCAAATTATCAAAGAAAAGAAGACGCTGAAAGCATTGATGAAGATGATGGGATTACACGATAT
Organism: Crypturellus undulatus; assembly: GCA_013389825.1. NCBI lineage: Eukaryota > Metazoa > Chordata > Aves > Tinamiformes > Tinamidae > Crypturellus > Crypturellus undulatus. The sequence continues at coordinate 96,499 of VWPW01011413.1, forward strand.
TGCATTTTGGTGAGTCCTTCGGTAGTAGAACTAATATGGCTAAAATACTCATTTACCAAAAATCAGTGTACCTTTGGGTACTTGGACGAGTTCACAAGTTCATTGAGTTCCCTAAGGACAAACCGTAGCTGAAGGCTGACTGGGTCGCAGCGAGTGGGGGTGTCTTCTTTTTTGGGGTATTTTCACCTAAAGTTGGTCATGCTGCCTACTCTAAGCAGACTATGAGTTTGCACTGTGGACTTGTTAGTATTATAATACCCTGGGAAATACTTAATATTATATTTTTAAATGGTTCTCCCATGCAGAGGAAGCTCAAACAAAGATTTTTTACTTAAAAAAAGGTTATAATCTCGTTCATGTCTCCGTCTTCAGGCTCTCCTGGAGTGTGCTGTACGCTGTCTACGTGCTGCTCCTGTCCTGCCTGCTCACAGCCATCACCGTGCAGGATTCTTTCTACCTTAGCAGCTTCCCTGCCATCGTGCTGCTGTTTTTCCTCTATGGCATGGCGTGTGTAAGTTGGGGTGCTAAAGACAGATTTGCTTTTCTTGCCATGTAATTTATTAATATTTTGAGCAGCCTAAACATTACTCTAAAGCCACTTGCACAATCGAGCAGAACGCTATTTTTTCCTGGTCCTGCCAATACAAATACTCTCTGACTCGGTTGTATTTCGTAATTGGCAGTGATTTGGATTGCAGCCTGAGGATCTGCAGGCAGTAGACGGGCTGCAAACAAAACCTCAGATCTCCCCACTGCCATCTATTCCGGTTCATTTTATTACATGGACTCAGCTCACCAGGCTGCTGCTAGTTAAGGATATTTATTTTCCTTCTGTTGATGGGATGGCTTTGCATGTACATGCTGATACACCTTAAAGTACTTCAAAAATAGAACAGCCCCTTCAGCACTGTGATTCTGTGTCCCTTGCCTCAGGTTGGGGATGGTGGCCTTGGAAATGCACCTTGCCAATGGACAATTCCCATTTCTTACAGGTCCATTTTGCTTTCCTGCTCTCCTCCCTCTTAAGGAGTTTTAAGCTCGTCGAATCCATCGTCTTCCTCTTCATCTTTGTCTTCGGATCCATAAGCCTTGCAGTGTTGGTAGAAAATATCCCCGAGCCCATGCACTGGTTTCTCAGTCTCTTTTGTCCTTACGCATTTAACGCCGGAATCGCCAAGGTATCGTGTGTTATCTCCCTAATCAGACTTTTTCAATAGCTTGGGCGTCTTGAGGTGCATTTTATCACAGATAATGGTAATAAAAGCCATACTGTGCTTTGGAGGTAGAAGGACATAGAACGTCATAGCCCCCATTTCTCTTTCTCATCTCAGCAGCTTTAAATGCTGTTTTCTGGCTCCAGTGAGAACCAGTTCATTTATCTTCTGGTTTCATATCAGAATTGTGCGCCATCGGGAAATACACTGAGTTTACTACCAATTCACACTACAGTCAATTATTGGAAAAAGTCTTATAATTTTTGTACAAGATGATGCACATTGTTCAAATTCTGTAAGTGTGACAGTATCTCATTTCTTATAGCCAATATTGCATTTCTATAAAATTCAGATCTTTTCTTCTGTTTCTGGATTATTCTGGAAAATTCTGCATGGAAACATAGGATCTCTGAGTGGAGTAATTCTGTTTCCCTAGAAATTAAAAGTTTCAGAATTAAAAATTCTGTTCCTAGAAATTAAAAGAAAAAAATAAAGGCTCAGTGTTGCCCTTCTGAAAGATTTTAGGGTTAACAAGTCCATTGCATCCATAGTTTGATCACAAGCTCATGTTTTTTTCAACCTGAAAGCTCTTTTACTTTGTTCTTTATTTCAGATTTTCCATTTGGAAAAATTTGGGATAGGTTTCTATTTTTCTAACCTTATGGAGGAATCATACTTTTTATTTTCAACTTACATTGTGCTGATCTTTGACTCTGTCTTGTATCTGCTGTTAGCGATCTACTTTGATAAAGTTCTGCCTGGTGAGTATGACACGTGCTTACAACTATACTTTCTTCCTGTATATTTTTATTTATATTAATTTTGTGTAATAGCTCTTCAGGGGAAGGAGAGGGCGTTCCGCTGTTGTGTGAACTAGCATAGGTTTTGGTTTCTAAAACAGTATTATATTGCTGAGTGACTTTACTAATCCTACCCAAGCTTGGCAACTCCCAAATCAATAGCAATGAAGTATCAATATTTTAATACATTAAATAAAACAGCCTGAAACAGCCCTAAACCTCTCCTTCTTGACCCAGGTCTCATGCACACTAATGAAAACTTCCTAAACTCTCTTTTTAGCAACATAAAGTCAACTTTTTGAGGCAGACAGGTATTTTTAGACCTTCAGAATGATGCTTAGGTTGCACTTTTGATTGACCACGGGTCATTTTCTTTGCTTTCCCACTAGGCAGATACGGCATCCCCAATCCCCCTTTTTTCTGCCTGAAGCCCTCCTACTGGATGAGGAGCAGGAGAAGCTCCACGAACAAGAGGCCCCAGGCTGGAATGAGCCCTGAGGAGCTGCTGGGAGACGATGTGGAACCGGTGCCCCCCGAGTTCGCGGGGAAGGAGGCCATCAGGTTGCAAGGAGGAGCTGCCGTTGGCTCTCTTAGAGTTCGCTAGCTCAGGTCCAGGGCTCCACTAACACCACCCCTGCTTCTGCCACCAGCTCTGTGTTGCTTTGCCCAGGCAGTTTGCATATTCATGGCATTTCTACAGAGCATTTCATGGAGAAAAAATAGTTAAAATACAGATGAGATAAACAGGTAATTCAGGTCAGTCACGAGTTGTGAAATTTAGATAAAACTGTTGCTTGTTTTATTGATTGAGGAGTTTAGTTTTTTTTTTTTTGCTGTGGACTTTGTTAAAGGTTCACTACTCAAGTTAAGGGAGAGTGAAAGGGCTGGCTGTTGCAATGGGCTTGACCTTGTCCATGAAAGGCTTGGTGCTTTGTTAGTGCATGCCACGTGTTGCTATTCCCATCTGTGTGCACGTTTGTGTTTGTGCAAAACCCCACTGAGCCTCAATGTCTGCTTAAAAAGACAGAAATTACATGAAAATGTATAAGGTACTGAGAGTTAAGATCCATAAAAATATATAAAAGGGTACCAGGGAAATGTATTAATGGGAATCCAGAAGTGATATTCTTCTTACCTTCTTTTTAGACTCATCAATATTAAAAAAGTCTATAAGCAGAAGGATAAGAGAACAGAAGCCTTAAGAGGTATGAAAGCTGTGATATTGATTCCTGTTAACGATGAAGAAGAATAATCGTGCAAACATTTCAAAGTAAAACAGCAATAATTGTATTGCTTGGAAAACTATCTAGAATAATAGTTGATGCAATTGATGGTTATTCTGTTCAGTTTCTAGAGATCGCCTCTTTTTACTGAACGTGTAGAGAGAAAAAATGTTTTTTGTTCAGTTGTTGTATTTCTGTCTTCTTTATTAAACACGGAGCAACTTCTTAAGAATTTAGCATTAGACTTGCAAAGCTTTACCCTTCAGTTTGTATAATGCACTTTTCATGGATCATTTCTACTTAGTTTTTATATTTATTGATTTGTCTTGCTACTGCCTATGACAATGAGCAAAATGAAGTAAAAGCGTTTTTGTTTGTTTGTTTGTTTGTTTTCCCCAAAACCTAATGTTTTTATTCTAGGTTTATTTTTAAATATTTATGAGGGTCAGATCACTGCCTTACTCGGTCACAGTGGAGCTGGGAAGACAACACTGTTAAACGTACTCAGCGGACTCACCTTGCCTTCTGAAGGTAGGATGTCAAGAGGAGAAATGGTTAAATCAATTGATTTAAAATCTGTGTGCAAAGAGAGTTCATTCCACTTTATTGCGTTCATTCCCGTAAACAGGTTCTGCCACGATATACAACTCCAACGTGTCTGAAATGGGAGATAGGGAAGAAGTGAGAGAGATGGTTGGCATCTGCCCACAATTCAATGTCCAGTTTGAAGTTTTAACAGTGAAAGAAAATTTGCAGATTTTTGCTGAAATCAAGGGCATCAAGTCCAAAGATGTAGAGCGTGAGGTGAGTGGGCATGTTTTCCTAAAAAGCACAATTGCACAGTGCTAGTACTGCTTTTTAGAGTAGTAGAGGACCAGAAACACTCTCGTGAGCAGTGTGGGCAGGGTGTATAGGTCACCCTCAGTAAACACACGTAGAAATTTCACCCTTAGGCTCAATCAAATCCCCTTTACGTCTAAAGAAGAGGACCAAAGAAATACTGGTGCTTGAAATGGACTCCCTTGTGCTTTTCTAGGTGAAAAACATTTTGGAATTACTGGATATCAGCAACATTCAAGACACTCAAGCTGAGAAGCTGAGCGGTGGGCAAAAACGAAAGTTATCCATTGCAATAGCCATGCTTGGCAACCCCCAGGTAAAGCAACAGGGGCAGTTGTGCCATCCTGGATCTAACCTAACTGAAATGTTATGCATGGACTTAACTGCAAGCTCAGCCATGATTTTGGTGCCTTTTAAAGCTCTTATATCTCAAAGATAGTAAAATCACAAAGGTATCTTGCTTTTGCAGGTGTTGTTGCTGGATGAGCCGACGGCTGGGTTGGATCCGCTTTCCAGGTACCAGGTGTGGAGCCTCCTCAAGGAGCACAGGAGCGGGCGAGTGATTCTGTTCAGCACCCAGTTCATGGACGAGGCCGATATCCTCGCAGGTAAGCACTACCTCCAAGCTCACTTTAAATGCTGTGGGAATTCACTTCTCCGGGATCCTTGCTTTTTCCCTGCATTCATCCACTGTAAGACTCTTGCTTCATATGACTGAACCAGCAGATGTGTCCTTGAGCTGGAATTGAACTTGAGGATGGCACACCAGGGGATGGACACTTCTGTATTGATTGTACCATGTGTTGTATGTGTGGCAGAGGCCAGGAAGGCCAGGCGAGAGGGCTGGGAAAAAGGGAATGGGATCCAAGACAGTACAGGACATTCATCTTCTCAAAGCAGCTCATTCACCAAAGGGTTTCGAACCCCTGCTCTACAGTATGAACTTCTTGGCTTTTTGTTTCTTTAGATCGCAAGGCTTTTATCTCACACGGGAGGCTGAAGTGTGTTGGTTCTTCTCTGTTCTTGAAGAAGAAATGGGGAATTGGCTACCATTTAAGGTATCTGTGTAAGCCCAACAAGCAGTAACATTATTTCCCTCTAATGTAAGGGCCAAATGAAGTACACTGAGCTTTTGCTTTAATAGATCCTGGAAATATAGTGGTTTTGCTCAACATTAACCATGTACTTTTTTAAAATTACACAGGATCCATGTGAGTGAGTCTTGTGACTTAGAGAACGTGACAACTCTGGTTAAACAGCACATCCCAAATGCCATATTCTCAGGACACCGTCAATATGAGCTGCAATACAAACTGCCATTGGAGAATGTGAATAAATTCCCAGGTGATGTATACTAAAATAATTGGGAATTTCCACGAAAAAAGGGAAGTTATCAGAAATGAAGGGAAGGAGAAATGGAGAGGAAGTTCTGTGAGAGTCAAATAAGGACTTTTTGTTGAATTATTGTGTTTTATTGCCCGCTTTGGCCCCTCCTAATTTTAACTTCCAAACATTTAAGATCAAAATACACAGCGCTCGTCTTCTGTTTGCCATGGTGAGCCTTGATGAGGAAATTTGGTGGCCTCAGAGCAGATCTGTGCTTGTGTTTGACTGCCCTGAAGACACTTAGACCCTTTCTGTCCCTCAGATCTGTTCAGTCACCTTGACAGCTGCTCTGGCCAGGGAATTATCAATTACGGGGTTCACATGACAACGCTGGAGGATGTCTTCCTGAAGCTGGAGGGAGAAACCACAGCTGATCAAGAAGGTATGAAGCTGCCTCCGAAATCAACTCTTAGATGAAGAGAAAGGCTGTTTTACTGCAGCATTTCCCATGCTGTAATGGTCACTATTTAGGGTACTCTCATTTTTTCACGCATTACAATGCAAAAACTGACCCCAAACTGAACCTCTCCGTAGATGACCACGAGGACCAGGCCGAGGCCGCGGCGAGGAGCCCGGATGAGCTGGAGCAGGGCGCCCTGCTCTCGGATGCGGCGGAGGTGACAGTGAGCGGCATGGCGCTCTGGAGGCAGCAGGTCTGCACCATGGCATGGGTCCATCTCCTCACCCTGAAGAGCTCCTTGAAAAACCTCGGGTCCATGTAAGCGCCAAAGCTCTTCCCTCTTGCAGCCTGAGCAATGCGTGGGCGCTGCAGCACGGGTCGCACTGCATTTCAGTGCAATCCTGTTTGCTTCTTCCTAACTGGTGCACTGGTCTCAGAGTCTAAATGCTGTCCAACAAAAAGTGGCTTCGGATGTGCTTTCTAACAAGCTTTGGGGCTTGTTAGACAAGCAGAAGCAAACAGGTCACATTGCATTTCAATGAACATTTGGAGTAACTGAAATCACATCATGGCTGTGAATGAATCATTGGGGTTTTTTTCAGCCAAGACTTAATTTTTAGCAATTTTGTTCCCCTTTTTTTGTGCATTTTCTTTCCTACATGGAGTAATATGTGCAATAGCAACCCCATTTTCTTTCTGCAGAAGAGAGTCATTCAGTAACAGTTTTATTTTGGGTGAGAAAGGAGATTTAAAAATAAACTTGGGTGTTAAAAGAGAGGAGGAAAAATACTACTTTTAAACTTCCTCTATATTTTTTAACTTCTCTCATCCTGTGTCTGAAGGCATTTGACTTGGTGGTCTTCGGTTTGGCACACCACCATTTCCTGATGGGCACAAGAAACAGAGGGGAAACGCTCATTTAGGAAAAACTTATGTTTTAGGCAAGTGTGAAGGGGATTTCATGACTTTAAAACATGACTTGCTGAGATCTGAGGCCTTCCCGCTGAGTTTTCAGGGCTCTTGTGAATGATCAAGGTTTTAGAACTTCTAAAAATAAAATAGCTAAAATATTTTTAGCAGCAAAGTTGTTCAGTAAGCTAAACATAGTATATTATTTCCATCACAGAAATGCAGTCTGCAAAATGTCGGTTTTCAGAAATTTTATTCATCTTTCTCATTGCAGCTCGCTGCTTTATGTGGCTTTTCTGACTCCTGTGGTTTTGCAAATGGCCCTGGTTGCTGCGTGGCAGAGCGTGAGCGCCTGGGAGCTGCTCCCTGCGCAGTATTTTCTCCCGCTCGGCAGGAAGGTTCATTCGGAGACGACCACTCTGCTCATCCTCAATAAAACAGGTGTGTGGGGAAAAAAATGGTCTGATCAGCATCATTTTCTATTTAAAAAATGACAAGTTAAATTTTCAGTTACTGAGGCCAGAATCTGTGCACAACACAAAAAGTGCAAAGACCAACTTCATAGTTCTAATGACTTTTGTAGTCATTAGATTTTATCTGTTTTTGTTTGGTAGTCATGGATTCAGAAAAAGAAAAATTCAGGCCGGTTTCACTCAATATTTAATAGTTCAATACTTTGACTCCTTTACTTTTGGCTTTCACGCTAGGATCAGACATCGAAGACTTTATCCACAGTCTGGAACGTCAAGATCTAACAGTGGAAATAAGAAGTGCAGAAAATATCACAGAGGAGCTAGCACATAATGGGGCTATAAAAGTGTCTCGAGAAGGACAGGTAAGGATTTTTCTCCTCCTCTTTTTCTTCTCAATAATTTAATAATTAAGCAAGATGTTGCCATCAATTCTGCTAAAACCTTGTGACAGTCCTAAAAGAATAAGACACAGGTACAAGGACTTGGAAATGTTTTAATGAGTAGACTACCTGCTAGAGGGGGTCTATCTCTCCAATTCTCCTCCCCAAATCTTACTATTTTTGTAATATAGTTATACTAGATATATATACAGACTTTTACTATCTACTAACTTGGAATTTTTTTAGGAGCTAAAGTATAGGTGAAATTAATTCAGCTCTGGATTTTCCCAGTATATTTGAGTTAAAAATAAAATAAATTAATAAAATAAAATAAAATAAAATAAAATAAAATAAAATAAAATAAAATAAAATAAAATAAAATAAAATAAAATAAAGCCTTGGGTGTCATCTTGTTTCCTTGCTCTTTTAAGAGCTACAGGTTTACTGTGTTATGCCACATGGAGGCCATCAACTGCTTCCCAGTGCTTGTGAACATCATCAGCAACGCTCTGCTAAGAACCTTCAATTCCACTGAACATATTCGGATTTGGAGTCACCCTTTCTTCAGTGTAAGTGGCAGAATCTGAGAGCCAGAATGTGTCAACCAACTGCTCTTAAAACTACTTGAGGTTTCAATAACAGGAAGCTACACGTGGGGTTGTCTATAGGCATTCATGCAGTAGATATGGAAAAAGCACAGTTGATTCCAGGATAAAGGATAAATTCAGGAGGATTTCAGGAGGAAAAGGATAAATTCAACACATGCCCTTGCGCAACTATCCAGCTTCTGCCCCTGCTTTCAAATAGCTGGATGCAAACCAGCTCTGAACCAGAAACTGCATAAATGCACCTTTGATGGGATCCAATCCATCTTGGACAGCTGAGAGTTCCAGTCCATGAAAAAAAGGCTCTCTCCCTACCTCCATAATATTCAGTATCAATTCAGTATCCCCTTTTGTGTTCATAATGTATTTTAAATCATGAAAATGCAATAAGATTAATCATGGTGTCTATCCGTTATGACATGGTGCTTTCTACTTTTTTTTTTCTTCTGTTTTCAGATAGATGCACGATACTGGGATTATTTTCTTTCTTTTTACCTCGCGTATATGCTGATCTTATTCCCTGGTTTCCCTCCTCACTTCTCAATGGGCTACCTGCAAGATTACAAGGTAATCCTTGGAATGGTGCAGATCTTGGGTGGGAAGGAGGGCTTACAGCTGTATTGTCACAAGGCACTTGAATGTGACGTGCTGTTTGAAATATTTTTCCTTAGATATATTAGATATATTTTGGACTAGACGATCTCTAGAGGTCCCTTCCAACCTTAGCAACAAAGATAAGCAGTTTTGCATTTAGCAGAGAATAATAAAATACTAAAAGGACTAGAATTTAACCCCAGCAAGCTAAAAGTGGACAAGTCACTCCAGTGAGAAGCACAACCACGAAATGAATGATATTATGGTGCTGATATGGGAAAAACAACCCCGGTTTATATTCCATAGAGCTGTTCCAAAGGGTGTAACTGGCCAACCTGCTCTTTCCTGTGTGTGTCCCAGGCAGGAGCTCGCTCCCAGCTGCGGGTCTCGGGGCTGCTGCCCTCAGCCTACTGGTGCGGCCAGGCGCTCGTGGACCTGCCTCTGAGCTGGCTCCTTCTCTTCTCGATGTTCGCGCTCCAGTTCGCCATGAGTAACCACGTCTCCGGGAGCGCCGGCATCTTCTGTTTGCTGGTAAATATCATTCTCGTGGTCACTGATTCCCTGCGGAGTGAAAGGACCGTTATACTCAGCAGTAATTGCGGTGGTTTCTCAATGCTCTGAACCACAATGATGTACGTGGTTTTCTTGTTCTTTGCACACTCCGTTTTCTCTAATGAAAGCTTTTTTGCTATAGGTTATGGCTATTTTTGGCTATGGAATGTCTATTGTCCTCCTTGTATATTTAATCTCCTTCCTGTTTCGCAAAGGATGGAACTGTGACTTTTGGTCGTTTATCCTGATAGTGGTAAGTATACGGTAGGATAATTTACTGCAGAACTTGCAAAAATATATTTGAGGCTCTTAAAGATGAATTGGAAGTCAAAACACCAAATATATACTCAAGATATAGATAAAGACATGTATTTTATGCAGGCAATCCTATATCAAATTCACCTTTTTCTGTTCAGTGTCAGTCCCTCTACTTCCCCCCAGCGCTTTGCTCTCACCTCTCTGGAAATAAGAAGTTATTTCACAGTTTTGATCATTCGTTAAAAATGCTGAAATTCTTTCTCTCCTGCCCAGTGTTTTGCTAATGGTGAAATTTTCAAAACCAATGGGGAATTTCTATGGTTCTGGTCTATTATTTAACCAGCTTCAACCAGGCTGTATCCAGGATGCCTACTTAAGGGGTCCACCCTGCATTGTTGGGTGATTAGTTATGGAAGTGGGAACAAGGCAGCCAGTCCCAGGAAGAGCCATGGAGCAATCCACANTTTCTCTCCGGCCCAGTGTTTGCTCATGGCGAAGTTTTCAAAGCAAATCAATGGGGAATTTCTATGATTCTGATCTATTATTTAACCAGCTTCAACCCGGCTGTATTCAGGATGCCTACTTAAGGGGTCCACCTTGCACGGCCGGGTGATTAGTTATGGAAGTGGGAACAAGGCAGCCAGTCCCAGGAAGAGCCATGGAGCAATCCACATAATTCCCCTTCTTCTGATTAAACTGCCATGAACTGGGGCAGTCAGGAAGGTTATTTATCCCTCTGTTCAGTGCCTCATGATCATGATCCTGTCTGCTAAAGGTTGCCTTCTTTCCCTTTTAGGTAGGTTTGGTTTCTTTTGTTATCAGCAGAATTGTGGATGTGGCAGTGGATTATGGAATTTCCCTGCATGTCACACCCCTCTTATTTCCTACATATCCATTGCTGGGCTTCATGATCACCTGCTACCAGGTAAGCTACGGGCTGAGCTACAAGATAAATCTGTACAGAGAACAAAAGCAGGTATTCTTGAAGGCAAAATCTCATGGTAATTGCAAACTTGTGATTAGAAAAGGTCATTAGTTTTCCCCTACGCTGGGGCTTTTTAAGTCACCAGAACGCATCATTAGATGACCTTTACAACACAGATACAACCTCTCCAGCCGCTCACTGTTGCTACGGGCTACTTCTCTTGCACATGAGCCATGGCTATAGATTGGGCAAACACCTTTAATTCCTTCCACAAAAAAAAATCAAGCATCTTGGCTTGAACAATCATAAAAGAAAATGTAAGTTTTTTTCTCTGACTTTGCAGAGAAAGAGAGCGAAAATTAAGAATATCTCAAAATGTTTTACTGCACGTCAGCTGAGAGGTGGTACTGGAACAGCAGCAGCTATTAATTTAGCAAAATCCTCCAGCTGCCCAAGTCTGTGCTCTAAATGACTTAAGAGCCTAAGTCCAAACAGGAGACCCTCCTCTTCTTTGTTTCCTTCCACTGGGATGCCAAAGGAGAGGAGAACAGATGTTCTCCCGTGATAGACCAGTATTCCTAAAGACGAGAGGCTTGTATTTAGCACTGTGTTGATTTCTGAAATTTGTTCATCTGTGTTTTGAACATTTTGAAGAAATCACAAGGCTTGTATATATCTGAAGTATTCAATGTTTATACTTAAATGTTCCACATTAGCTAGTCTAATGTCTAAATCTAAAGAATCATGTCCTCATTTTATATATTTTTTTATTCTTATAGATTTTTATAGCAGATCCTCAACTGTTTGGGGCACCTTCAATCAATGATGTACTAACAGCCGTCTTTGCAGTAAGAAAACATTTAAGATTGCCTTTGTTTAGGAATGGTCATTTTCTAAAAGATGCTGAATGTAAACGCGTGTCCAATTCCCCCTCACTTAACGTGGCAGAAATTTCGTGTTGGATCTGTGGCTGCCCTGGGATGGAGCTTCAGGGTGGGCACGGACCCAAACTGCAGTTCATCCATTGAGAGCACTAATTGCTGCCACGTCTTCACTTGGGAGGAAGGGGGGCAAGAAAATCGAGCTTATTTTACATGAAATCCCACGCAAAAAAATAATTTTGTTGTTTTAAAATGGGGAAGGGAAAGCAAAATAAGCCCACAACGTGTCTTAATGCTCTCCTAATATTATACAAATTGCATTTCTCTTTTTACCAGTGATATCTTCTGCAGTATTAATAAGTGTTAGCAGAGTTCATGGCCCTCAGGATTCAGCCTGTGTGTAGATGTTAATGGATTTAAATACACATATTTTGTTTTGCCTCACGTACTTTGTAATCTTGTCACCATCTTTTCAGCTTCAGCCACAGCAGAGCAGAAGGCAAAGCTCTTAATGGGGCAACCTCTCTTTTTCAGCCTTACATCCATTCTGTGGCTTTCATTTTTCTACTTCGATATTTGGAGATAAAGTATGGAAGACCAGTTCTGAGAAAGGACCCAATATTTAGGTTTGTATAAATGCACATGCACCACAGGTATACATGAGATATAAATTCATGCTACACAACTTTTCCTTGAAGACAATTTTTTAGACACAAATTGTTGCATTTGTCCCTATTTTTTTTAATATCAAAGATTTTTTTATAACCAAAATAGCCCCTTACATACTAGAGTAAATAATAATACTAAGTGGTTTTCAAGCTTGTTAGTATCTTCATCTGCCTGTAATTGTGTGGACATACCAACCTGCTGCTTTGTCCAATAATAGAAAATGCAAGAAACATTGAACCATAGGGACATTCGGTCCTGGTCTAACCTAAATGAATTGGTGGAGACCTAAAAAGGACCTGTTGGATTTGCAGGATTTTCCCAAGGAAAGAGAACAAGCACCAGAACACCGAGGAGGTAGAAGAAGAAGATGAAGATGTTAAAGCTGAAAGAACGGCAGTGAGAAATGCCATAGCATCTCCCAGTCAGGACGAGGTAAAACTCTTTTCTTTCCCTATTTTATTGGTAAAGAATCCTGCTGGCAAACTTTAAGTTATCGATAAGGCAAGTCAGGGCTCCCATCAGTCTAGAGAAGAAAAATTTAGAGGACAGTCAAGGGTCCTGGTGCACCTCATATTCTCACAGAACTAGAAAAGGAACCCAAAGGTCTTTGGAGGAAGGAGTTTTCCCTTTTGTAAGGGAAAAATATTACTGAAGTCTTCATGGTTACCAATATATTAGACCGTTTTTTCTTCTTTCACCTCACTTCCAGAAATCTGTTGTTGTTGTCAGCAATCTATGCAAGGAATATAAAATAAAGAAAGCTGATTCTGTATTTAAGAAGAAAAAGAAAATTGCGACCAAAAATGTCTCCTTCTGTGTGAAAAAAGGTAAGAATTGGTGCTCTTCTACAATAAAGACTGCTATGAAGTTAATTTGTTAGAATGTCTCAGTTATTGAACAAGGACATAAAGGTCAAACCTACTCACTTTTCTGGTCTGTGGCTGGTGCGTTAGGAAACAGTGGGAATATTGTATATTTATTACCTTTGTCTACATTATCTAAACTTACATAACACCCCTCTACACATGTCACTTCAGTAGTGACTTTCCAATGATCCAGATCAGCTCAGATTCATCAACTATATAGAACTGAGAATTTAGGCACTCCCAGCATAGTCTTTATACTGCTGTTTATTTTTACAAGATCTTTGGAATTAGCATGCACTTTTTTATGGAGATTGCTCCTGATACATTTATTGAATGCTAAGTCTTACTAAGAAATGGTGCCTATTGATTTCAGGAGAAGTATTAGGACTTCTGGGGCCCAATGGAGCAGGTAAAAGCACAGCTATCAGGATGATTACTGGAGAGACAACCCTGACTGCTGGCCAGGTAGGAGGCTGGGCTTGAGGGAAGGGCAGAGTTTCATAGAAATGCATGTGCACAGCTAAGCAATAACTATATTATACTGCTAGGCTGAGCAGTAATTTTCAGTCCAAGCAATGTCAGGGTTTGAGGTTTTAGCCGAATGCATTATGCCGTTAAAATTATTTATGTAAAATATTGTGAATTATTTCTGCCTTGTTGTTCTGACCTCTGTTTGTTGGAGGTGATAGACTTGTAACTCTTCTATATACCTGTTTAAATCCTAATCCATGTTAGATAGCTAGAAATTGAACTAAATTCTAAATCAAAGCCCAACAGCTAAAGTCCATGGAGAGGAACTGGCATCTTTGGAGGCTGATTTACCCTGAGTAGCCTAGCTAAATTTTGGAAGGGATCCCTCTTCTCTAATTTACTTTGCTTGTATTTATGTATTTGAGGGTTGCAAAATCAATCTTTTGCCCTTTGGGTTTCCTTCCCTAAACCATGCTGAACCCCATAGTCTTCCTTTGAGCGGTGGGAAGGGATATGTGTGAGCAGAGCGAGCGTCCTGTCGCGCAGGTGCTGATGCTGAGCAGGGATGGAGCAAGCTCCCGCCTGCAGGACCACGCGCCGGGTTTCCTGGGGTGCTGCCCGCAGGAGGACCCGCTCTGGCCGAACCTCACGGTCCAGGAGCACCTGGAGGCCTACGCGGCCGTGAAAGGGGTGAGGAAGGAGGATGTGGCTGCCGCTGTCAACCGGTACGGAGAGCTGGTTCCCGCTGCCAGGGAACATTTTATTTCCCAAGTCCAAGGGAACGGGGTGGGAAACAGGACATCAAAATTCACTGCAGGGGCAGAAACAGCACGTGAAAGAAATTCAGGAAATTATTCAGTTATACATTTATATATATAAATACATATATATTTATGAATACATATATAAATACATATATATATATATTTATACGTATTTATATATATTTATATACATATTATTCAATTATACATTAGCACTCAATATCTTGATGGAGCAAGTGGGTCAGGAAAATCTGCCATTCACCTATGCACATTTTGTGGTGACAAATTTGCCTCTAACATCCTTTCAAGTATTTCATTTATGAGAAGGGTTTCTAAAACCTCTCACTTTCTATTTGGCACAACAAGAAGGATGCTCAAGTATTGCCTGCTCAGCTAACGCAGGCAAGGTAGAATGGCCTTATAATGCTATTCATGGTAGTGATTATTTTTAGAGAAGAAATTGCCACCTATATAGTACACTTTGCTTCAAATATTTGCTTACATTTTGATGACGAATTCCAAGGTTTAATGAAAATAAGCAGGAACAAAAAGGCAAGGGGAAGAAAGTTCCTTTTCCTTACTGTTTGCTGGTGAGAGAGTGAAACTGGGAATAATAAAATGATTATTTTTTTTCTCCTTTTCTTCCCTTTTCCCACAGGATAGTGAATGCACTGGGGCTGCAGGAGTATTTAAAAAAGCCAACCAGAAAATTATCTACTGGGATAAACAGGAAGGTGTGTTTTTTGTTTTTTTTCTGTAGTAAGTTCTGCACCATTCCTAGTATGAATAAAAATTTAGTTCATACCGAGTTGCCTGAGAGAGGGTGGAGGATGGAGGGCTTTGACATGTGTCCTGTGTCAGGTTGGAGACGATGTCCTTGTGTCAGAGGTTCTTTCATAGCATGTTTGCCAAATTTAGGTAATTTCTTCAAATTACAGCTATTGTGAAAGGCAGAGTTGCTTCAGTTTAAGGAGATGCAGATGGTCTGCATGATTTGGTGACAAACTGGCACAGCTCCTGTGCCAGAATATAAAAGAAACTCAGTTTGAAGCTGATGTAAGCAGATGTTTTCCAAGTCTGCATTTCCTACAAATCAGAACACTGGTCCTCATAGATAAAGTGAGTTTAGAGGTGCTTGCGCCTCAGATGTGGCTCCAAAGCCTCTTCCTGTTGCAGCTGTGCTTTGCAGTTTCCATGCTGGGCAGCCCCACGGTCCTGCTCCTGGACGAGGTGTCCACCGGGATGGACCCCAACGGGCAGCGCCGCGTCTGGTGAGTAGTGCCCGGGCACCACGTTGAAGGGTGAAGGGGTTGGAAGCCACGAGCAGAGCCCAGAGACAAGGAGAGAGAGGTTCACCCAACCTACGGGTACTGCTGGTTGGCCGCTTGTCAACGGCTTTGCTGGAAAATCTGCTCTCCTGATTCTCCTGAGTTTAAAGTCTGTGCAAAGAGAAGGAAAACTCTTGTGAATTCAGCCTTGTAGATAATTTAGTTTCATGAGAGTTAGATGTGGGTCTCAGAAGAATCCATGAAAGGGCTTGAGTCAAGATTGAAAACAAAGGTGTAATAAGAAACATTTGATATGCTTTGGAAGTGTCAGCTTTTTCCCTCCATTTGTATCCTCAGGAAAATGATCCGCGCTGCGGTGAAAGACAAGGAGCAGGGAGCGATTTTGACGACGCACTACATGGAGGAGGCAGAGGCCGTGTGCGACCGCGTGGCCGTCATGGTGGCCGGGCAGCTCCGGTAGGCCGCAGCGCACGGCGCCGCGCGGCGCTGCTCCCCCTTCGCGGCCACGGAGCACCTCTGTGCTCCTTGTTGGTCCATTGGGCAGCAGGGATGCTCCTCTGGTCTCCCCAGCTTGCTTCCTGTAGTTGGAATGGAGAGGAGCAGTTGGGAGTTGACCAGATGGTTGGAGACCAAAGGATTCACCGCACCCTGTGCTGACNTGTGCTCCTCGTTGGTCCAAGGGGCAGCAAGGATGCTCCTCTGGCCTCCCCAGCTTGAGTCTACTGCTGTGCGCTTCATCGAGTACCTCCCGTAGTTGGAATATTGAGAGGAGCAGTTGGGAGTTGACCAGATGGTTGGAGACCAAAGGATTCACTGCACCCTGTGCTGACATCTTTGTCCGTTCACTGAGCTTCCTCTCGCCACTCTAGGTGCATTGGCTCCATTCAGTACCTGAAGAACAAATTCGGCAAGGGTTACGTACTGGAAATCAAAGTCAAGGACACAGAGCACATAGATCTTCTGCACGCTGAGATTCTGAGGATTTTCCCAAGTGCAGCCCGTCAGGAGCGGTAAATATGAAATCCAGGAGGAGCAATGGTTGCAGAACTGCCTCCTCCCTAAAAATGTGCTGAGGTTAATGATCAAATAGAGGATCTCTCAGGCTGAGAGAGATAATTGGATCCAAGTTTCTGCATGGGGATTCGATTAGATAATATCACTTGGTCCAACCCTGCTGTAATTCACACAGTAAAATGTCCATCTCCATATTGTGACTTGAACTTTTAACCTAAGAAGCTCAGAACAGAACAAGAGTCATTTTTACTTTTTTTTCTTCCAGGTTTCCATCTTTGCTAGTCTACACACTCCCACTGGAAGATGCATTGCCCCTGTCTCAGTCTTTCTCCAAGCTAGAGGNGAGAGATAACTGGATCCAAGTTTCTGTATGGGGATTCGATACTTGGTCCAACCCTGCTGTAATTCATACAGTAAAATGTCCATCTCCATATTGTGACTTGAACTTTTAACCTAAGAAGCTCAGAACAGAACAAGAGTCATTTTTACTTTTTTTTCTTCCAGGTTTCCATCTTTGCTAGTCTACAAAGTCCCAATGGAAGATGCATTGCCCCTGTCTCAGTCTTTCTCCAAGCTAGAGGAAGGTAAGAGCAAAACACAATGACTTTTTGTGGAAAAGAGGAACACAGCATGGGAAATTCCAACTCTTTTTACTTCTCCACAGCCAAAAGAACCTTCAACCTCGAGGAATACAGCTTCTCCTTGAACACTTTGGCTCAGGTGCGTGATTCCAAAACTAGGCATGGTGGAAAGGATGGGCAGGATTGAAAGTTGCAGAGTGGCCCGAGCAGGAGGATGGTCCTCAGAGAAACTGTCTGGAGTGGTGGGAGGATGGTTCTGCTGTGCACACTCATGGTGTTGCACAACTGTACCTCCTATAGCTACATTGCAGTGTCTAGTGAGTGTCAGAGAAGTAATTAGAGTTTTATATTGACCATTTCAGGTGTTTCTGGAACTCTCCCGAGAGCAAGAGAAGGAAAATTTTGATCTAACTTTGGATGGAACTTTTGACTGGAAAAAACTTCAACAGGAAGACAGCTGAAGACCTGAGATGCTCATTTATACAATTAGTCTGTATTAATCTAAGTAATTTGATACTGCACATATTTACTACCATTATCAGCATAACGAGAAGAGGAACAGGCTCTGTTTTCCCAGGGAGTGTGAACTGAGGGCTACCCCGCAGAGCAGAAGACTTTCCAAGTGACTCTGCAGATGCGTCTACACGGAGCCCTGCTCCACGTTTGCAGTGACCGTTTGAAGAAATACTGTCCACACTGGTAAGAGCTGCTGTCCAGCAGAGCAGACCTGACAGAAGCTTAGGAAGCAAAGGGACCAAAAAGATGTGCAGAAAAATCATAAGCAGTTTCTGGGATCAAGGCTTTGTTTTGTTGAATGGATCTGGGCACATCAGGGAATCAGGCCATGCCGTCAGTCTTCTGGGCTCGTCTTTCACCAAGTAACACATGTGGAACTATTTGCCTGAGACATGTTTAAATACAGCTAATTAAAATTTATACCCTATTTTTGTATCCTTCCAATAAATGTCTCTATAGACACACATGTTGTCATTGCTGTGCTGAGCCTTCAGGAGCAGGAAGAGCTGAGGAATCCTGAACTCTTTCCTGTGGGAAAAGAGGGGGCTGGAGTAGGATGGAGGCTGTGTGGCATGAACAGAAACTAGGATGTTGAGGGTTGTGGTTCTTCACTTAAGCTGTAGCTAAGCATCTTGCAACAGGATATTGGGCATGCCACAAATTTGTCATTTCACACTAAAACTGGCTTCTCAATGAGCGCTTCTGAATTCATAGAAGGTCTAGGTCAGACCTAGGGTCAGAGAGACCCTGACTTACAAAGGATTGGACCATAAAAGAGTGCATGGGAAAGCACCTCCTAAGTTTGCCCTGTCCTTGCACGCAGAAGGTGCTACCCTGTGTCCAGCCAGTGGCACAAACAAACAGGGCTGTTTGCCAGGCTGTTGTAGTCCCTCGTGTTTGTGCTCTTTGCAGTCTCACTCGAGGACACGCTCACCTCTTCCTCCACGCTGGGTTGCATCATTGTCGCTTACGCATTTGGCTCCTCTCCTTGGAAACCAGAGGTTCTCACGAGGCACCCCTCATATTTTTTGCTTTCTAATGAGCATTTCTAGTCTGGAAGCCTTTCAGCACTTCATTGCAATCTTTGCCACTAGGTTTCCTAACAGAGGGGAGTCTGAGGAGCTGCCAGATATGAAACCTTTGAGAGGGTGAGAAAGGAGAAGCGAGTGAAAAAGAAAGCATTAATGCAGGGGGAGCACACGACAGAAAAGCAATCAATGTCCAAAAACCCACCAAAAGATATGGCAACAGCACAGAAACATTTTCCCTTAAGAGTGCTACAGAAGCATTTAGAGAGTTCTTAGGAAGGAAGCATATTAGATCTAAGCTTTTTGCAAAGCAAAGCTCCCATTCGGTCTGTCTATCTCACAGCAGATCCATGACTTTCTTCTTGAGTTAAACTGTGCTTTCAAAAATTAACCTCATAACTGTTCAGCTTCATTTTTTTCTGCAATGACCACTTAAAATGTCACAGGTTAAAATTGGTGTTGGTCTACAGGTACCTGAGCACTCCTGAGGTCATGGTTGGATTGAATTTGCTCTGGGTGACTCAATTAAGTTGCTCCGACTTCCCTAGGAGGCTGATAAAGCATCACTAAGGTCAGAAGCCAGTCAAAGCCTGTAGGAGTTGGTATCAATAGTACTGATATTACAAGCAAACCAGCAATTCAATCGCTTAAGCAGTGTAGAGCTGCTTCAGAGAATGAGAGCACAGAACCAAATGAAGGGGTGATACAATTAATCCAGATGTTGGAGTAGGAACAAACCATATGTCAGTTGTTGTTTGGAATCTGGACTTGTTGGCCTGTCTCATAACAGATGTTATAGGTTATAATAGGGCAGCCCTGTCCTAGCTCACGTGTCACAGAAAAATAGGGCCGTATGGCCATGGTGGCTAGAGCAGAGCATAAATATTTGCAGTGCTACCAAAAGGGTCGGAAAAATCACGTGTGCTGATTGAGAGAAAGAAAACAAAAGTTCAGAAAGGACTTTGGATCCTGGGGACAAACACACAGACCGCCCACGAGTTGCAATATATTTGCCCACGAACCTGAATGTGCTGCTGGGTGCTGGCAATGCCCTGGCCCTGGCCCTTATCATCGTGGGTCAGTTTTAAAAAACAGACTGCAAACCCTGTCCCCCACGTCTAAAGCTGCAGCAAGGGCGACCAGGAGCGGCTGAGGAGATGTCCATTTGCTTGTGTAGGTGCCCTCGAGGGAGCAAGGATGTAGCACCCTATAGGAAAACCTATAACATAGAAAAATCCTGCAGTATAAGAAACCCTTATAAGAAATTCCATACAAAGGACAAAGCAAAAAGGCCTGAGATTTGTGATTATTTTGTTTTTGCAAGCCATTGCCTGCGGAACACTGAGCCATTGAACACTTCCCCAGTGTAATTTCAGTTTGGATCAGGAAGTCTAATAAAAAGACACATTTTTTTCTTTATGAGGTTTTTCAAGCAAATAGAGCAGCAGGAACTTCTCTGTTTTCCTTATTTTCAAATATCCCACAGTAAAAGAGTTTTGTAACATGCACAAAGCACCCTATCATGGGTTTCTTACAACAGAAGCTGCTAAATATCACATTAAGTCCAAATCTTAAGGCCAATTTTCTTTATGTAATCTGCAGCGGTGACTATTACAATCCCTGCTCGTAGGCGTTTCCTAGTCAGCTTTAAAACATATTTTGGCTGTTGGAGGATACATTTTTAGAGAGACGATTCCCCTCCTGATTGCACAACACTGCTAGATCCGCTCACCCACTCTGGGAAAATTAAGTGAAATCACTGAACATTTTGGCCACCTCTTCATACACCCAGCTCCAGAAAATGTAAACTTGGTGAAAATCAAGGGCTTAATTCAGTGCTAGGGAAGTATCAGCAAAGTTAGAGTTCAGGGCAGTGCAAACAATGAGCCTCTGCCGTGTCAGGTTGCTTGACCCATTCCTGTTAATATTTCCAGTAGTGTTTTGTGGTTTGTGCTGCTGGAGGTGCTGCTGGCTGGTGAGAGGGGATGCTCTGATGGCTGCTGGTTTGAGTGGACTTATAAAAGCAGATGAAGGCCCAACGGATGCGTTTGCCCTTGTGGGAAGCATCCCAGCAGAAGAGGCATCTCAGGAGGAAGATCCCCTGGAAGGGGGGACATCGCTGTGCCCTGGGGAAGGGCCAGGCTGGACGTGCAAGGGGAAGGGGAAGCAGTATTTGCCCCTGCAGATGCTGGGCTGAAGGTTGGTCACTGAGGGACAGGGACAACGAGCACAGTCCAGTGGGAAGCAGTAGAATGAGGTACAAAATTTACCTGTGGTTATTGCATTGCAGAAGCAAGGCTTGCTCCTCAAGGAAAACATCTCCAGCCTTCACTGTTTCTTCCAACACTTCTTAGAGAAGCAGTTTTTCTAAGTAACTATTTGCCGATCTGATTGCCCGTGCTGGCACCATGGGTTTAACCGGTTATTCTCTCCCATAGCTGGTGCTTTCCATCACTTGGGATGGCAGGGAAAGGTCAAAGCAGGCTGTGCTGGCTCCAGCATCTCCTGCACAAAGAATAAAGGGACACAAAATGGGCAGAAAGCTGCCAAAAAGGGAGCTAGCAAGGCCTGGGGCTTTGTGTCACGCAGCGGGGAAGGAGATAGGGCTTGTGCTGCTGCCGCCACAAAGTCGTGAATTCCAGGTCCTGGCCACCAGCCAGAGCTTGGAGAATTGGGGTCTGTTAGCAGCACAAAGCCGAGCTCAGATGGGCAAAAGGGAACGAGCAACAGTTCTTGCAAAGGCCACGAGGACATAGATTTCCTATTGAAAAGAACAACCATAAGATTTCTGGGAAATTAACAGGCATCCTAAATATTCCCTCCAGGGCTCTCCGTTGCCTCTCTCTTTTTTCCTGTCCGGAGCTGTTAGGGAAAAATAAACACCCTAACAGTGACCCTCACACTGGAGGACATTTGAGGAAAGATTAAGAGAAACCCAGGGGATGTGCGAAAAAAACACCCTTTCTTGTTTTAATGAAATATATATATATATATATCCATATATATCTCCAAGACAGGACCAGCATCAAACAAAGTTGTTTAGGTCGCTCTGAAATGAAGCCCAACGTTAGCAAGTGGCTTCCCCTTCAAGGCAAGTTAAGGCCGGCGTGCCCAACTTGCAGAAGGAGTAACAAAGCAGTGAGAAGGAGCAAGTCTTTGCAGGCAGCTGCCAGAAGTTAAGCCCAGCCCAGCAGCCCTTGGGGAGGTTTTGTCGCTGGAAGCACAGCCTGCTCCATGCAGCACGATTGCCCGCACATGGCTGTGCTAGAGCAGAGCCAGATGTTCTCCAAGCACAGAAATGAGGCAAGGCAGATGCTGGCAACCACAAATGCACTGGAATCCAGTTCCCTTTTTCCATTCATTGGAGACAAAAGAAGAAATCAGCGCTGGATTACATCTCCGCATGTGAACTATGGAGAGGGTGAGTGCGGTGTACCCAATCCTCAGCTGATAACGCAGTGTTATGTTCTCCCACTGGCAGCACACGAGCTCTAGGATGTCATAACAAGCATCTTGGAGAATATTTCATTTTTAAGGTATTTCAACTTAAATCATGCATGTGTAAACTGAAAGGTAATACATTTTCTTCCTGCATTAGTTCTCCTTAACTCTATTTAGCATCTCAAAAACCTTTTGATACTCTCAGCTCAAAGCACTCTCTAGTTCTTTAGCACCAGATGGATAAAATATTAGGCAGAAGACTATGTGTGGCTGTGACAGCAGCCAAACCCAACAAAATATTTACTTCAAAGAAGGCAGAAGGATAGTTTGTCCAGCTGGAAAATGCAGGAAACTTTTTTTTTTTTTTTTTAAGTGTGGACAGAGGGACAAAGAGAGAGATTATTTTGTGGGTCATGATGTTTTAATTAAATCATGCTTGAATGATAGCAGGAGTTCATGAACTTATGTTCTAGGCAAAAAGGAAGTGTCCATTTGTCACTGTGCATCTTTGTCCTGACACAGCTGTCAGGTAGAGCTTTATGGACAGGCAACTTAGCAAACGTGCAGGAGCCAAGAACCTACTATGTGTTGTCATAGGGACTGAATACATCCCTCCTGCAATGTTTTATATTTCTCTGAATGAATTTTGGCTATTAGAAAATGACAGAAGTGTAGTAAATAAAGCTATCCCTAGATCAGAGAAGGCTGATAAATGCCTTATGGATTTCAGTAGGAGCTGGAAGCCCAAATGCTACAGTCTGGATTAGGACAACGTTTCTTGCTCTTCCTCCCCTTTTTCCTTCTCTCCTGTATCCCACTTTCTGGCATTTTCTCTGCCAGATTTGTATGTTTTTTGTCCTTTTCAGACAAAGGATCCCTCTGAGAGCTCCACGTGGCCCAGAAGCTGTTCCCTGCAGGAGCCTTTCTCTTTCTCCCCTAATGACAAGAAGGAAAAGTCTCCACACACCTCGAGCTGCTGGGATAGTTATAACTACCANGAAAAGTCTCCAAACACTACGAGCTGCTGGGATAGTTATAACTACCATCGAGCTCCTTGTCTTTACCAGGTAAACGCTTCCAGTCTGGGTTACTTTGAATATATGACACAGGCATCTCTGTTGCAGGTGGACACCCATGCTGGCCCTCATATTGGATGTTCCACTGTCTCCTTTGCCTTCTCGCTCCCTCTCCAATATCTCACGCTGCTGGAGCCAGCAGCCAGGCCAGCAGTTGGCTCTTCCAGCCACAGAACCTNTACCATCGACCTCCTTGTCTCTACCAGGTAAATGGGGTAGGTAACCCCCTTGAATATATGACACAGGCATCTCTATTGCAGGTGGACACCCATGCTGGCCCTCATATTGGATGTTCCACTGTCTCCTTTGCCTTCTCGCTCCCTCTCCAATATCTCACGCTGCTGGAGCCAGCAGCCAGGCCAGCACTTGGCTCTTCGAGCCACAGAACCTGCCAAGAAGACCTAAGATGACATTCACAAACAGGCACGTGAAGGGGGTTGTTTCGAATCACCTGCTCTAGGACCCACTGTGATCCTAATTTCCAATGGCCACACATCAGGCTGAGGACACATTCATGAAATTAATTGGTAATTTAGCAGCTGGAGCACTGCCATGCTGGTACTGTTAGTACTTAATTGTCGATGGTCTATTTTTTGGTTTCTTCAGCGATTTAAGTGGTGTGTCCCCAGGTGGACAAACAGGTAAGATCTGCACTGGACCCACTGGAAATATCCACTGTGGGTCCAGTCCCAGCACGTATTTACTACCTGCCTTTAAAACCAAGGGTGCAAGGAAGATTTGAAGTCATGTTTTGCTCCATTTGGACTCACTTTGTGTAGCTGAAGACATCGACTTGCTGTGCTTGGCATGGGCCTCGGCTCCTTCCACCCACACGCCTTCGTTTTCCTTGGCCACACTGTGAGAAACTTGTTTCGAGTTCTACATGCAAATCCCCTAAAGGTTTTTCAAGATGCTAAACAGGAATTTAGAAGGAACGATGAAAAGAAGCAAATATACCTTTTTTTTTTAATGCTGCTTTAATTTGAAAAACAACTGGCCTTGAAACAGTTGCATTTTTCTCCTCTTAGGAGAGGATGGAAGTGCTGCCAACATTATGTAGCATGAGCTATACCAAACCCCACTGGCTGAGGAACTGATCCTTCTGCATTTTGCCTGAGAATAGGTAATTGTGTGTCACAAAGGGGCTGAAAAGCCAGAAACGGGTTCCAGAGAGTGAGTAGTTTCACGTCATCATTGTCCGATCTCTTGAGTTTGCAGAACATCTGTTTACTGTCCTGGGGATTTCATATAAGACAGACTGTATTGGTTACATGAGCAAACTGAGAGGCATTCTCAGAGCAGAGGGGACGGTGAGAAATGATTGGCATAGTACATGGCTTACCAGTAATGACAGCGTGTTTCAAAATTATCTCTTCAAGTGAGATATGGACAATAAGTTTCTCAAAATGCAGCGTTGGTAGCACAAGCTCTGGAGGTCATGTTTTTATTGAAAACAAATCTTTCTTTTGGTCTCTAAATTGTACATCCTTTCTTAGAAAGGGAGAATTGCCAGTGGTTAGAAAAAGAATTTTTTTTTTTATTTCCTACTACACTACCTCGGAAATAGGTGCCTAAAAATTGCTCCCACAAATGAAGATGTGCGGAATAAGTCCTGTGAAAAAACATATTTCGTCCAGCCTGTGAATGAGCAGATCCAGAGCTGCAGCCCAGACGCAGAGGCCGCAAACTGCCCTTGCTCAGCCACGGACACATGCAGATATCGCTGTGCTATTTGGTCTGATCTGCCAGGAAAATCCTCTTCAGTTTGCTATTAATACAGCTCCATATAAGCTATAAACAGTTTTTTCAAGGAATCTGTTAGCAGATGGGACACTAGAGCAATGAATGAAGAGCAGCTAAGCCAAAGGAGCAGAAAAAGGAGTCACGGAAGGCCAAGCTCTCACACAAAGGGCCACGGGGTTGAACACAGTGACACGGTGACATGTCCTCACAGCTGCTTGGTTTCAGAGGGGAAGGGAAACATGCCTATTTTATATCCCAAATGAAATGGGGTTTGTGTGATTTTTTTTTTTCCTTGTGAAAGGACTTTGCACAATGTGTTTCCAAGAAAGATGTGGGCCTTTGCTCTGCTTTCCTGGAACTGCCATAATGAATCACTTGGCGCACATTTTTGGGGATGTGCAGCAGACTCCTCAGGACTAGCTGTGCCTTTTCCAGGGAACATCTCTATTCGTTGTGTGCCATCTCCTGGTTGCACTTAGCAGTGCACGGCTTGGACTCCTGAGCTCTTGGATAGCAGGATACTGGAAGAGTGACACCTCGGCCACTTGAGAAATGCCACACAATCCTGGCCGTCTGCATCCTTCAGACACTTGCCTCTGAAGTGATGGCCCATTTACTCCATGATATTCTCTCTGCAGGAGGTTTCTTATAGCCAGTACGGTGGAAAAAAAAACATAGAATATGAAGGGAACGCCAGTATCCCTGATAGCTACAGCAATAAAACCATATAGATCACTTAGGGGTGAAAAAAAGGAGAGCTGAGAACTCAACCCCTTTGCTGATAAGCAAAGGCCGGTTCTACCAGCTCTTTACAAGAACAGTTGACATATCAGGGAAAAGCTACGGAAAAAAAATGCAAGAGATTACAGAAACAAGGGGAAATACCTGAAAAGTCAGTGACGGAAAAGCACAGCTTGGATTCTTCCTGGAAGGCAGGTGAGCAAGTACCAACAAGCGTAATGGAGTCAGCTCCATGGTATGTGAGCTCCCACAGTGTAACACGGAAAGAGAATCACCTACCCCTAGAGACACATTTCACAGCTTTGCAGAGGATCTTGTCTTTAGGGTCACACCTGCAGGAACGTGCACGCAGCGTGTGCAGCCTCGCTGCGCAGACGGCGTGCCAGGTAGAGCTGTAAAGAACTGGGCTGAGTCAGTCTCATAATATCACTGCTCAGAATTCTTTCTTTCTTAAGGTAAATGCGCAACAACCAAAGGCCACGGTGTCAGAATGTTTTCAGTTTTCTAGCAAAAGCAGACAAGGAAAATCTCCAGAACTGGGGAACTGGGAGAGGTAGTTCTACTCCTACCAGCCCAGCGCATATTGAGTGTTAGAAACATGAAACCCCGGCTGTTTTGTGCAGAAGGTGGCACCGCTGCCTCTCTTATGAGCTGAGCCCACCTCTTTTCTGCTGCTTTCCCTGTGCTCACTGTCTAGTAAGTTGTGGCAGATAACCGGGATTCACAGAGGAGAAAGAGGAGGCTTAAATGCAGGACAACAGATGCTGTGTCACGGGCAACATCTGCAAAATGGCAATGTCCCCCCAGCAGGATGGATATCCACTTTTTCAGCGTGTCCCACCTTCCCAAGGAGTTTCATGTGCTCAGAACATGCACAGGTTGCACTAACAGAGTGTTAACAGGGTGTCTCTGTCTTTACAGTCTTGTGAAGTTGCTTGGCCCTATGCTGACTCCAGCAGCAACAGATCTGTGTTCCCCTTTCTCAGCTGAGATGCTCAGAATACCCTGAGATTCAGGGTGAAAAGAAGTTAATTAGTACTAAAGGAATAACAAGTTTGCATACAGATCTGAAACTAGAATTTATTTGGGAAGATTGTCCGGGTATCCACCAGGGAACAGAGTATTTGTCAGAGCAGATCAAAGCATATTCGTTACATCAAGGGAATGTATCAGCAGAAAGCACCTCCACCAGCACTTGCGGGAACCAGCAAGACCACCAGAAATGCAGGAATCAAACAACAAGAAATGCAGGAATCAAGGTACGGCGCTGTGTACAGGGGAAGCAGCGGCAATGCTGCGGANAGCAGATCAGAGCATATTCGTTACATCTGGTATCCTGCATTAAGAGACAGCAAGGGAATGTATCAGGGGAAAGCACCTCCACCAGCACTTGCGGGAACCAGCAAGACCACCAGAAATGCAGGAATCAAACAACAAGAAATGCAGGAATCAAGGTACGGCGCTGTGTACAGGGGAAGCAGCGGCAATGCTGCGGATAGAAACAACTGTCTGCAAGTTTCCAGTCCACAGTAACAGCAGAGCTACCAGGGAAGGCAGGGACGGACCCGCATCTGGCTGGGGATGTAGGAGCAGTCCCCTGAGTGCAACCCTTGTGTGGGGCTCCTGCCTTGAGCTCACCAAAGTTCACCAGAGCACTGAAGCAGAGCACAGCTGGGAGCGCAACGANCAGCAAGACGACCAGAAATGCAGGAATCAAACGACAAGAAATGCAGGAATCAAGGTAACAGCGGCAATGCTGCGGATAGAAACAACTGTCTGCAAGTTTCCAGTGCACAGTAACAGCAGAGCTACCAGGGAAGGCAGAGACGGACCCGCATCTGGCTGGGGATGTAGGAGCAGTCCCCTGAGTGCAACCCTTGTGTGGGGCTCCTGCCTTGAGCTCACCAAAGTTCACCAGAGCACCGAAGCAGAGCACAGCTGGGAGCGCAACGAGCATTTCTGCAGCATCCCAGGGCTGCCGCTGCTCTCCATGCATCTCATGGGCTGCTGAGCATGCACTGATGCAGCTGGAAAGGTGCTCCGGTTATGCCAGGCAAACCCCAATCTCCCTCTGCCTCTTTGGGACAGGGACTACTCTCTGCTCCAGGGACTCCACGCTGCTCTGTCTCCACGCTTAATTCCTCTGTACAGTGGGAATACTGGAACCTCGCTGCAATATTGCAAAGATAAATGTACTGGCTAGTTGAGAAGTGCTGGTGCTCCAGCAAGAGCTCCTGAGATGTCCATGCAGCGCAGCAGAAGCAGCGGTGCTGCCGCAGCCGGACTCCAGCGTCGGTTCCAGCTGAGCCAGCTGGATCACAGCTGATGTTCTCCTCCTGCGAGCAGGCCAGGCGAGAGCTAGGGGTTAGCACGTGTTAATCTAAGCCCAAATGCTTTTCCAGGTCAGCTCCAGATCCGGGACCGTATCCAGCTGCCTCGGCCAAAAGGATACATCAGCCCTCTGCATCACATCTAACCATGGGGAGATGAGCAGGGTATCTTCAGTGGGTGATGCTACGAGCCACAAAATCCCCAGGCTCCACTAAGGAAGAAATACGTCTCTGATATTCCTGCTGACGTTCCAGTAAGAATAACATCACCAGAAACTTTGAGTGCTTGAGAAATGTTTGTTTTACAAACTGGAGTAGGCGCTGCTACAAAAAAACAAACACTTTGAAAAAGAATTGGAAAATATTCCCCGTTAACAGGCAAAAACATGTGTGTATATCCAAAGGCAAGAGCCCTTCCCCATACACAGCAGGGCTGTTAGGGAGCTGCGGGGCAGGACAGTGGAGAAGAACAGTTTGAGGGATAAGGACTAGAGCCTTGGCANAAAACAAACTCTTTGAAAAAGAATTGGAAAATATTCCATGTGTGTATATCCAAAGGCAAGAGCCCTTCCCCATACACAATAGCAGGGCTGTTAGGGAGCTGCGGGGCAGGACAGTGGAGAAGAACAGTTTGAGGGATAAGGACTAGAGCCTTGGCACTGTCCAGGAGCACCCGGAGTTGTGGTGGCCCCAGCCACGCAAGCCAAGTTCCTCACCACTGTTCTTGTTTATAAATAGAAAAGCAGCTAGTTATTTTCGATGCTGTTGAGTGGATCTGGAAGGAAATTCAGAAAACCCTTCCAAATGTGCTGTTTTCCAGTTCAAACAACGCTCCTGGGGTCAAGTCTTAATAAATTGTCTCTACCAGCACCTTTAGCACTGGAGGCAGCTCTGGGCATGAAGGATATCACCTCTGCATCAAGTTGTGCTCCCAGTAGCAGCTGGGGTTGGTGTATTGCTACCACGAGGATGGGCTGTCCTCACCCTCACTGCATGCAAGGAAAGTTCCCATTCCCCTGGTGACAAGGCAGGGTACTATTGAATAAACTTGCCTTAGGCCTTTTATCTCATCCACCTTCCTCCAGGAATGCAGAGGAATGGCCAACTCCTGCTCTTTCACACCATCCCAATGGGGATGCTCTTTCCCATGCCTGGTTTGAGGCAGGAGATGACCTCCTCAGCACAACTTCTCATCACAGAAAGAGGAAGATGAACAAGAGAAATAAAGAAACGCAGAAAGATAGGTCAGTTTTCCTGCCTCCAGGCGCCTTTGTCCTGTAACCTCTAAGTTTCATTAATGAGCAAAGAGAACACCATCTAGGTGGGTGCTAGGTGGGCTTTGTGTGTGCTCCCCAGGCTGTCCTCATCCTCAACCTTTGTCACCCTCCTCCAAACTTCTCCTAGACCGTGAGAGTCAGGATGTGCTGAAGTCATAAGAAGAATTTTCATCATTTTTTTCTTAAGTAGAGGACCAGGTCTACTTAAATAGAGGATCAGATCTTTCAATAGCAATTAGCTTTTGCAAGATGCCCCTAGGCACCTCACAGGCTATGCTGACATGTCCAAGCTGGTCTGTCTCCCCCAACAGCAGAGGTATTGTTTTTAAATCTCTTTTCTTGCCTATCACACTGTTGGAACACTTTTTTTCTTCTATTATAAAAGAGCTGTTCCTAAATCCACAAATCAAACTGCACCCAGTAATACACAGAATCCGCGACTAAAAGTCTTTCGTTAGTGACTGTCCTTTGCAGTACTAGAGGAACAGAAAAACAAAACACACTTGATCAATATTTTAAAAAATGGATTTGAAAGCAAAGCGTGAGAAGCATCTATCTGGTTTTAATTTTATTATAAAAAATATGGCTATTATTATATGGTGATCTGTTCTACTGTAAGGACAAAGCGTAGATTAAACCTGCAATTTTAATGAGGCTGCAAAGAAAGGAAATTTGAAAGCAAACCTTTGGAAGTCTCCAAGTAATCTCCGTGCCATTTATCATGTTTTGACATCAGAAAGTAAAAACAGACTTAGCATAATGAGGAATATCTAAGAAACAGCCTGGCTTTCTCTGCTTCTCTAAAATCACAGAAACATTCCCAGAAAAAAAGGAGAAAAAAAATTAAGATCTTCTGCCCTCCTGTCAGAGCACAGGGAGTCTAATTGCAAAGGTTTCTTCCTGTATGTCTGAGTGGATGATGCGAGACTGGAATTTTGTAATCACAATATTTAAGCGTTTCTTAGTGACACAGAGCTAATCCTGTGACACTTCTGCGATTCTTTATCCACCAGAGATGCATAGGTAGCAACAGCTGATAACTGACTCACAAGCTGAGAATGTGAAAGGGACCCCAAAAAAATCCGTTCTCTTGGCATCTCTCCGCAGGCAGGTCTGCAGCACAGACCCCAGCCCTGCAGGGAGGTGCTGAGGACACCGGCAGACAACCCAGCTGCTGGGGGCTGTGTTTTCCAGGGTTTCCATGGATGCTTTGCTTCCTGCAATCTCCTGGTCACTGGAGTGGGTCACACTGTGGGTCTAGAGCTGCTATAAAGCACTCAGCCACACTTTGGCCTGCAGAAGCATCTGCCGCCTCCGACCCCGGGTAAGATGACCATAAGGAGCAGCCAGGACAAACACGACAGCACTGGGATTTTCCCCTCTTGCTCAAGCAACAGCCTTAGTCTCCTACATGGTACAACTTGAGTAGGGATGGAGAAGTTGTGCCCCTGTGGCCCTGCGTGCCAGGCTCTGCATCCCCTCCATCCCCTGGTTAGCCACCCTGGCTGCTCACGTCAGCAGCTCCAGAGGCATTTGTCCCAGGACAGCCCTCCAATTTGGACAGAAAAGCAGACAAACCTTGCTAATTGTCAACACTCAACACATGGTTTTGTCCCCTACTAGTTATGGAAGAGTGAAAGAATTCCAGCTCCAATCTGCTCTCTCTGAAGCTGCCCAATGTTTGGCTCGGGCTTCTGCATTACACTTACAATAGAAACCAGTTTTAGAAAATTGAATGTAAAAGAAATGTGATGCCTGCCTTTATTTCTTCCCTCTTTGAGACTTTCCTCAGATGAAATCTGTTGAATTCATGAGTCATAAGGCAGACTTTTAAAGGCACCAGAGGTTTATGTTCCCTGTATCTGCCAATCTAGCTGGGACAAACATTTAGCAGCTTTTTCTGCTCTTTTTTTTTTCCCCCCAGCACAACATTCCTGATCTGTATGTGCACCTGAGGCAGGATTCACTCCTCCTCACAGCAGGAAGAGGAAGAGGAGGCCAGAACACACACAGACTGGCCTGCCTGCTTCATATCACAGAAGGGTTGAGACTGGAAGGAAGAAGGGACCTCTGAGATCATCTAGTCCATCCCTCCTGCACCACTGAAAATAGTCTGGCCTCATCCTCTTGACACCCTCCCTTAAGATATCTATTTACACTGATCAGGTCCTCTCTCCGTCTTCTCTTCTCCAGGCTAAACAGGCCCAGCTCTCTTGGCCTTTCCTCATAGGAGAGACGTCATCCGTAATGATGGAAAAATGTGTAAATGCAGCCAGCAATGACAGGCACCATAGTAAGAACACAGAGGGTGGGAGAGATTCCAGCAGGCTTCCTGAAATCTTCACGTTACTAACTTGAGGAGAGGAGCTTTTCTGCAAGTGCCATTTACAACAGTCGGGCCAGGGAAGGCTCTTCCTCACGCATCCAGACAGTGTCCTTGGCCTCCTTACTGTACAGTGTCCTGAACATTTCCTTACTTTCATAACAAGAGATCTTAATGTTTCTGCTTTTTGCCTCCTAAGAAACAAAATCCTGCAGAGCCTCACGAGAGAGTGAAGAGATGCACTAAAGCGCTGGAGAAGGGGAAAGACGGGTTGGTGGCTCTCAAGTTGCTAGAAAGAAGCTGAGCAAACACAGTCAGATCCTTCCCAGGTTATGGAAATAGTAACATGCAGCAAGACCAACCCATAGTGCCTCAGCTGCTTCTCTCTCTTTTTATTATAATGTTTCCCAAAGCAAGAGTAGGCAATTGCCACCGGGTCTGTGGTGTGTGGGCACATGGCCAGCCCACTCCACCGCGGGTCTCAAGCCGTGTCTAGCAGCAGGGCACACCCAGCCCAGCGTGTTTACGGTGACATTAGTCACTCGCTTCCCAACCAGCTGGAAAAACACAGCGACATGTCCTCTGCCCTGGCCCTGCTGCTGCCAAAGTGATGTCAGAAGCCACAAGAAGAGAGTGGCACAATTTTGAGGTTCTGCAGTAAACAGGGAGGATGAGGCTAAAAAAAATCCCACAAACCAGCTGGAAAACAAGTCCCAAGTGACTTTTAACTCTCTACCTTTGCAGGCCTCTGAGTTCATGTCATGGTTTGGCTCCTGTTGTGTCTTGTTTGGCCTCAGCATAGTCATCTTTGTCTATTTGGGGATCTGGAAGGATGAAGTGTTGGGATGAGACAGAAAACCAGGCCAGTAAGCTCCTCCCCACTGCACTGGCTGACTTAAGAAAGTCTTGCACTTGGCAATATTCAGAAACTGCTGCATTCTCTGACATCCACTTTGGCCTCTGCTGAAAGATCAAGAGGTTTTTGCCATTCTCACATGTCCCTGAAGCCATTTGCACCCTCCCACTTGCTTTCCTCCATGGAACCACTTTGCCAATCACGGAGGCCTGCAGCACCCGTCTGATGCTGCAGCCACTCAGGGTGCACCAACCCAGAGCCCTCTAACATGCCCGTCTGCACATTTTCCTCTCTCCAAGTCTGTCATCTACTGCCTTTAGCCTCCAATTTTCACACCCGTTCAAAGCTCTGCTTGTGCCAGAAGAGAGCTCATTACCAGCCCAGCACATGCCTCCCTCTGGAAACGTTCCTAACACACAGCAGTAGCGAATGGTCCAACCCCAGTCTTTTACAGATATATTTGGAATATCTCCCACTTTCACACTTAGTAAAACCTAACACGGCGCACGTTTGACCTCTGCGTTACCGATTACTCAGTGCAAGATCTAATAGGTACCGCATGTTCCACAGAGACATAAATATCAAGAAGGCTGAGGAATGGTTTAGGTTGGCCCAAGACACTGTAGTAACAAGACCTTGGGTGGAAACGAGCAAAAGGAGCTTGTCTTGGTTATCTCTAAGTGGATGGACGCCTCTCGAGATGGACCCTTTTGGGGGTGTTCCACAGAAAAGAGAGGGGAGGATTTGCAAGGAATACTGTCTGAGCATGGTTAGCATGGTCTGGGATTAACCTTGGGGGCTTCAGGCCACTGTGGGAATAACACGAAGCCGGAGTGCTTTGGGCAGACACAGGCCTGCTGAACACAGAGAGAACAGACTGTGTGTCACACTCTCCATGCAGAAACACACGCCTGCAGGTAGATCGTGTGCCCCTTGGCCATGGTGGTGGTTCTTTTGCANCTCTAAGTGCATGGATGCCTCTCAAGAGATGGATCCTTTTGATCCATCTTGAGAGATGGAAAGGGGAGGAATTGCAAAGAACACTGTCTGAGCATGGTTAGCATGGTCTGGGATTAACCTTGGGGGCTTCAGGCCACTGTGGGAATAACACGAAGCCGGAGTGCTTTGGGCAGACACAGGCCTGCTGAACACAGAGAGAACAGACTGTGTGTCACACTCACCATGCAGAAACACACGCCTGCAGGTAGATCGTGTGCCCCTTGGCCATGGTGGTGGTTCTTTTGCAGGCAGAGGGTACTGGTCATCCAGTCAAAGAGGGTGCAATTCTGCCGCACACGATGACACTGCTCCAGTTCTCTTCTCAGGACGCTCTTCATTAACGAAAGGCTGAACACTGAGAGACAGAATATTTCAAAGTAAATTTTCTTTCTCTGGCTGAACACTCCCCAGTCACCATGTGGGTCATGGAGCCAGGTACCAAACTTCTCTCCATTGGCCGCACACACAGGACAGAAGAGATAATACACAGAGTTCTCAACTCCCTCCTACTAAAGCTTATTACTGCAGCAAGCAACGAGGCCATCAAGGTTTGTTCTCTGACCCAGAAGAGAGCTGATGATATAAAACAATGCCAGCTCTACATTGGTTGTCACAAGGATTTTTCTCCCCAGAGACAGTTTTCTCTCTACCCCTTTCTTGCCCCTTAGCTCTCACTGTGACTGCTGAGCCACCTGCCTCTCTGA
The DNA here is from genome assembly GCA_013389825.1 of Crypturellus undulatus. Taxonomy (NCBI): domain Eukaryota; kingdom Metazoa; phylum Chordata; class Aves; order Tinamiformes; family Tinamidae; genus Crypturellus; species Crypturellus undulatus. The sequence continues at coordinate 130,627 of VWPW01011413.1, forward strand.
AAAGCATCTCTTCTCATGACGTTTTCAGGGTTGTAAATTCAGTTCTGATCCTCTCTACCTTCCTCACTGTTTGGGATGGCAGCATTATTTAGCATCCCTTTATTTGCCTTTCTCCTCCCACAAGCTCAGAAAACATCATACAAACACTGGGTTGGGTCAAACTAACCATGTTTGCTTTGGGACAGGTCTGGGCCATTCCCAGAGGTCACAGCTTGCACCAGCTGGAGGCAACAACAGAAGCAGCTGAAATCATAGCAGCGGTCACGCTACAGGATCACACGCTGCTGGCAGTGGGACGGAGCTGCCACCTTGTCCTGAACAACTTGTGCAAGTTTGCAGCGAGTGGGAGAGGACAAAGTGGGTGTAAACAACTGCCTGCTGGAAAGCAAACGCTTTTCCTGCACTGCTCACCCAGCACTGACACTCCTGGCTTTAGGACACAAGCCCTATTCCTTAGGTACAGGCACAAAAGTGACTTTGAACTGATTAGAAGTCCAGCTGAAGTCGGAGGCATGCAGGTGTCCAGCTGGCAGAGAGCTGGATAGGTCATGCAGCACTAAAACCAAAGCTTTCCCGCAGAAAAGCACACTCTTCTCTAGCTGATACTTGAAATAACACTTGTCTCTATACATCAGCAAGGGCAGGGTTTGCAACCCACTCCTCTGCTGAACTCCCTGGTACAACTGCTTAACCAAAGGAGCAATCCCCAAGCCTGGTTTAACTCTCACCCTCTGACTGCAGGACCCACAAGGCTCTCCAAAACTCCCTTGAACGCGGTGGGGAGCAGCTGCACCAAGGGGACACCTTGGCAGTTCATCACTGCCGTGGTCTTGGGCTTCTTGCTACAGCCAATTTTGCTGGAGAAATTGTGGTCTGAAATACAGCATCGCACACAGAGAATATCCATGATTCCACCTAGGAGAGCCTCAGCAGAAAGGGTATCATTTGCTTCAGGATGACTAATGGAGAGTTACTTATTAAATTATAGGCCATGGGACTTAATAAGCCCATTTTGCGTGTTACATAGTTGTATAGGTTCCAAGTTACACATTCTTTTTTCCTCGTAAAAAGCATTCGTCTTTATTAGACCCTAAACGCTAAATACGTCAGCATCTTAGCTCTCTCCAACATTTTTCTATTTATCTTATGTATCTTGGTTAATGCGAGTGCTTGGGAATGGGAAGAGGCTCACAGAGGGTGGTGTCTTTTCTGAAATAACATAATTTAAGCCGGGTGCTTCACACAGAAAACTTTCATTCTCCTTCTGAGATCATGACAAGTTACTGAGCAAACTGTGAGGGCTCCTCAAACACCGTTTCAAGCATAATTAATGTTTGCAGAGTGCTTTGAAGATGAAAAGCAGCTGCACTGTTATTATACTGACAGAACCAAACGAAAGTTGAAATATAAAATGTGGAAAATGGCAGTGTAAAATGCCAAAGGGTCACTGATCCATCCCTCTGAGGGCAAATTGAATTTTGGCCTGAATCTACTAATGTTAACGGGGCTTTTTGAGAGTACTTTGATTCATTCTAATGCTCATTCTCTAGAAATCAAACCAAGAACTCCAATAGAAACATTTTAAAACACCTCTGTGAGTGGCTGCACGTACATCCAAGCATGCAGGTATTTGCACATTGATTTTTTTAAAGAAATGCCATGAGAAAGCTTAGTGTTCTCAATAGTTGATATTTCTTGCTCTTTTCTTTCATTTCCACTAATATTATACATGGGTTGAGTTGCCTTTTAAAAAAGTTTTCGGTACATAGGCCCGGAGATAGTCGGAAAAATTAAAGGCTAGGCATGATCTGACATTTACGTATTTAGTCTTTCTCATTTTGAATGTGCATTATCATAGTCACGGAGTTACAGATCCTGCCACTGAGAATAGCTCAATAAAGTTTAAGCCATTTATAGACACTGCAGTGCCAGCTAAATAAGAAAGCTTTTAAACATTTTACAAGACTGGCTTTAAAATCAGGATGCACAAACCCTTTATCTTGAGACGCGTTTATCCCCGCGATCCCTGTTGGGGAAATAAAAGCCCAACAAAAATAAAAACCAAAGCCCAAACATTAAGTTCAGCCCAGGAAAAAATAAAGGAAATTGCTGAGCTTAAGTGGGAAAAAAATGTGGTATTCGAAGCACAACCACACTCGGAGTGGATAATTTTAGGCAAGCACCAAAAGAAAAGGAAATGAGAAAAGGCCAGAGAGTTTATAGATGCAAATGGGGCAATAATTGTACGTGGCAAGTGGCTATGTGAAATGCAACCCATGATGAACAATCCCTGCTGATTCCATGAGCAGGGCAAAGCTTGATCCTGGTGCATGAGGACGACCCAACCGCAGATTTCACAGCGACCAGGAATGGAGACGCCGGCCTCCCCTTCGCCAAAGCCAAGCTCCCCTCGGAAGGGAGCAACCGGGAGCAACCCTCAGTCCCAGAGCAGGAATTTGGCTGGATGGAGACAGCCCTCCCCCTTGGAGGAAGCAGCAACCCTGCAATTTGGAGCTGGCGCGGGGCTGGCACATTCCTCGCCGGGGCGCGCCGAGAGCCTTCGGACAGGTGCCGGGCCCGGGCGCGCTTCACTTCATACCTCGCGGCGAGCGCACGGGAGCCCCGGCTGCTGCTCACCCAGCGGGGAAGGGAAGACCGTAAACTCTGGCACTAAAAATAGGGGCAATGCGACGGAGTTAGTGCAAAACACGGCGAATCTCCACCGTGCAATGATGGACACGGCACGTCCGCGGGCAGCTGCGAGGCGACGGGCTGCTCCAAACGGCGCCGGCTCATGGGCAAACCCCATCCAGCTGCTTGCACTGATCTGAGAAAAAAATAACGGGGGAAATTTAGGTGAGGAAAAATGGGTTAGTGGTGTTTTATTTTTGATACATTCCAAGAAAACTCTTCCTGGAGGGGATTATTTGCAGTCTCCTGATGTTGCCACAGCCCTTTTTTTTTCTTTTTTTGTAGGTTTTTGCTTGAGCATGAGCAGAATGGCAGTGTGGGCAGCTAATCAAAAGGTGAAACCGGTTTGTCCTTCATCGCCGCAGCGCAGGCAGTCGATGAGGTAAATCATCGGCATCGCCGCTGGCGGCGGAGCTAATGCTAATAATTCCAACTGGGTGAAAGTGATATTAACAACATGGGGAGTTTTTCTGTAAAATACACTTTATTTTAAGGCAAAAAGATCCTGCAGGGCTTCGGGATAAGCCTTCACAAAAGGGCACGTTGCCTCTCTCATTCCTTCATCCCTGGTTTGGCAGCCAACCTCCCACATCCTGTCCTCATGCCGGCAGATGCCATCTGGGTGCCCCAGGCACATCCCAGTGCCTCGTATCCAGTCCAGCATCCAAACACTGGGAAGGCCGTGGTTGCTCTTAGTTCTGACCCTGGAAATTTGCCCCGCTTTGGGCAGGGGAAGGCTCCTTCCCGCTGAGGGAGCTCCCTGAGGCGCCCACCATTTTGTGACGCCCGCCATTTTGTAGGGACCGCCACGCTCCATCAAGGAGAATGGGGAACAGGTCGGGATGGTTCTAGAATGTTCCCTAGGGAACGGCCACAGAGGCCTGGGCCATCCTGCCACCCCAACAGCATCCCCGAGCCCCGCGGGAAGGAAACACAGGGCAGAGTGAGGCCGCGCCGTGGCGGAAGCCATAGGGAACACATTGGGTTCCCTGTGGCAGAGGCTCCCATCTCGCCAGCCATTGCCCAAGCGTTGCCCGGTAAGGCCCTCCTAAATGCGCTAACTCCATTTACTCCGCATCTCAAACAGGCAAAAAATGGAGCGTTTCAGCCTCTGAAAAGTGCTGCCCGATTACAACATATAAAAAAAGAGAGAGATAAAGCTGCCTGTTGCCCACAGAATCGAATGAAATTAATTCTGCTCAGCCTCCCTCATCTTTCCTTACTGCAGACTCAGATAATAAGATCACTCACAATATAAATATCTAATTTCAGGTGTATTAAGCCTAACGCGTTACTCGGAGCAGTAGGAGAGCTCTGGCCAATACAGATAGTGGGATCTGTGGCACCCATCCTGCCTTAGCCGTAACTGCTGCTTACGCGATCCAGTGTCCTACACACGTTATCAGACAAGTCAAACAGCAGCATTTCAGGTTATGATGAGTGAAAAGCCTCAGCACAAATGCTGGTAGGGGAAACAAGGCAACAACTAGGTTACTGAACAACCCAATATTGCCCCGTGGTCTCTGAGCGGTCCCAGGTTACATCCTCGCTGTTCACTTGTCACAGACTGTAAGAGATAAGCACCTGGCAATGCTGAGCATCTTTCTCCTATTTACTTTACAGCCAGTGGTGAGCATTAAGCACTTCATGTTTGGGTCAGATTCATTCATCTTCAGCGGCTCCTCAGACAAAAACGCCAGATTATGGACCACAGATGGGAAATTTGTGGGAAATTTTGGTCAGGAAAAGAGATGGGACTTGAAGAACCCTTCAGCATTCACCCATGCTGGGTAAGTACCAACCTTTGACATGTCACTTAGTCACCTCTGGGGCAAGCACTGTGCACAATCCTCCTTCTGCCTGTGGTCATCAACCCGGTTTGAATTTAGCACCAACCCTACTCTGAGCAAAAAGGAAAGACTGGAGATGTCCTGAGGTCTCTGCTCATGTGCATTATTCTGTGGTTTAATAAGATAGCCCAAATGCAGCCACAACAGAAGAGTCCTACAGGACTTTGGAGGGCCCAAGACAGCCACCAAGGGTTAACATGCAAAATCTCCTGTATAAAACAAGCTATTCAATGAGCATCTCTCCCCCAGGTAACGACCAGTAATGAGAATATGCTCTGCTATGGCAATGCTTATAATGTAATAGCCCACCGAGGAGAGAGCTGGTAGGTGAAGTGAGAAAATCCTCTTTCCGCAGCTGGATCACAGCTTCAGCCAGGCTCATCTGCATTAATCTTACACTCATTAAAATCAGTTGTTGTGTCTCTTAATTCAACTGGTGCTGCCAAGCTCAAGAATTAAGAATTCATGAGGCAGTGTCCCTAAAAAAGAGAAAACTGTAAGATCATCTAAAACAGCAGGGATTTTTAAAATAATCATAGAAAAAGTCTAGCTGTTACTTTGGGCTTGAAGCTTTCAGTTCACATTTTCATGAGGGATAGGAAAATGGATTCTTTTCATATATATACATATATATATGTACATAGACAATCTAGCAACTCCAGTGTTCCAGGAGGTAGCCTCACAAACGGCATCATTTATAATAAAAATATGTATAAAAAAAGAGAGTGAGCAACACTGCCTGTTTGGGAACAAGCTCACTTGGCTCCTTTCACGCTGCCTCAAAACTAGTGCCACTGCTACAGTGTCTGGCAAATAACCCACCACCCTGACCCTAGGGCACACTGTCCCCTGGGTTGTAGGCCTAGAAACAGTGTCAGCAGTATTTTTTCCAGCCTTGCTCCAGGCTGGAATGGCTCTTGGCAGGCTGCTGGCCCCTCTGGAGCTGCGAGAACAGAATTAGACCCCTAGCAGAGACACAGGGCATGAGGTCCAGTGTCAGCCCAGCCAAGGGCAGCAGTGAGCGACGGGCTGGGCTGTGGGAAAAGCTAAAGCAGAGCGTTCCAACAGATGTGGCTTTGGTTGGCATGCAGGATCCCCAGGGCCTCTCTGCCATCTCCGTGCCTCTTGCTCACCTTGTTCAGACTCCCAAGACCCGTACAGTTATTTTTGCCCTTGCAGTCGACAATAAGCAACAAGAATTTTGTCTTATGAACTCTTCTGCAGGAGCTGACACTCTGTAAAGCACGCTTGTGCATGCACAGCAGCACCCAGGAGGAACATGCAAGTTAACAGCACAAGTAAATAACTACTTTTTAATTGTGTATGTGTGAGCAACAAACCAGACATGATTTCTAAAATGCTTCTAATTAAGGTCACTGATGACAATAGCTAGAGAGCTGAGACAAAGACAATAAACACCATTTATGTGAAGCAGATGGGAACTCTGAGAGGACTATCCAATATTTTGAAAATGGTCTGGGATTTTTTTCAATAGCCAGAACTGTAAACAATGTTTTACAGAGTGCCAGAGACATCCTAGTCCATGAAAACACCCAAGGCCTCCAATTGCCTTTGCTGGCAGAGGTTGGAGCAAATATGCTATGCTGTCTGTGTCTCTTTTCACAAATGCTGCTGTATTCTCCCAGAAAAAAGCACATCTTTACACAGTAAAATTAAGCTATAAAAAAGACCAAGCCAGACCAGCACAAGATCAACCCTGTAAAAAGGTTAGATGCAAGCAGAATTTGTTTCCTGAAGCAGCAGGAAGGTGAAAAAGATCAGCTGTTAGTGAGCATTACTTAGTGTCACTACAATTACTTTTAGAAGACATTCATTTCCTTCAGTGTTTTTGATAAATACCCATTAACTTTTGAGGTTATAAATCAAATATTAATTAACCTGCTGGAAAAAAAACTACAGATATTAATGTTTTACAAGGAATCTTGCAGCTGAGAAAAAAAAAAAAAGAGAAGACAGTGAATTGGCAATTTTCAAGAAAGGCCTTATTCTGTTTGAAAGGAGCAATGAGCAAAGAATATATCCGCTAGATACTCTTACTGGGAACATCGGTCTGTGGTTTGGTAGCAGGAAAAGGAAACTGATCTTGGCCTCTCGCTAGAACTTTGGTGTGCAGAAGAGCTTTGAGTTAAAAATTAATCAGCATTTTTTGCAGCTGGCAGCTATGGCACTCGCGCCTCTTGTAACTGTCACCTCTGATCAGAGCAGAACCAGCTGGTGTCTGAGCAAAGGTCTCTGCAAATGTAGAAACGTTTTCCCCAGGAAACGGCACGCATCCTGGCAGGGCTACTGGCAGAACGAAGCAGTTATGGCTTTCACAGACACTGATGCTGCGACTGTTTTTTCCTTCTAAGTTGCCTCTCACATGTTAAAACCACAAGCCAGACACTTCTTTTAGCACAAGCAATAAAACTCCAGGGCGACCTTCAGGAAATTAGCAGAATAGCCAGAGGATGCTCTGGCTATCACACACATAAATGAGAGCAGACCTTGGCTCTCACACTGTCAGTGTTCCCTGTGTTCCGGTCGGAGACCTGCTGAACTAACTCTGGATTTCATGGATTACCAGCAAAGCAACAGCAACCCATGGAAACCATTCAGGCTTTGCTCTGCCAAAGCCCAAGTAACACAAAGGAGAGAGAAACGCTGCCATGAAGATGACTATTTTCCAAGCAAGAATGCCCAAACAAGATGACACCAAAACTGGACAGCAACAAGACATTAATTTATCGGTGGCACAAAACCTGCAAGGCCACCATACCATCACCTTTCTAACATGCTGGTCTACGATTCCTTAACTGCACCCCTTCTTACTGCAGAATTAAGTACTTTCCAAATGGCATAAATCAGAACGCATAATTTTTTAAAGTGAGACATAGTTTTACATACCCATGGAGACAAGATGACGAATGACTGAAGCACAAAACACCCTCTACTGCATGCAGTCAACTTCCTTTGTCATGGCTGGTGCTCCATCTCTGCATTCCCAAATCTTCAGCAGTTCTTAGTTCTTAAAAAAAAAATAATAATAAAATCCAGGGCCTCATCAACTTCCAGGAATGTAAACTAGCTTTAAAAACACGGATAATTTATTTTNGTTTAGTTAGCCAGTTTCTGCCTCTGATGACCATTTTTAGCTTTCTTTTTCCTCTCAGCATATTCCCCAGGTCTCCATCCACACATGCTCACACTACCCTAAGAAATGAAAGGATATCTTAAAAAAAAAAAAAAAATCCAGGGCCTCATCAACTTCCAGGAATGTAAACTAGCTTTAAAAACACGGATAATTTATTTTCTCTTTTTTAGAAATATTTTTTAGTGTTTTACAATCTTCTGCTTAAAAGAATGTCATGACTTTGCTCTCCTTTCACCCTCTTCACAGCTCAGCTAAGTTCAGAAAATATTTCTCTCTAGCTCACATTTCCAGGCAGAGCAAATGTGCGTGCACATGGGGGGCAGCAATAAGTCAATTAGGAACCTCATTAAAAAAAAAAAAATAAAAAATTCTGTTTCTGATTGCGAGCATTGAGAGCCGCGGTAGTAACAGAAACACAGATGCCAACTTAGTCTCACTTGTCCAGGGCCTTCCTTGCAGATAAAGAACAATTTCCTCCAATAAAACTGCTTTCATCTTGCATTAAACATCCAATATGATAAGGCATCTGCCACTTACCTTGAAAGACACTTTCACAGTCTAATAAATCACATTGTGAGGAACTGTTATGCTATCACCAATGCTCTTTTAATGATATCACCTTCCCCCGCCGTATGCTCCTGCTCGTCACCATGCCTCGCAGGGCTCACATATCTGATTAACTCATCCCCAAAATAGTCAGTCAAACTAAGCAATTTGCTCTTCAATTGAACTTGCTGGTCTTGCTCTGCTCTTCCTGCTACATCTGCAAGAGGCACCCACAACTGACAGCGTTGCCAAGGCCTTTGAGCCTCAGAAGAAAAGCCCTAGAGAGGCGGCATTTATCATATAGACAGCAGCTACCACTGCTTTTTTCCATATGTGCATTAAATTAGAGGGCGGGAATGGGAGAGATGCTGCCTATTCGGTCTCCTTGCAGATGGTCAAGCCACAAAGTACTCGAGTGAAGCCACACACATCCTCCCAACCTCATGGCCTTGGCCAAGGCCCAAACCACCCACGAGTGGAGTTACACTGGGCTCACACGCTCCGTGCCAGCACCACCGTGAGCAGAGAACTGCAGCCTGCCCCTTCTGACTGCTGCTTAAGGGAAATCTTGGACCTGAAGCTAATCAGTGCCCTGGGAAGAAAGGGACAGGATTGACACAACTATCAGACATTTACTGCTGAGCTGCCATACTCATCTATACCTGTTTGTGCCTGCTCCATAGCCTTTGTCGCACTATAACTGTCCCAGCAGCTCCACAAAATACAGTCATTTTCAATATATGTCCTGCAGTTTGAGGCACTTCAATATTCCAGATTGGATTTTGATGTCATTGAGCTGATCAGCTTTAGGAGAGAAAATGGAACAAATATCATCAGTTTTATGCTGATCATAGTTTGGAAAAACAGGAGGAGGAGAAGGCCATAGGATCATGGTTTGTTTCCATCTACAATTTTTACATCCTTCCCACAAAGGAGCCAGTGGCTTCCTGTATAGAGCAGACTAACACACAAGGAGGTTCCTGTTTAACTTTCTCTGTCTAAATATAACCAGTTTTGCGGCTTGGTATACTTAACGTAACTCATTATTCAATCCTTTTCCTTTTTTCGTAAGGGAGCCTTGGGGAGATCAGAAAGAAGCCATGAAAGACAGGAGTGTGACCAGACAACACACACTGGCTGATGGGCTGCTTCTCAGGCCAGAAGAGCTCCGAATCCCAGGGGGAAAGCAAATCTATGGGACCAGTGACAACGCCAGCAAACTGCAGCAGGACAAGTACCAGCTGGGTGAGGATTTATCAGCAAGCCCTGACTAATGCATATATTTTCCACTGCTTTTGGAGGTGTCTGTCTTCCACTGACCAGCACAGTGTAGCCCATGGGAGTGCTGGCCCAGATTACACTACCTGCATTTGTAACTGTTCGGTGGAATTAATGCATCCCAAAGTAATCTAATGCCAGGGAATAACATTGTCCTTGGATATGTCCTTTTTAGACAGAAAACAAGTTCATGCTGCTGTAATTACAGAGTGACCATTATTTGCCATCAAGCATCATAAAAAATGTGAGGAAAGATCTATGTACTTTAATTAAGTTCCAGGGGAAAAAAATTGTACCTGGCTAGATTGCAAAGAGATGAACTCATTACTTCATCCGTGTCTCATCTGCTGCCTACTTTCCCCTGCAATAGCTTGGTCAGACTAGGTTGCAGTCAATGAGTCTAAAAAGCAAATAAACATTCTGAAGGAGCCAGGCCAGCATTTTGTAATCCCTAAGGCTCTGGACTAGATGTCTTCAAATAGCCACATTTCTAGTGGACTGATGGGCAAGATTTTGAAAACTTTGAAACCTTAGGGGAAGCGTCCCCCAAACCGGGGCATCAGGAGGAGACCCAGATGGAGCCACTGATTGTTCTAACAGTCAGACAGCCTTTTATAGCTGCCAAACTTTTCCATAGATTGCACAGGTCTGACTTATTGCTAAGAAACAGCCTGGGCCAGAGCTGTCCTTTTCATCTCAGGAATGCACAGCTGCAAAAGTGAGGTGTCTGCTCATTTTGTGGAACGTGGCTCCAGGAATCTGAATTTGAATCTGAGCCATTAAGGCTGCACTGTAAACAAGGTCAGATTCATAATCATGCTAAGAAACAACGAATGTGGGATGTGCAGGTGTGCAGAGCTGACACCCTTTGAGGATGTAAAAAAAAGAAACATAAAAAATAACATGTCTGAACAGCAGGGAAAAAAACAAAATACAACAAATAAAACCTCTAACCTCCTAGTTCTATCCATAAAGTTTCTAGGAATTGGAGGAAGAAAGAGAGCAATCACAACCAACCTCCTTTCCCCAGACAGTTAGCTGAGGAACTGTCCACAAGGGAAAATAGTTTCTTCTTTTCTCAAACATTCAAGTAGATCCTTGTGAAAGTCACTATTCCTCTAACAGAGTCAGACAGCAATCTGTGGGCTTTCAAAGACTAAATCATCTGTTTGCCAACATTGGTCCTTGTATTATTAGACCACAGAAGGGAGATCTCATGCATAAAGAAGGTAGTTCAGGAACAAAATCCCACGTACCCCTCAATGGCCATGCACAGCCAGCCAGATGCTCCGACATCCCTCTCCAGCCAAATATGTTTAATCCCCATGGAGGGCAGTGAAACTTAAGTATGTCCTTAAAGTTAAGCACCTCTAAGCGTTTTGCCAAACAGAGTCTTGTGGAATAAGCCACAAAAGCGGCTGAAGTGACTTTTGCCGCACGAGCACTGCTGAACTGGGATCTCATTTCCTATCCCCCACAGTTGTAGATACCAGCCCTGTCCGAGCTGGGAAAATGGCTGGCAGTGATACACGGAGCCAAAATGTTTTATACATCATAAAGAGATGATAAAATTGGCCAACATCGAATCACCACCAGTGAGGTGGTCTTTGTAGGCAAGGAATTGAACTGGTCCCTAGAAAATTAAGCTGCAAAACCGTAAATCTGAGGGATGCTGCCCTGTCAAAGCTTCGTACGTTCAGCTTTGCCTAGCCTGGACACCAGCTCCCTGCCTTCCCATCCTGCTGGGAACAGCTTGGCTCCAAAACCTAGTTGGCTGACCACAAACCCTGTCTGCATGAGCATGTTTGTTAAAACTCTCATTCACACTGTAGCCACAGCACTGGTTGGAAGAACATACACCAGGCTTTTTGTCAAGCAAAAGCCATTCCAACTGTCTGGGAGGACAGAAAAACCTGCCATTACACCACTGCGAAGGGTTTAGTTAGCTGCAGCACTTTGTCTGCAGTTGTTTCCAGAAGTAAGTCCAAGAGAGCTTGAGAACAGGAAGGAATTAGACACTTATGCAAAGACTATTAAAGTCAAGGAGAATTTTTCCATTGACTTGAGTGTGTTTGGCTCCTGGCCCTGGATATTAGACTCTTGTGTGGGTTAGAGCAGGAAATTAGAGCAGGACTTTGCAGGTTTTCTCAGCACTCACACAGACTTGGTGTGACTTTAGCAGAGGAGTGCCCAAGTTTCCCTGAATCTAACTGCAGGCAGTGCCTGCTCATCCTGGATGCAAGGCTCTAATTCACTATCTGTTCAGCAACAACTCTAGCCTTCCTAGGACAGGGAGAGCAGGCAGAAGAGTCCGTTCCTACAGGCAACATAATTTCTTTACGATTCCTGACATGTCTGCCCATGCTACATGAGTTATGTATAACGTGTCAGTTTGAGATGCAAAAATACCTCAAACCAAACCTGCAGCAGGCCTGAAAAGCCTGTCAGTCCAAAGCTCGGATTCACCTCAGGAGATGTGTGTCTACTGGGATATTTGCAGCATTCACAGGCTTCTCTTCTGCAATTTGGTTATAGCCTACCATTTTGCACAGGAATATACTGTGTCTTGATGGAATGCAAGAGCATATACCAAAAGATCTCCGCTGCCTTCATTTTCACACAGAAAAATAGATCTAACGCACACTGCTCAGGACTTAGCCTGTGGGAAATGGTGCTGAGAAATGTCTCCTCAGGCACGCAAAACTGCAAGCACACAAACCACAGGGCACTCTTGGAAACTTCAAAACAACCTTTTAAAATACAATAGCTAAGATCTTAATTTCCTACTAGTAAGAGTAGTGTTTCTGAGGGCTCACAATAAGACAGCCTGTCAGATGAGTTGACTGAAAGGGCTATGCCATTTCTGGATATAAGTGGCTGCGAGTCAGACACAGGGGGCACTGGGCTTAAAAGGTGTAGAGTCATTTCATGCCCCAATCATATTTTCCCAGCTTTGTTCAACACCACTTAAATATCTTGGCTGAAGGTAATAACTTAATTATCTTGGCTGAAGGTAAAAGCAGAGAGCTTATTTCTCCACTCCACAAAGACTTGGATAGTAGAAACTTTTAGGAGCCAACTTTTAGGTGCTCTCCAAAGATCCCCTCTGCAGAGCGATGCCTTCTAGGTACCCTCTGCAGGAGCATCTCCCNCACAAAGACCTGGATAGTAGAAACTTTTAGGAGCCATGGTGCTCTCCAAAGATCCCCTCTGCAGAGCGATGCCTTCTAGGTACCCTCTGCAGGAGCATCTCCCTGCCAACCCTGTCCCCTTGCATCTCCATTAACCAGGAGGGAGATGCTGTCATCCCACCACGGGGAGTCAAATGTGGCTTTTTGTTTTAAGAACGTGGTTTTGGAAATGACTTTTGCTACCACCTGCTGCAAGTTCACTGGTTGTGTGGGACAGATTGCCAAGTTTGACAGGAACTAGGGTCTCATTAGCTTGACCGAGGCTTTGGCAGAGTGAAGGCTTCTCAGCTGCCATTTATAGGAGGTGTTGAGAGAGGTCATGGCAGGAGCTCAAAGCAGGGCGCTGAGTATCACTGCATTAGGAAGTCTAGACAGCACGGGATCTCAGCAAGGCCAAAGAACGCCTTTTCCCTGCCCTTGTGTATTGTTTAAGACCCAGAAGCATTCCTGAACCAGCAAAGAAATGGGAAAATTTTGCATAATTATCTCCCTCAGAGACAAGACTCTGCCTAGAAGACCAGAAGCTACCAATATTTCTGCACGCACGCCAGTACAAATGCTGTCATTTGCCCAAATGTCTCAACTGAAGTCCCTTGGCTACACTTGCCCTTGCTGATAGGCTTTTCTGAGGAAGAAATAGGTGAAAAATTAAACTCTCTAAAATCACGTTTGCATTCTGACCTGGAATGAAAAAGGTATCTTTGAAGCTGTGCTGGGTAGTTCTTGAATATCTTCTTTAAATAGTTTTATCTGTCCCTTTCCCTAACCCCAAGGTGACCGGAAAGCTACAACTCAGAAACCTGCCTGCCTCTGACTTCCCTGTCTCTATGGATCTGCAAACAATGTTCTCTCCTCCATTAAAAGACACATAGCTTAAAAGTTTCCAAGCAGATGGGCTCATCGGTATCTGCAGCCAGCTTCAAACAAAGCCGAAGACATTTTGAACCAAAAAAAATAAGACAGAAGTAGCTTTAATTTAGCAGCAGATTTCTATTGGGCCTTAACTGTCAAATGAACTTTTCATGAGCTGAAACTCATGAACTTGTGCTTAGAAAGCATTTCAGCAGCTTCTGAAATACAACCCCCAGGCAAGGCTGGGGGCAGCTGGGCCAGCAACTTCCTAGCCCTGACAGCAGACAGGGGACATGACATGTGGCCAGCATCTTCCCTCCTTCACCGGCTCAAACTGCAGCAGGGTCCAGTGGAAAAGAGACAATTATTCAGTAGCAATTCAGAGGAAAAATAGGAACAAATGATGATCTTTTTGATTTTGTTAGGTTGCCCTTGACTGCATACCCAGCACATACCCTCTTAAGTGGATTGATAAGTGCATTGAATCAATATTAGCACATGTCAGATGCTGGGGAATCATTTTCCACCACTGACAGTTATGAGGATGTCCCAGGAGTCAATAAGGCAGCTGGGAAGATGAGCATGTGGTGATGGTTCTCAGGCCCTGACAGTCTGAGATAAATCTCTTTATTAAAGAGGTGTGATTTTTCCCCACTTGAATCTTGTGCCATTTAGCACTAGCTATATGTAATTTCTCCTTTTTCTCATGGGGCCTCCTTGGAAGGATTTCAGCAGGACACTCCTTCCTCCTGAGAGATGCTGAGCTGTGCCTCTCCTGACCGTGTTCTTTCTCTGCAGAAACCCAGTTACCCAGAGCTTATCCCCGCACTGAGTCAACATCACCCAGCCCAGTTTATTCAGAGAGAACCATGCCAAGCCATCTGTCCCCTCCGCAGCTGTTAGACAGCACCTCCAACCACAGAAATCACGAGGTGAGTTGGTTGGGTCACCTTCCTCCCTCTGACCTTCTCTCCCTGTTTCCAAGCAAGAGCAAAAACCTCACTGAGAGATAACTGATAGAGTTTGTCACGAGCTCAGATTCATTAAAAGATGTATGAAGTCCTAAAGCAGTGGAAGTTGCTTCAGCCCAAAAAGAGTAATCAAACATTCTGTGAATTATACAATAGCAAGCCAATCCATCACAAACACAAGAGCAAATACGTGGCTGAGCAGCAATTTGAAAAAGACTTAATAGATGATTCCTAGAAGGAATGACAAGCCAGGGTTATTCTTCTGCAAGGCAGCAGAGCTGGACTGGACAATGTAAGAAAGATGATAAAAGGAATCTCGAAAGATATCTGTGCTTATATATTCTTTGGTACATCTTTATGCCTCAGAGACCCATTCTCCCACAAATGCTGTTTTTTTTTTTTTTGACAGAACTTTTTCAGACATGTGGAAAATGAGCTGACAGAAAGAAGAACAAGAAGAAAAGTCCGTGAGCAAGTGTTTGGAACCATCAGTGCTAGCAAATGCCACCCGTTTGGGACCATCTACTCCCCTTTCAAGACTTTGTCGATCACGGTGAGTGTCCTCCCAGCTCCTTATCTCTCCTTCCCCGTTGAAATTCTTCCTGCCAGGAAGATGTAGACTTTCAAACTCCGCTGCTCAGTAGTGTTTGAAGAACCTGCTGCTCTTTTCATTCAGTTTTACTTTGGGTTTTTCCTAAAGCAATTTTTTTCTTCATTTAACTTCCTACAAAGATCTGAAAAGAAATATGACCAGCATTTGTTATAACAGCAGCATCCATTTACAAAGCATTGAGCGGATGCAGAGTCAGATAGTATACTTACAGTATGACTTACAATGCTAACATTGAGATTTTTTTTTATATTAATTTTTGCTCATTGTGAACTTTTGATAAAAATAAATTGTTCAGCATCAGTTTCAGATTTTCAGGACTATGGGTTAAACTTGCAGAGGACACCTCAATGAGAGGGGATACTTTTTCCTAGAGAAATATACTGCTTACTTGAAACATTTTAAAAACTAGGAAACCATCATTCTGGATTCTGGCTTGTGTGAACACTAAAGCTTAAAAGAAAAATAATCACACAGGGAGTCAAATTTGTCTTACTCTTTTTTAAGAAGCTGCTGCTTTTCTTCCTAAACCCTTGTTTAACTTTGATTATTTCTATGTGTGAAATCTGCCTGTCTTATTCTGTATGAAATACCTGTGCTAATGAGTTCCCATTCTATCACTTGGGCTCTTTGACAACACAATGTTACGACTCTATTAACTACAGAAATGCACTTTTAATGTCCCCATTACATTTTAATGTATGAATTTAATTACTTAGGATAATATTTAGAACATACCCCGTGTTTGATTTTAAATTATGGTGTAAATATTTAACTAATTAATGCATAAAGTACCACTATAGGGAGCACAGTTAATATTTTTGGCTCTGATTTGTCAGAAAATACCTCCGTGCCAGAGCTTTAAGTGACCGGTGTGAAAGACTGTGAGCATTACCAGCTACAAGGCAGTGCACAGGAATGTGCTTAACCAAGGGAGCTTCTTTGCTCCAAAGTGACCACAAAAGCCCAGTGCTCTGTGTGACCAAGTCATCCCGCTCCTCCCAGGAGCTCTCACCGCTCCACTAACCCAAGCCATTTCAACTGGTTTGGGTACTGCTACACTATTTAATAAAACAGTGTTAACATTGCCCAAGACCACAGAGTGACCCTGTGGTGGAGTATTTTGCTCTGCTGAGGTATGTGCACAGGAAAGAAAGGGAAGAGTGCGTTTTTGCCTGGCTCGATGCCTTTAGAAAATTGGTCCCTTCTTATGCCTCTGGGCATGTGTCTGAAGTGCTGAATAACAGGAAATCATTTGACTTGTATCAGACCAAATCCAGAGACCATCAAGCCTGCAATTAGCTATAATTAGAAATCCACTGCGTCCCTGCACCCTTGGGCAGAATCCATACACACCCACGTGCATTCATGTGCTGGAGTGATGGATGTTGCAGAAAGGCGCGCGATACCAATCTCTCCGAGGGGGTGCCCTGTGTGCTCACCCCAATCTCTGTCCCCTAGGAGATGCACAAGCTAACTGTACCGCAAGACGCACCTACGACCTCCCAAGTACTCAACAAGGAAACTCTTTGCACCACGGAGTCAGACGTAAGGGCTTTACAACCAACCTTCCCCAGGCTGGACAGGGAACAAGCAGGACCACCTAGTCCGAAGGAGAAGCACCAAACAGCAGGTCACACTAAAACACCCTGCCTTCCCCCGCTGGTCAGCCCTACGAAAACCAGTCTCCCCGCTAGCAGACGGCCCGAAAGATGCCACCTGCCTTCCCTGCTCCCGGAGTAGCAGGTACTGAGAGCACCGGCAGCCTCTGGAATACACCTTGGTTTTCCAGAAGCTCATCCTGGCCTGCCATGCCGACTCTTGGGCTACATTCACCTTGGATATGCATATAAAGTTATTTTTAAAACTGTTCCTCTGTACCGTGCTTTGAAAACTGTAGCTTTTGTCTTTCATACCAAAAGATAACCTGGTGTGAGATCGTGTGATGAGCAAAAGTGAATAGATTCAGCCCTTCCTCAGCCTTCTTGAAGTCTCAGCCCTTCCTCTAAACCATCATGAACATCAGTCTGCGCCTGAGAACCTGGGTATGGCCAAACCTAATGCTATTTTTGCATTCCTAATGTCCCTTGGAGCCTGTGCCAGCTCTCAGAATAGCATCCAGAGTATCACAGGGCAAGATCAATCTAGACAAAGAAAGATTCAAGTTATCTGATTTGCAAGATTTTCCTCTTGTAATTCTGCAGTAATTGGGATGCATTTTGGAAGTTTTCTACTTGTGTCTCCAACTAAAGTTAACCATTGCCATATGAGCAACGTGCTTATGAGATCTGTGTGAAGTGAGGCCTGAGAAGAAAGGTGAGTGTTTAAAAAGACTTCGAACACAACTAAACTGAAGTCTTTTCTCTTGCTGCTCCTTTAGCCCTTTGGTTCACAGATGTTTTTAACAGCTATCAGAGTGTGAGAGTCAGAGCCAACAGGGCATCTGCACCAACACAAAAACTTGCTATTTTCATCTTACCTTGGAGACATGGACCAAATATTTGTGTTTTATGCTCTGAAAAGTTACTGGCAAACGTGATTTGAAAACCCTGAAAGTGAAGTTCTGGAGAGGAACAACCCAAAGTGCTGGGGAAGTGGCAGGGGCCAAGAGGTGAGGAGGTAAACATCTCAAACACCTCTTGTACGCTCCCAGGGCTACTACAGAAGGATTTTACTTCTAGCTATTCGTGACATCTTTTCATATCAGCTGTTTTCCTCTATAACTTAGATGAAACAAGCCATCCAGTGATGCTGTAGCATCACTTGGCTGAAACAGGAGTGTTCCCTGGAGCAGATATGCCAGAAGATCACACCCTGGTGCCCAGACACAAGGCAATGCCAAGAGGTGACACCAGGTTGGGGGCCATAGCTCTTCCACCATGGGGACAACGTATCTGCAGTGCAACGTAGGAAGTCCTGAGCTACCATTAGCATAAGGCAGGTACACATTAACTCTGGGTATATCCAAAAAGAAACCTTCCTGTGTGCTTAGAAATGCAGTTCAGCGAAGCCCAGGCTGTTCTACAAAACAAAACAGACCTCCTACAACTGCAATTCCCACCCAGAAAAAAATAAATTCATGTCAACAGAGACCTCCTGACTGGTGCTAACACAGCCCACGCAGGCTGGCATCTCCCTCTCCTGGCACATAGGCTCTGCTCATCACTGTCCTACCTTTATCGATCACTCTGGAGTACCAGACAGCTCAGGAGGAACAATCTGGAGCAAGAGCAAACACCAGCCCCACACACACAGTCCTGCACCTCTTCTCAGGCTGCTATCCAGTCAGCATCTGTGTCCAAACCCAGCCTGTCACACGGGGCATCTCGTGTGGCACCCACAGAGGATTTGTGGGAGCTGAAGGCTGGAGATTTGTCTTCCTGGGAACTCTCAAAAAAATCTGCACTTCACAAAGTGATCAAGCAGACAGTTCGCAGGAGCTATTTTTCCTCTTGCATACAAGGTCATCCCAGGTATTACTTATGATTCTTGAAAGCCAAAAGAAATGTGGAGATCGCAGGGACTCCCACCAGGAAAACACCACCTAGTCGATAGAAACAGGCAATTTATACAGTTTACAGAAATAGCTGGAGGCTTCTCAGTGCAGTCAGACTATTTCCCTGACCGTTTTTCATAAAAAGATTAGACAACTCTGTAGATCAGCATGCAGTTCCACTAGCCAGGGCACAAATGACAAGGACTCTACAGTCTTTTGCTTGTCATCATCACAGAAGACCACCAAGGGCATGAAAAAACGTTCCATCCTCTGTGGTTATTGCACAGAGCAAATGAACAAGCCCTTTTCCAAGTCATTTACCTCCAAATGAACAGAGAAGGCAGAAATGTGAACCCAAGAGCAAGGACAAAAAGTTCCCCACAAGATCTCTTGTGATATGCCTGAACTCATCAAAGAAATAATGTGCTATAGACTTAGCCAGACTCCAGCTGAATCCATGCATGAGCATGAATTGTTAAGTGGAATAATTCATTGTGCATTGACTTTCACCACAGGCCATAAGATTCAAATCCATGTTCTTTCCAAATTACTATAATTTGCAGCCTATCTCCTGTGATGATGCACCTAGCCAGCCTGAAACTCCCCTGTGGCACTCTAATAAATAGTTTAGCCTGAGATATAATTTACTAAGATTTAAGTGCCTGCTCAGGAAGAGTTATTTCTGTTGCAGGAGCTTGTCTTAAAAATGGCATCACCTTTCTCCAAGGCATTCCCTGCAGAGCAGAGCGTGCTTGGACGGGAAAGTCTACCTGTGCTCTTTGCCATGGACTGCAGAGGCTTGAAAATACAGAGAGAAATGAGATCAAAAATGTTTTCAATTCTTGGAGGTCCTGGGAAGAGAAGAGAGAGACCTTCTCAGGCCCTGCCCATACACCATAAATGAACCACGATATTCAGCTGTCATCCGAGCACCCAAAAGTTCACACTGCTGGGACTCCCAGTGCAGAAACACAAGCAGAAATAAGACATAGCTGAAAGTGATTAGTTTTGTCCTAATTCCCAAGGAAATATGCCAGGTAGGAACAAAGGGTTAAGCATCTGAAAATCCAGATCAGGTCAAGAGAAGACAGCTCATCCCTGTCTCCCTCTCTAGCCTTACAAGCTGGCCACAGCCTGAATCACTTGGCTGGGAAGGGCAAGTCTTACACCAGACACGAAGACAGCCCGTGCTTTTGGAGGTGTTTTTCCCATAACAAAACTTTGCCTTTGCGCTTCCATCCCGGAGCCGGCGGCCTCGCTGCTCCTGCCCTCCCAGCCGCAGGGAGGTTGGACCAGGGAACTGCCTCGCTGCAAAGCGCCTGCCTGCTCCCTGCTGCGAGGGACCTCCGTAAATCACAGCACAGCAGCGGCATTTCTAAGCAGGTTTAAGAGAGAAATTAAATCACCTCTGTCTTCTCTGGGAGGTAAAAATTACCTCAAGGCTGGTTCCCTAATATCCTGCTGCTGCAGTACTGGCCAGGGCAGCCTACGCTCACCCTGGCTGAGGTTATGATTTTGTCCCTGTGTCCCCTTTTTCTAAGTGGCCCCTGGCAGTCATCCTAGCCTTTTACAAGGCACTTCAACAGCTTTGTTCAAGTGCTTTTCTCCAGGATTATCAGGAATACGAGCTACTTCAGTAGGCAATCTATTTCTCAGAAACAATTATTTGTCTTTAGATGGCACCTCTGTGCTGGAGCCCTTTCCAGAGGGAAGGAATGAACCAACCCTGCCATAGTAACTGACCCCTGAAGCGATAAGAAAAGGGCAGGGTAAGTCACAGAGATCATCCCATGAGAAGCTCCAGTGCCATAACTGCATCTTAGCTTGATCTGAACACATGATTTTACCCAAGACAGACACAGGCTCCTTCCAGGCAAATGCACACAGAGTCAGTGGCTCTTCCGCAGGGCGTTTGTACCCTGCCAGCCCAAGAGAGTCACTGTCTCCTGTTCAATCTCTCATCCCAGTGGCGCCTAGAGCCCTTCGCTGCCTTTGCTGCTTAGAGCAGTGCCCGCTGCAGGCGCCGGCACGTGGCATCCTCCGGGTATCCGCTCACATTTCTGCCTCCGGCAACCACACGCCTGCAGATCCAACACCCCCTCGCTCCACTGCTGACAGCTCCCACCGGCAAGGGGAGAAACCCTCCACATTAATGCTGACTTCCAACCAAGTGAGAAAACAGGAAGCAAAGCTGACAACCAGTTAAGGCCCAAACAGTTCAAGCTGTTTTGATGGCAAGAAAGTCAGAGGAGCCCGTGGGCAATCCATCTGAATGCTGCTTGCAGAGATCCAGGCATATTTATGAATGGAGTTGTTGTCCTCTTGAGGTCCTTTCCAGCTCCATTTGTTCCGATTCTTTCATTTGTGCTGCATTTATTGTAGAATAGGCTACTCAATAAGTTGTTGTGGCGTAGCTCCCTTCCTGAACACTCTGTTCTAAAATTGTTACTTCTATCACAATCCCGTGCTGGTGCAGGGAGCCTCCCCAGAACAGTCATTGCAAAACAACTCACTCTGCTCAGCTGTCCCGCAGTCCACTTTCAAGCCAAGGTTGAGATGACCCCATCTGCACTGGCCCTGGTGAGCGACAAAGAGATGAGCACTGTCAGGAATGGAAAAAACAAGTAGAAACCAACAGAAACAGGAAAATCTGAACACAAATGTGGTGCTGCAAAGGTTGCACAGGAAGCTAGAGGATTGCCCCCAAGCCTGGACATTTGGTGCCCTTAGCTAGTGGGAAGCAAAGAATTACCCCTTCAACTCGCTTTCGACCATCCCAAAATACCATAGCGTGAAAAGGACGCAGTCCATGAGGGCAGCTGATTTTCTCCTGGTAAGCTGGTGCACTCCCTTCAAGAATGTATATTCCTGAGGATCAAGGTGTCCTGTTTGCTACCACAGCCTACCAGCACATCGGTTGGCCAGAGACTGGCTATTTTAGGCCATGGTCTGGAAGAACAGCTGCTGGGCTGGGAGCGAGGAGGTTTGGGATCCACCTGTTACTCTCTCACCAATGAAAGAAAGCACAAAGTCCTTAATTTCCTCCGTTCTGTTAACAGTCCTCGTCCCACTTACTGATGAGCTTTGAAATCACTATATAGGAGTCACTATATAGAGCCAAACCAGCCCGCAGTGGTTTCACTAAGAAGCTAATTGACAGATGAGCCACTGCAGAAAAGCAAGTTACAGCAACTTTGGAGGGGAATTCAAACCCCTATCCTAGGATTTGGGGTCCTGGCCAAGCCAATGGGAGCCTGAAACCCACTAGCATCTGGGCTTCACCACCTCCTCTCAGATTCACAGCTCTCCTGCTTGGCTTCCACTATGCTGCCTCCTAACAACAGAAAAAAAATAAGAGTTCTTCTCCTTTAAAGCCATTAAAATTTTAAGAAAGCCTGCAGACAATCTGCATTTTATCTTCTTAATGGCTTTAAAGCCTTTGCTTGTATCCAAAAATAATTGCACTCAGCAAGTGTTGAGGAATATTCTTTTTCAAATCGTGGACCAGATGTTCCACTGAGACCATTACACAGTTAACTGGCAATAAAAGTCACTTAACAAACTTAATGCTGATTAAAGAATGCATATGTGCAACCCAGCACCATTAGGAGTGAAGAGATGCAATTTGCTGTTATTTAACCTTTAACAACAGAGGCACTTTTCTTGTCCTCTTTGGCAAAGGCAACGGCCAGGGAGCTGGGCTGTTGAAGAGCCTTGTTTTGTTTGCACTATCTTGGAAATCAGATCTCATAAATCAAACGCAGGCTGAGCCTCATGGCCAGAACCCAGGATTGCTTAAGAGGTCAGTGTCATTTTTTCGTCCGTTCCGAGACATCCAAGAAAAACAGTCCTGTGTCTTCGCCGTTGTGGGGGCGGACACACAGCAGCGAGAACAGAAAGTACCGTTGATGTGGCCAGCTCTATGGGGTGCATCATCACCCTCACTCTACGAAGGCTCATCCACTCTCCTCTTACACACCAAGAAAAGGCCAGTTTAGCTCTGGAAGCACCAGTGCAGCCTCTTGGCCACCATGCCTTGCGTAAGGACTTCACAAGTGGCTCCAGCACCATCCATCCTTCCTCACACAGGTCTGGTTGAGCATGGAGCACCTGCTTTGGCCAACTGAACTAATGGTCTAGGTCGTACACATCAGCTTCTCAAGCTCCATGAGCAGTTTCATCCCCGACTTGTTTGTGCTTAGCAGCGCAAAAGCAAATTGGCAAGGAGGATAAGAACCACCCCACTGCTTGAGCCCAGAGTGCTGGAGAGCTCGCCAAAACCAGGAGGACAAGCCAAGACCGGGGGAGGCAGAAGGAAGGAAGAGGACAATACCTAGAGCAGATCAGACCAGAGCTGTTGCCAGGGCCCAGGCAGGTCAGGCTGAAGAGGCCCCAGTCAACTCCAGGCAGGGGAGAAACCTGCACCAGAGTGAGGGAAGGTCATCCCATCTCCTGCCTCCTCCATCTTCCAGCAAAGGGGACTTCCAGCCTCTTTCTTGCACTCCTAAACTCCACCTCTACAATAACATTTTTGTACCCTCAAAATCTCTAAAGTCAATTGTTTTTTTCTCAAAAAAAAAAACCTCATCTCCAGTGCAAGTTGGGAGGCACTCATTGACTCTCCAGGAGTCTTCTCTGTGCCTCCAGCGAAGAGAAACTTAGGTGAACACTTTTTCCAAATACTTCATTTTTAGTTGGCCAAGGAGAGCACCTCCGCACCAGAGCAGCACAGCAAAACTGGGCAAGGATTGATGGAGGTGGAGCTCAGCACCCTTCCTCCCTCCATGGTCCTCACCCACCAGAAAATGCCTGTATCTTGGGGCAGAGCTTTTATAGGCAGTGCTGATTCCTGATTGGCCCTTCCTGGCCACGCCTCTGGGTGGGGCTTCACACCCATGGCTCCTCCCCCAGGTCCTGGCTCCTCCTCCTGGGAGCTGCTCATGGCTGCACTAGGGACTGGGGTTATTCCCGGTACGGAGGTTCCACAGCCTAAAACCAGACGCCTTGGTGGGTGCAGGAAGGTGCATTTTGAAAATAGCTGTTTTTTTGTCGCAGGAAGAGGGTGGAATTGTAGCTCCTCAAGTGTGTCCTCACGCGTTCACATCTGTGCTGGATCTGGTGTCCTGCCTTGCCAGATATCCCAGACGGATGCAATTGCTCCACATGCGACGTCACCCGCAGAGCCCAAGCCAGCAGCTCCGTCTTCCAGAGCGCATTGCAGTTGGGATGGGCATGGGAGAGGAGGGACAGCGGCATGGGACCGGCCATGGAGCCGCTCCCATGGGATCTGCTGCGGGATGAGCTCGCCTGCTCCGTCCGGCTCGGCTGGGCAGGAAGGAAGGTTGGGAACACGGCAATCCCGGCTGCGGCTTGTGCGGGCGAGCAGAGCCAAGAGCAGCTATGTCACGGGGTTGGAAACAGCAAATACCTCCAGCGCCATTATCCGGCACTCCAGAATCGCTGTGTCCGGCCTCCTTTTCCCTTGGGCGGCTCCAAGCCACAGCCTGACCTCCCCTTCCAGCATGTCCCGCTCCTCCCTTGCTCCTCACTGCCTCCTCTCCTTCCTTACCAAGCGCACGAAGCAGAAACACGCGTATGAGCCCCATGCAAGGAGCCTGCGACCGGTCTCTCTCTGCACAGGCAGAGGCCGAGTCTTCCCTAGGCTGGAAATGCCACTAATTTGCACCCGAAAAGGGACACGGGAATAAAACACATGCTCGTGTGCCCATGCCCGGCCTTCGGGTCAGCGTCCCGTGCTGGGACGCGCTGCGGTAGCCAAACGGCAAATGCAGAACTTGGCTCTGCGTTCCCTATTTATATTCGTGCTGCTGTGCGGCTGCGTTTAATCCTCGTAATTAATGAGGCAGTCAGCAAGAAGGGGAGAGTTCCCATCTCCCTCTGCCTTTTACAAACACTATAAACTGCTGGATCAGCCCGGGCGATTTCTGCAGCCCTTCAAGTAGAGTCAACAGACAGCGCCCGGCACGCAGAGGCGTTTGCCTTTTGGCAAGGAGGAGGCATCCCCAAGGAGGATGATTTTTAAATCAATAGTGTGTAAAAGAATTCAAATTGTGTTCTTACATCTCCAAATATTTAGTTTGAAACCGCATATCGGGGAAAACAAAAGGAAAGCCTTGGATTTATTGCAGCTGACTTTGAAAATGACCTGCTAGTTCCTGTCTGCAGTACAAAGGAAGACTTCCTCAACACGAGGTGTCATTGCACATTTATTTAAAGCTCTTAATGATATGTTTGGGGACATTATCTACGCCTGAATATTTCTCCATTGCAGTTGTCTGGAGGAGGGAGCCTTCTTCAGTCTTAAAATAGTAAATGAGGCCAATTATCTCATGGTAATTCCACAGGATAATTTGGTTTCTTCTTCGCTGTCAGTGTCCCGTCGAATCTGTTTTTACAGGTTAATTTTAGGAACATCTCCTTGTTTCAGGAGGTGCCTGAAGGAGCCCTGCTAAAAGGCAGGCCGGGGACGGTGCTGACCTTCCCGTCGGGACGCGGAGCCCTCGTTCCCCAGGGTGCGGCGGTGTCCCCGTGTCCCTGCCCTGAACGCCGCAGAGAGAGAGGGTGACAAGGGGACTGTCTGGACCAAGGCCAAAGGGGGCCTGGTCTGAGTGCCGGGAGGCGCCGCTCTTCCCTTCCAAAGGGCATTTCACCGGGATGCACGGGAAAAATGTTCCCCAGGGAATGCTGGACTCCAGCTTCACATCCTGCACGTCAGTAACAGCACCGCGGGGCAAACCCCAACACCCCGAGCATCCCCAGCAAAGGGGGCAAGAACAGTGCTGGCCAAGATGTGACATCCTACTATTTAACAAATAGTAAATAGGGAAGAAGAAGAAGGAGGGGGGAGGAGGCAGTGTTTCCATTTATACAGATTAATCATATCGATACATTATTATTTATTTTTAATTAGCCTGCTCGAGGCCGGAGCGAGGCCCTGGAGCCACAGGCTGCGTTTGCTCCTGCTCATTCATTCCGGCTTGTTGAATTTCCACATTGTGGGGACTTCAGCAGGCTAATCCCTTAAAAATAAAACACAAATAAATAAGGAAATGAATCCCATTGTTTGCCACAGCTCGTTACAACAAGGTTATTATGGCACTGGTTTGGGAAAAACGCCCAGGGCCCTTGGGACCTCCTTGCTGCCCCATTGCTAACACCCTAAAACGTGGGGTTGGGTCTGCTTTGGGGCATCAACTCATCCCAGCGCAATTATTATTCCAACTTTGTCCCTGAAGGGCACAAAACTGCGGGCACAGCCGGTGGTCTTGGAGCAAGAGAAGGGAGCGCGGTGGGGAGTCCTTGTGTGCCCCATGGCCAGGCCTCAGATTTATTTCACATACTATGAAAAATACACAACACTTGGCATTACAGGAAGGAATTACAGCACGTACATGTGCACGCACACACACACACCAAGAAAAACTAAAACTCTTCAAGTAGCGAAAGTCAGACCGGGGCAGTTTTTAAATGACATTTCAAAGGGAGAGCATCAAACACCCACCGCTCGCAGGGCTGCAGCGAGCCGAGGGGGCACGGGGCGATCGCGCCTGATGGTTTCCAATGTTTTGGGGGATCCAAGTGTCCCCGTCCTTCAGGTCCCCATTCTGCATCTCCCCTGTGCAGCCCCAGAGGAGCCTCATTTTCCCCGCTCGGCCAAGGGGAATTCACAGCCCTGGGGACCATCCCCGGCTCCCCAGCGGTCTCCGCAGCGCAGCTCCCGGCAGCGGGCAGCGCGCCTGCCCCTTCCCTCTCTCCGCAGTTTGTTTTTTGTTCTCCCTTCGGCAGGCGCCGCAGCCAGGCTAGTCCGGTCATGCTCCGTCCCGGGGACAGAGCCAGCTTCGCCTCCGTCTCCTGCCTCGGCCCGCTGCTTCCCAAGCTGCTCCTCCGCGCGCCGAGCTCGCGGGGTCCCTGCCCCGACTCGCTGGGGACACACTGTGCTCCCCAGCTTCTCTGCTCGGTGCAGGCTCAAAGCAGAGCCCGAGCGCTGTGCTGGGGGGACCGAGGAAGGGCCCAGCCCCGGGCAGCCCCCCAGCTGTATCCTGGCACCTCGTCCCACTCCAGACCCCAGATCTAGGGGTCCGGGCAGCCCCGAGCCGCCTGCGGAGGCAGCACGGAGGCTCCACCTGCTCCGGAGCCCGCTCAGGACCGGCCCTTTGGGCATCCCGGGGTGCGGAGCTACCAGTCCCCTCTGCTTGGTGCCGGCTGCCCCCTCCCCGATTCGGGCTTCCATCCCCGGCTCTCCCACCACCGATCCCGGCTCCCCATCCCTCGTGCCGCTGCCTGGACCCTGCTCCCCATCCCGGCTCCGGGCTCCCCTGCGCTGCCTCGGGGGCAGCCCCTGCCTCGCGCCGGCCCTGGAGCCCCTCGGCTACGTCCCCGCCGGCCTCTCGCCCTATCCCCCTGCCCGGGGTCCTGCAGCCGCTGTCCGGGGTCCCTAGTCTCCATGTTCGGTGTCCCCAGTCTCCCCCGTCCGGGTCCTACATCCCCTTCCCGGGGTCCCCAATTCGCTTGCCCGGGATCCCTATCGCTAAGCCCAGGGTCCCAAATTCCCTGCGCGGCTCCTGCAGCCCCTGCCCGGGGTCCCCGCTCCCCCGTCCGGNCCTCCCCCGTCGGGCTCCTGCAGCGCCTGCCCGGGGTCCCCGCTCCCCGCGTCCGGCTCCTGCAGCTCCTGCCCGGGGTCCCCGCTCCCCCGTCCGGCTCCTATAGCCCTGCCCAGGATCCCCGCTCCCCCTGTGCGGCTCCTGC